>VDFB02105785.1:54901720-55018596 GCA_007258455.2 Sequoia sempervirens
CCTCTACCCTCAACCATAAACCCTTAACCCTAAACCATTTAACCCTATACCCTCTACCCTCAACCATAACCCTTAACCCTAAACCATTTAACCCTATACCCTCAACCCAATCTCTCTACCATTGACCCTAATCCCTCAACCCTCAACCCTTAAACCCTAATACCCTAGAAACCATCAACCCTATAGGTCCTCCACCCTAATCCATCAACCCTATACCCTCAACCCCTATCACTTTCTCTCTATCTATACATCTCATCTCTCCCTCCCTCCCTCTCTCCTACCCTCTCTAATTATCTCTATCTACCCCTCGTTTCCTCTCTTTCTATGTACCTCTCTGCTCAATCAATCCCTAACACCCTATATCACTCCCTCACCCATTCTCTATCTCCCTCCCACTCTCTACCTCTCCCTCTCTCTCCCTCTCTTGCATGTATCTCCCTTTGGCAACCTACCTATGTAACTCTCTCTCTCTCTATTTATCCCTCCCACCCTACCTAGATAAGTCCCTATCACTCCACCCCCTCTTTCTCTCCCTCTATTAGGTCACTCCCTCCCACAACCTCTCCCTCTCTCAGGTCTCTCACTCACACTTCCTCTCTCTCCCACTTCATCACTCTCACACTCCCTCTCACTACCTATCTCTCAAGTCTCTCCCTCTCAACCCCCTCACACTCTCAAGTCTCTCCTTTGGGCACCCTACCTACATAACTCTCTCTTTCTCTCTATCTCTCTCTCTGCCCCTTCTCTCTCTCCCTCTCTCTCAATTCTCTCTCCCACCCCCCCTCTCTCTCTCTCACTCACTTTATTCCTTCCACCCTACCTAGCTAAGTCCCTCTCACTCCAACCCCTTCTCTCCCACTCCCTCTCTCTTAAACTCTCACTTTATCCCTTTATCCCTCTCACCTCCCCTCACACTCTCAAGTCTCTCCTTTGGTACCCTACCTACATAACTCTCTTTCTCTCTATCTCTCCCTCTCTCTCAATTATCTCTCCCACCCCCCTCTCTCTCACTCCCTTTATCCCTCCCACCCTACCTAGCTAAGTCCCTCTCACTCCAACCACTTCTCTCCCACTCCCTCTCTCTTAAAATCTCACTTCCACCCCCTCTTCCTCTCCCACCCTACCTAGACAACTCTAGATCTCTCTTTATCTCTCTTAAAATTCTCTCTCCCTCTAAAGACATACATAAATACATACATACAATCATAATACATATGTAGATACAATCCTACATACATATAAGCATACATGTACATGCACGTATATACAATATTACATGCAAGTAGGCATACATACAATATACATGCATTGATACATACAGACATACATACATACATACATACATACATACATACATACATACATGACATACAAGCATACACGTGCATACAAACATACAAATATATAAACGTACATTCAATATTCATTTAACATAAATCAAGACATAACATGAGCATGTTATATCGCACTCACGTTATGTCTTGCTAGACATGCTCCCCACAAACCAAAAAAACATGTCAAAACTAACATATAACGCAAGCACATTATAACATCCTCACGTTATATCTTGCTTTGGGAATCCTTGAGCCTTAGGATTGGTATTTTCCTTGGAATACCAACCCAAAGGATTGGAGGACATTCCCAACAACCAAAGACGTGTTTTTGCATTTTCTACAATATTTCACATAATTAGGTTTGTGCTCATCATCAAGATTGCATGTGGTTCAATATCAAAACAATTGAACATCTGGGTAATGTTAGGTTCTCTCTTAGCTATCCAACAATGTTTTTTTTTTCACTTTTTGACAATGTTAAGTTGTTCATCCATAATTTATTTTTTTGTATGTCTCTTTTTTGGAAAAAAAAAGTGTTTGGTGTTTTTTTCATTATAAATTAACCATTCATCAAAATTTCAAATAAATTACATTTTTAGAAACTAGACTCCATTGTACAATTTTTTTTTTTAAATCAATTAGTTTCCAAAAATTGTAGGGGTAGCATGGCCAAAATTCTATTTTTTAGGAAGTATCCACTTCAAAAATTAGTAAAAAATAAAATATTCATTAATAAATTATCAAAAAAATTGTGCATCAACTAAATACTATTAGCTAACTTCTAACCATAGTGATTTTAAAAATACTAAAACAAAGTTCATCGTACGAGGGACGTACAAGAGTTGCTATGTTATGTTTTTCTGACCAAAAAAACACCAATTTGTGTACATCCCTTGTTTGAACCCCTTAATCTCAACCATTTTCAAAATAAATTAGTAGTTTAGAAAGTAGACTCGGAGCACTTGAATCCTTCTTTTTGTTTCATCTCAAAATTTTGAGTGTAATTATCCTCAATTTCACATCCAAGGTCAGTATTTCCTGATTTCAGAAAAAAAGTGGCCACTTAAGCCCCCTTTTTGGGAACCATATTGGTGCACTTACCCTGTTGGAGCATGAAAACTAAAAATGATAGGTTCTAGGGGTTTCTAATCCTATTGGAGACACTAATTGGATACCCACTCTAGCACCAACCTTGCATTTGGCACCATCAATATATAAGGTCCACAAACGATTGTCAAATGGGTCGTTGGACTTCTCCTGATTCTTCATTAGTTTTGGAAAGACTTGATCCCCTTCTAAAATTACATAGATTCTTAGCCCTATAGCATGGAAGTTTCCAAATGGATCAAAATCAATGAATTGGTTGAGCAACACTTCTTCTTCAGAAGTCTGCTTGCTTGTGTCTTCCTCTTCTCTGGGAATTTCTACATAATATCTCTCCTAATGAAAGATAGAGGTATGGGCAGCCCCAAAGCATAGATTTGTGTCATCTGTAATGTGATCAGGATGCAAGGATTTAGATAGGATCTTCATCTTTTCCCCATGTTTAGTTCTCAATATTAGGTGGAACCATTCAAGTGCCAGGTATCTGCCAAGTTTGGCTTTGAAAACTCTTGATAGACACATTTTGAAGACTGGTGGAATTTCTATATTACTACCACTTCTTGCGTGATTGTTTGGCTTGGGTAGGAGAAAAGGGTTAGGGATGGATCTTTTATCCAACCAATAGTTGGGACCTTCTTCCCGTCCAGTTGCATAATTCCCTTTTCAAGGAGCTCATACCTAAGCTTTAAAGCCTTTGCCACTTGTTTTGGCATAACGGTTATGCGAGCCCTTGAATCAATCATATTATTATGCAACAATTTGTCTCCTATTATAAGTCTTAAAAAGAAAGGTGTGGGATTTGTTCCACTTAACTCTTTCTCTTTTGTGTTGCTACATCATTTGCATAAGCTATTACTTTCAGAGTCTAAGGGGGAATCATGTGTCTTTCATCTCTACTTGATTGCATGGCTGAGTCACTTTTTTCTTCCACCTTTAACACCTCTTGAAGCAGTATTTTTTGTTCAGGAATATGATGTCCCACAATGATACACTAGAATGTGCCTTCTTCAATTTCTCCACCATGTTAAGCATCCCAACCATTTAGGCCTTTGGCTTAAACGGTGGTATTTCTCTCACTTTCAAAAGAAAATGTTCGAACGTGACTGAGCTTGGTGTTTTGTTTGTCTCTTTCTCCACCAATGATATGTTATGTGGCTATGGAAAAGGTCAGACGATGGGCTACAAAGCCTACTTATTTGGGGGGAATAGTTGACACGGCTATGGATGTGGCGGAGCTTGTTGCACATACTCTCCTGTAAGCCTTCTCTTTGATCTTGTGTTGTAGTCTGACTGCACTTGTGGAACTCCAGTCGTCTGAGTTTCATTTGTGAACATAGCCTTGTCCTCTTCTAACCATGAGAAAAGTGCTTGGTTGGGCACAATGTCTAATTCTTGCTCCAGGAACATCCCTTACATTTGTGCTCTAAAATGAGCATTCTAGATTTTGGATGATCCATACTCATCTGCATTTAGGAGCATGCCCTTACTTCTTTACTTCGCCACCTTTTGTTGCATATTTCCCCTTGGGAAATTTTGGGGCATATGGCTATCATTGCATGGGAAGCACTAGAAATTTTTTGTCTTATACCAAATTATTCTGGCTTAGGACTGGCTCTTTATTTAGGCTATCCTTGATTGTCTACAATGGCATGCTAGTCAGAACTATTTGATTTGCTGACGATGTTTGTTTACCTCCTATGTAGGATACTTGATATGAATTTTGTTGATAAGACGACTTTCCTCCACCAAAGGCTTGAGTGGTCAGTTTCAGAGGCATCGATTGTTGTCATTTGATAATGACCAATTTGTTAGAAAAAGTTCACATGAGATCCTTCATATCGATGATATCCACTGTCATCGAAGAAAAACCCGATGTGCTTGCTTGAGCAGTAGGATGCACATTCGTAGACTATAGGGTTACCAACTTTAATTGTGTTTTAGGAGTGCTTGGAGTGGCTTCTTCCCAATGGCCATTGGATATTTCTGCAAACATTGGCATTGGTGGTTGAGGAAAAAGCTTTCTGGCATCAATTAGAACATGACCACCATGGACGTCTGGGGTCGATTAGTCATGGGGATCCTTTGCCAGGTCTTGTGGAACCTGGTATTGAAGTTGCTCATGGCTTCATGCAGAGCCCTCTTGATGGTAACTAGTTGTTGCAACAATGAGGAACAGTCTCCTTTTTCTGAGAATTGTTCAAACAAGCACTGTCCGAGCTGGTCCCAGGAGAGGATGGAACCCAAGACCAAAGATCGATACCAATCTTGAGCCTTTCCCTTAAAAGAGGTAGCTAGCAGTCTCAACTTAATGTTTTCCTTTGATATGTTATGTACCCTACATACCTGTTCTATATCTTGAAGGTGTTCGGAAGGGGTTTTGAAATATTCTCTAGAGAATCTTGGAATAGCCTTAAGGGTGTTAACAGGTATGGAAATCCATACATCTGGTGGTATGGGTGGCTGTAGTGGACTACCAATATCCCATGTTACAAAATTTATAGGAGTAGGGGGAGGTATGTGAGCCATAAAGAGAAGATTCTTATGAATCAAATATACACATAATCTTATTTGGAAGTTTATGCCTTCAAGTCGAGTAGATAAAGCTCTAGATACTATTCTTTTACTTCTCACTCTATTACTCCTTATAGGTGATACATAACTTGTAAGTCTTCTCCTTCTTTGGATTGAGGTAGGTAATTGAGAGTATTGGAAGTGACCTCTCGAGGATGCTCTTGTTTGGACTATGGGCATGAAACTTCTAGTTTCCTTAGCCTGATTCAAGAAATATTTCTAACTTCTAATCAGGCATTTGGAAAACTTATGTCCCACCAGGTGTTCCAAAAAAATAACTATTGATCATCAAAGCTTGCGCCTCTCTAACAGTCATGGGAAATTTAGTAAGTGGGGGAAAAATTGCATCTCATTGAATACCTCCAGGTTTTTTATAGAAATTTGGCTTTTCTTTGGGGTTTTGAGATAAGGGGAGAAGGAAATGTAAACATAAAGCATAAAAGGTGATGTACCAAAGCTTTTACAATATTTCAAACCCAAATCATTCCTATGATTGATATAAGGGTATGTGCAAGATCATGATGGGCCAAAAAGTGGCAATATGATGGGTATGTGGCTAACAACTTTTTTTTACCCAAAATTGATGAAATGAAAAGGGTTTTAAAAGGAGATTTTCAGCTTTCCACCGATATAAATTATGATTTACTTTGAATTTAATAAGTAATTATTATTCATTTTCTATTCGAATTATGACTAAAGTCTTGATTGATAAGTTGGTTGAAAAATGTCTATAGCTTTCAAACTGTATGACATTTTTTTAATCCAAAACATGTGTCACATTCTATGCTTTGCATGCTATAGTACTAAAAAAATAAAAATTGAATTTCATGAAGTTTTGACCAAGTTAAGGTGGTCAGACATATGAGTTTTTTATATTTTTTTTAAGTTGTAATAAAAAAATCATAATTAATTATTTACTTGGAAAAAAATTACAAAAAAATAGGCATCACATCAGGACATGAGTCCTCTACTTATATCTAAAATATTATAAAAAATTATTATCATTTTATTGTGGTTAGGGTGGTCACACCTACTTCTTGTTTTTTTTTGAAATTTAAGTACTACTACATTGAAATTTAAAATTTTCACCAAATAGTTTTTATTTTTTTAAACAAACCTAGTAGGTTAGAAACTACATTCAATTTGTTACAGATTCTATTCTTAAATATTTTTGAAATAATATAGATAACTTATTCAAATTTTCATGTTAAGTTGCCTAACTTTGATTTTTCTAAATTTTTTGCCACTTAAGGGCATGTTTTTCCCATGATGATCATGTACATACCCATAGATAGACACAAAATGCCACAACCCTTCATTGTTGGAAAGAGAACAAACAACAAAGGCTAACTTCAAGCACAATGGAGAATTTTAGATCTTTCCATAGGTAGTGTTCATTAAGGTCCAATCAAACATAAAGATTTCTTATGGGTAACAGAACAATATTTCAAAAATCACATGAACTCTTCCTCCTAATACAACACAACACAATAAAATAACAACTTTAAAAAAAATAGAAAATTCTAATGACATAGTCCCTTTTTTTTAAGCCACTACTCTACCATACAAGTATAAAGCATAGAAATCCACTACTTAAACTACCTATATATAGCTTGCAAGACATAGTGTTTCATTTTGAATGATAATATAAAGAAAGAAATTTTGAAAAAGGCCATACATGCACAATCTCAACAATTTCTCCTCAATAGTTCATGCTTTTAAATGTCAAATGAACTTTGAAATAGAGGTCGAATGCCAATCTGACAATAGTTTAAACTTCAGTAAATATAACATGCCAAAGTAAAGTAGTAATGCAACTTGCTTCTAAAAATAATTCTAAAAACCTAGGAAAACTAAAGAAACTTTTCTTAACAAAGAAAATATCACTTGGAAAAAATCCTCCTTCTGTGTTGCCACCCTCCTTACATAGCCAGAACAAAAGATACACGTCACCTTAGCTAAGAAGTATCTGCTGCCAGGTGTTGATAGTTAATAACACATGATCTGATCATAGATCTTTGTTTAGGTTGCAACGATCTTTGCACATCAATTCTCAGCTATTGCATTAATATATTTTAGATATTTTAACAAAGATGGAAGCTCATAAATGATCAAATCCTAAAAAAAAACATCCTAGAAAAAGGCCCAGTTGACCAATCACATCACTCTTAGGCACCATCTCAAAACTTCCATCCCAAAAACTGAGAAAAAGAAAAGAAAAGGCTAGCTAGCTCTAAAAAACTCCTACATCAGATTACTTCGTAGCAGGTGCAAATAGCATTCGGTGAAGAGATGACGTGTCAGCGAGGCAGAAATTCCCAAGCTTATGAATATAGCTCCCAAGAAAATGTCTGATGATTCAACACATGTCCCAAACTCTCTCCCAAAAGGAAGGCAAAAGATGAAAGTTGTGCAGCCACCACGTGGCACATTGCACATCTTTTCGATGATTTTATTTGAGTGCGGGTGCGCCCAAAGCTGAAGAAATTTATGCAAGCCAAAAAATTCAAATGACAGATAGAAAAAGTACTTCACAATTATTTTTTGATGGGTTAAGTTATGATTTAGTTGAAGATGGGTTCTTGTTGGGTTATGGTATGGTTTCAAAGAGGGTTACAAATATGTGTGTGGATGTGTGCAAATTTATTTTGAGTGCTTAATTAGAAGAGGTGATTGCAATCATGGGGTTCATGAAAATCTTCAAATAGGATGATAGGATTGTGATGGAGGTCTAGGATTGAGCTATATAGCATAGATGTTGAAGATTAAGGTGGATAACTATTTTTTATAACACATGTTGAGTAATGGAATGTTGCAAGATGGTGTGTCCCTTGGTCTTCCTTGTCTAGTAGGATGCTTGGGTTTGTGACATGGATTAACCACCTCATGTGGATCTTACATAAATTTGGCAGTTGTATCATGCATTGATAGGTTGATCTTTTCGTGCAATGACAACCACCAATGTAACAATTGGTATCAGAGTTGAGGTCACAAGTTCAAACCACTTTCTTTCGTTGGGGGGGTATTGTTGCAAGATGGTGTGTCCCTTGGTCTTCCTTTTCTAGCACAATGCTTATGTTTGTGACATGGCTTAACTACCTCTTGTGGATCTTACATAAATCTAGTAGTTGTATCATGCATTGACATGTCGATCTTTTAGTGCAACAACCACCAATGTAACATGACATTCAAAAATGTTGATGCTTTAGTCCTTGAGAGAAGAGGTGATGATGAATTTGGGGGACATGAGGATGATATGGTATACCTTAATTCATGTGGATAAAGTGTATTCATTAGTGATAGATATCTAAGATTCATTATAGAAATTGGTATGCAGAGTTTGCTTTCCCATAAAGGGGATGACCCTGGACATTGATGCATGTGTGGTTCAACTACACTTGGTAGCCTTTATAGTGATGGTAGATGCTAATATTATAATAGACATGATAAACATTGTAGTGTATAAAATTGTACCCCTTTCTAGGAGAAAGTACAATTCACACTTATTTGTACCTATTTTGGTGACCTTTTCATTGAAGCATATTAAAAACCTCCTTAATAGGCCCATAATGCCCCTTAATCATGCATCCCAAGGAAACAAAACTCTCCACTAGCAATTCACCACCGAAAAATTCACCACCAATAATTCACCATGGAAAAATTCATTGCCATGACAAATTCACCTCAAGGAAAACTCACCACCAGTAATTCACTGCCACCAAAAATTAATCGCATTAACATTTTTTAATATAATTTCTAAACATTGATTTTTTTTGCAAAATGGTAATTTTCACTACATTCTTATTATCATTTTCATTATCATAAATCAAATTATTCCTTTTGCAAAAAAAAAATCAAATTTTAAAAAAATATATATTAGAAAATGTTAATGCAATTAATTTTCCACGGCGGTGAATTTTTGGTGGTTAATTTTACTTGAGGTGAAGTTTTCATGGAAGTGAATTTTCTCCTGGTGACTTGTTGGTGATGAATTTCCTACAGTGAATTACTAGAAGTGAATTTTCCTAGATCCATATCCTAAGGCCTATTTTACTTAATTTTATTTACTTCTTGACACCACAACACACATTGAATAAATACTATGAATTATATTAATGCCTTGACATATAAGGAATCCTAAAGTTTTAGGTGAGGAACCATTCACCCATGGGAGAATGGGTCCTCATTAAGTTCCTTAAACTCAACCTTGGATATGTTTTTGCTAGAATTTCAAGCTCTTAAATTCAAATTTCAAAGATTAGCTTTCGGGATCTGATAATTGGAAAATTAGAAAGGAAGCCTATAAAACTAAGTCTCACATTCATTTTACACTATACAAAAAAGAAAAATTCACATGAGACCAATTATTTATATTGAAGATCAAGGAGAAGCATTCAAAAGTGAAGTCTTGGAGTAGCATTCAAATTGTTTTTGCAAGTCTTCAAGCTCATTTTGACATCAAGATCAAGCATTTCCAAAGGATGGATGATGGATGCCTATAGAGGATCATGATGGATTCTAGGTTTTGGGAGATTCACAATAAATTCAACCAAGCCTAATGAATTGTTTTCTAAGTGATTCCATCTTCTATTATCTTTCTAATTTTAGCCTAAATGAGTGTATAATAAAATTTATGACTTGTTAAGGTGATTTAAGATCTCCTCAAGTTCTTCAACATTGTTCATATTCATTTAGGGATCCTATTCTAACACACTTGAGTAGGGTTTCTTTGCATCATTTTTTTCTTAATATTAGACATACTTAAGGTTAGGATTGCACACATATTTCATGTTTCGGATATATTTCTTTCAACAAGGTTTAATTACTGATCTTAGGGTGTGACCGAGGAAAACCCTCATCCATCTACAAACAACAATTTTGTTTTGTAGATTTTGAATGGATTCAAATATGGGAGAAAAAGTAAAAAGTTAAATGGAAGAATTACAGTTCTCAGAGTTCAATCTCAGATCCAAAGTTTTTCAAAAAAATTCTCCAGGACCCATTCACCCTAGGGTGAATGAGTCCCTATTCATCTTGCAAAAACAACTTTTGGAAGGTGCACAACATTTATTCCTATTGGATTCTCTAGAAACTCTATTGGTTCATTCAACGTTATGGATAATATATCAGATCCAAGTTGTAGACTACATTTTGGAGTTGATTTTCTATTTTTAATCTTTCTCCCCAAAGTGTTGTTTGACCTAGACCCTTGTCCTTGCAAAAAAGGGAAATTTGTAGATTCACACTTTGAATTGATTCACCTAAGGGTTTATAGTCATTTCATTGTGTGGATCTCATTTCCTAATAAAATTAGAGAATTAGGATCCCTTTTCCCTCTTGGGATCCACTTTTCCATTTTGAGAAACCCTAAGGCACCCCTATTTTTCTTCATTTTAGACATGCTAAAAGTTGAAAGGATTGGTAGAATTTTTATTTTTGGATTGATAAATAGTATAATAGACATGATAGACATAGATTTTTTTTTTTAATTTTATCCTTGTATGTTGGTGCACTTACATAAATATCTATATTCTATAGTTCATATTATATCAAGCTACATGAAAAATTGAGTCTTGGACATTAATATAGATGTGAGATTTAGGGAATATTACAATTCGATAGTATAAGGGAGAGCCAAAAGAATAATTGGAAGATGATTCAATAAAAATGGTTGGAAGATTTAATAGGGTGGTAAAATAAACACCTAGAGGAGATTAGCTATTATTGGAAACCATTAATGAGCTAGAAAATATATATTACATGGAGACCATCAAGGGCTTTATATTCATAGGGAGCTCGGATAGGATTTTTCTAATATCATTAAGAAAAATATTTATACTATTGAATAGTACATACTTGAGAAGGTGATGAGGTTGTTTAGTTTGTAACAAGATATTCCTACATCACCCCATGTTTGGGCATGGTTGGTGAGAGAGATTAGGCATTGGGAACCAGGACTAGATAGGTTGGATTAAAGATTAGGTTATGGTAGTGTGGGTGTAGTGGGATTATAAAGGTGATGTGTAGATGCACAAACAATTATTATAAAAGAGTCTTGCTAGATGGCTATTAGACCCAAGTGGTCTATGATACCAAATCAATTAGCCCCTAGGAATTTATTGGCCATGAGTTCATAATTTTTGAAATCACATCATATCTACAATAGGGAGATGGGAGACTTATATAATAGGTGGTTCTAATATTTGTATTGGTAGTAGAACCATTAATAGGATATAATAGAGTTTAATTCAAATATTGATATATGTAAGAAGTTCTTACATAGATTACAAAGGAAGTACAAGCTAGGTCACTAGGGTTATCATGGATAGGATAGACCCTATAGAGTTATTACATAGAGCTTATATGGGTGTAGGAAAAAAGTGACACTCTTGAGATACAATGGGATATTATTTAAGTTTAGAGATTCATACTATATATCTAACTAAATGTTTCCCAAGTAGAGATTCAATGGATGAGGCATTATAGCAACTAGGCTAGATGATTGATAGGCTTGTAGGGAATATCCCAAGTAATATTAAATGTGATTAAGGCCTTGAGTGACGTAAAAAATATGTTGTAAGAAGATTAGTAATACTTACCATTATATGAGAATGCTATGCTAGTAGAATAGGGACACATCCTATTTAAAGATTACTTAAGTTCTTGGTTAGGGGCATTATATTGATCATAGTCAACCAATAGGCCACCATGACAACCACCATCACTAGGACCGTCAATTACATAATATGAAGAGGATAATAGAATTAATGTAAGCTTGGTAATAGTGGATGATATATTATATTAGGATATCTATCATTTTATATTTTAGGTGATGTATGTATATTTAATGATGATTTACATGATATATAATTTTCATAGTGATCCATAGCTTATTTTATGTGATGGATTTATTTTAACATATGTTTTGATTAATTTCTATGGAATATTATTTATGATGGACCCATTTTTTTATAATCTATTGATGCATGGTTTACATGATAATAATGTGTGGATAGATGGTTATATATATATATATATATATGTATAGATTAATCTATATTATTTTCATTATGACACACATGGATTGAATTAAATGGTAGAAGATAGAAATGTTAAGTTAGATATTGATGTTAATAAATATTTAAAATGATAGGATAATTATATATTAAATGATAATGATGAATTTATTTTAAAAATATATTTAAGTACATGCTAAAATATGGTGAGAAACCTATTTTTATCATAACACATGATAATATTCACTTTGTTATACAAACCATTCTAATAACATGTCTTTTTGAGAAAGAGATGAATCAAAAACATGCAACAAGAAAGAGGATGAATGATCATACTATCATAGTGTGTAATAACCATGGTGGGATATTTTAGGGATAACTATATGTTGAATCAAAAGGAAAACTAAGAAGGGGGATGAATAAGTTGTATCAAATTAAAACTTTAAAACCCTCAACAGTAATCAAATCCACATGCATTCATTAAACTCTTAATATATTATAATAGTTGAACATGAGAAGATAATAGAAACTGGAAACAATAAACACCATACACAAGAGAACACCAAATTAATGTGGAAAATCATAAAGGGAAAAACCATGATGAGGATTAGCTCACAATCTAAGTAATTGAAAAAACTGGTATAAAGAGGCTCACTTCCAGAATAGGATGCGCTATGTAAAAAGGCTTACAACGTAGGATCACTACTAAAATAGAAAAAATAAAAGATAGAATTTTACACAAAGAACATTATCTCAAAGCAACAAAGATTCCACCACAATAGCTCCACCAACACTCACAACCTTTAAGAGATCAAGATATCTCAGCTCATTACATTGAGCAATCTTGTGTTATAGATCACATTGCATTTCACACTTTTGCACTTAATTTCACATTACAACATTCAAATCTATTCCACACTTCCTCTTGCATCAATTCATCTTGCATTTATAACATTTGCAACTTTGGAAACATCTTCAAGTCGGCTATACTCATCTTACTCTTTATAAATTCTAAATAGGTCAGCACTAAACATTCATATGGTGTATATGAATGAAAATAGGACCAAAAAAAAATTTATCTAGGACCCAAATTAATTCTCAAATGCCACACTACACTTTCATTAATGATTGATCATCTTCTATTGTAGTGTAAACACCAAGTCAATCGTTACTTGTACAAACACAATTAAACATTGAATTAAACTCTTTATAAAATCCAAAGATGACTTGAAAACCACATAGCATGTTTCATCACAATCTAGAATATTCCTCTATCAACCTAAAATCTGTTAAAATCCTTTACAACAATTCACATATTCCAAATGTACACTTGTACATTTAGACTACATTGCTAGACATTGCAACTCTAAAATCCATCTTTCTGAGCACCATGTCATAAATCCTCTTGACACATGCAATACATAAACACCATAAACATACCTTAACTCACAAGACTTGAAGAACAACTACAGAGAAATATGGAGAAAATACATTTCTCCCATAAGCCTTTGTAAGCAACACTACAAAATTGGTTCACACACTAGTGAACATAACTTCTTCTGACCATTGATATCGAAGCCAAAAGTTTGGATAAAGAAACTTTCAACACCTCTATTCAACATATCCAAACCACACAAGTAGATCTTCAACCTAGAATAAATGTGAAGAAAAACCAGAATGCCTTTGTAGACCAAAACATTTTATCAATTTTATCAATATCCTCAACTTATAAAGCACAAACAAAAGCTTATCAAATAAACATAGAGGTTAACATAAGCTTCTTAACTGATGACAACATAATGCAACTAATAAAAGCAATAGTATCTTCTCAATCACTGCACAACCATCATTAATGACAATAAAATCTTGTTGAAATCAATGACAAACCCTTCATACTTACAAAAAAATCCCCATTTTTCATTGATTGAAACACTAGATGTGAAAAACCATCAAAGACAACATATAGCTTTGAACATATTTATTTAATTTTCTCTTTTCTACAACTCACTTATTACACTATCTCTCCCGTTGATACTTGGCATTTTCACATGACTTGTCTCTCTCTCCACCTTTGACATCAATGGAAAAGGATAGAATATTTTTCATTGTTCTCCCCCTTTGACATAGAACCAAGATACATGAAACTACTCAAAATACTCCCCCTTAGGAGTACACAACAATCAACTTAGAAACTTCTGCATAATGACTCCTCCAAACTGCAACAATGTCACTACCTACTCCCCTTGAGAGGTAGCCACCAACATTAGTCTAGAAACAGAATGAATCCATAGATTCACTAGATTGATGTATCTCCATATGCATCTAGTTCAAAGAAGGAGGGGAAATAGCCCCTAACTTCTCCTAAAGATACTCAAAATTATCATTAGGAAGAGCCTTAGTAAATATGTCAGCAATCCAATCCTTTGTGGGTACATATTCAAGCTTTACTTCAATATCCACAACCTTTTCTCTCAAAAAGTGATACCTGATTGATATATGATTTGTTCTTGAATTCATCAATAAATTCTTTGAAATATTTTTTGCACTTGTAGTTTCACATAAGATAGAAATAGGCTCATCATACATTACTTTGATATCCTTCAATGTCTATCTCATCCATAATACCTATATGCAATAAGATGTTATTACAATATACTCAACCTCTTTAGTAGATAAAGAAACATAGTCTTGTTTCTTACTTAGCCATTATACCAATCTGCATCCAAGAAAGAATGCACCACCACTTGTACTTTTCCTATCATCCACACAATGAACCCACTTTGTAACATATGTGTAAGCACTTAATGTGAAATCAGTATCCTTAGGATACCAAAAGCCATAATCTAGAGTGACATTCAAATATCTAAATATCCTTTTCACTGCTACAACATTTGTCTCTTTAGGTTCTTGAAATCTAACCACAAGAAAAACTACATGCATGATATTCGGTCTAGTAGTAGTTAGGTATAGCAGTCCACCAATCATAGATTTGTACTTTCTCTGATCACCCTTACAAGATTCATCATCCTTACTTAGATTGTAATCAGTAACCATGGGAGTGCATACCAATTTGGAGTCTTCCATTCCAAACTTCTTTAACATTTCTTTAGCATACTTTGATTGTGAAATGAATATTCCTTACTCTATTTGATTAATTTATAGCCCAAGGAAGTAATTCATCTACCCAAACATAGACATCTCAAACTCTTTCTACATATTTTATGTAAACTTCCTACACATAGCTTCATTGCCTCCAAAAATTATGCCATCAACATATACAAACACTATTAGGATTTGATCATTCTTAACCTTAAAGTAGAGATTACTATCTACGGTACCCTTATTGAATCCTTGCTATATCAAATATCTATCCAACCTTGCATACCAAACTCTAGGAGCTTGCTTCAATCTATACAATTCCTTCTTCAATCTATAGACCATATTATTTTATATAACAACTTAAATCCTTTCAGTTGTTCCATGCAGATTTCATCCAATTCTACATTGAAGAAAAAAGACTTTGTTGCAAGTATGAAGAAGTTGTTGCAAGGTGTTGTCATTGATGTCAACTGGTCAATTGGTTATCAAATAGTTGTTATTGTCATTCATGTCATGGATGCAAGTTATTGGATGTATATGTTGAGGATATTAAGAAAATTGTATTGAAGATTGTAGGTTTTTAGTGGTTGCTCCAGGTTTTGGTCTAGGATTTGCTTCTATGTGTTTGTGGTTGAGATATGTTGATCATGGTTGTTGGAAGCTGTTATATCTAGACTTTTGGCTTTTGACTCATTATATAGTGTGAGTTATGTTCACAAGTTGTGAACTGTGGTTTTCTATGTATCTGGCTGAGGTTTGGGAGAAATGTTGTTGGTCCAAATTTCTCTTATGTTAAGTCTTATGACTTGGAGTTCTAGAGTTAAGTTATTATGATCATGTTTAAGATATTTTCAGTATCTAGGAGGATCAAGCTTAATTTTTCTATGTTTTGCACTAGTTTTTCCAACCTTGTGTTGAACAATAACTTCAAAATTGATGAAGCTTGTTGGGACCTATTTTGGTCCTCATTAATCATGTGTTTGGGTCACCCTCATTCTAATTCCATGCTAGGATGTTTTGACGCCATATAATTTGAAATTAATATTGGATGGATGACTTTGGATATGGTTGAAAGTTGAAGATGGTATAAATACAAGATGAGTTAGTGGTGAAAGAGGAACAAGAGATAAGTGCAAAGAAATAAATATTATAGATGCAAAGAAGATGAGAATGAAGTGGATGTATGTGATGAATGAGTGTGGTAGATCAGTGCAAAGTCTAAATGTTGTGTTTTTGGATGCAGTGATTTGAAGGTGGACTCTATCATTCATGCATGTCTGCAAGTGGTTGACTAAATTGTGGTGGAATTCCCTGTTGTATTGAGATTGTATTCTCTCTATGAAATCTCTCTTCTACCTTCTCTATATCTCTATGGAAGTGATTCCTCTAGGTGGTTAACCCTTTTGGATAGTGATTCTTGATCTGGATAGTGAGTCCTTGTCTTGGTAGTGAGCCCTTTTCTAAGGTAGTGAGGCTTTTTGTAACTGGTTTTGATATTCTCTATAGTGTGAGTTAATCTTCACTAAGGTTTTTCCATCATTGTTTTTTCCACATAAATTTGGTGTTGCTATGTTTGTGTGATGGTTTTTAGTTTTTCTACTTGCTTAATGTTTAATCATTTTAGAAGAGTTAAGAATTGTGATTCATCTATGTTCCAGTGAATGTTATAAAGGTTAAATTTTCTACAATAGATTCACCCTCCCCCTCTCAGTTGTCTTGTTCAACAATTGGTATCAAAGTGAGGTTCCTTAGAGAAGAGCTTAACTACTTAAGGAAGGTCCGGGATGGATAGAAAAGTTACTCATGATTATCCAAGGTTGGATGGAACTAATTATGCTATATGGAAATTACTAATGAAAGAATATCTAGAGCATTGTGGATATGATGTAGAGAATTCTTACAAGAATACCTACACTCCTCCTACTAATGGTACAAGTATGACTAATGAGATTAAGGCACATGAAGCAAAGAATAAGGAGAAGTACATTTTGGAGAATAGTCTTTTACATTCTGAGTTGATTAAAGTTCAAAATCTGAAGACTACTAAGGAAGTCTAGGATGCTCTAGAAAAGGAACATGAAGGTGATGAAAGGGTCAAAGAGACAAAATTGAAAAATTTGGAGACATAGTTTGAGATCCTACATATGTTTGAAGATGAGAATGTTAAAGCTTATGTACAGAGATTGGATGAGCTAGTGGCAGGAATGCGAGGACTTGGTGTTGTAAGTGTGGAATAAGTAATGAGTAAAATAACACTTCTTAATAAGACATTTTATAATAGATTCAATAGAAATTAAACTAATTTAAAGCAAGAATCTATTGAAAGGATCATATTGTTCTCTATCTCTAAAGATTTATTAAGTCACAGGGCTCTCAGATTTGGTAAGCATTGTAACTGTTAAAATGCCAATCTAGAGAATGAGATGCTACTAAATGCAATAATCTAATCTTGTATGGTGATTTCTACATGATATGATGAAGCTACTGTAACCTATGATGGCATGATATGATAAAAAGGAAGCTACAGTGATCTACGATGCAACTATGATATTTATTCTATACTATGATTGCTATTGCTAAGATGCTTGATTGCTTGGTTTCTATTCCTGTAGAGTAAGTTTGCACAATGTTGGGATCCATTTCCTATGGAGAAAGGTTGTATATATAGATTCACGATAGCATCATGTGATGTGGCAGCACAACAAAGGCCTCAATTTGATCTAGAGGATTTAATGGTGAGAGATGAAGAAGCTTGAGCTGATCATGGGGATTTTTCCTCTCAAGAAAAAAATATTGCCAAAGGATTGGAAGAATCAGAGGAAAGAGATTGAAGATGATTGCCTGCAAGTTTGTCTCCAAATTTTCTCTGCAATTTTCCCGCAAATGCTAGTTGAATTAAATTAGACGTTTTATATCTAATTTGGTAGGTAAAATATGATGAGTTGTAGAAATGCGAATATATTTGAATATTTAGATTTATTCAAATTTCGGAAGAAATAAGATATTAAATTTAATAAAACAAACTATAGAAGTCTATTTATTAAATTAAAAATGGAAGAAATGAATAATTAAATGAAACAAAGTAAGTGAACTTGTTTATTTAATTAAGATGAAATAATAGAAGAATTAAAAATGTGAACTATATTAATAAATATTTCTATTTATTCAATAGTAGAGGAATTTAAGGTTAATTTCATATTTAATTAATTAGATTAGCCAGACCATTTTTAGGTGTATACATTTTTCCCCTCTTTGAAGTGATGTGTTTACGCATTGCTTCAAAGAAAATTTTGTTGTTGTTGCTAGTACCAATGAATTTTTTTTTAGTATGCTCCTAACATGGATTTCTGGGTGATGATGAATATATGCCCCCTCGAGAGATAAATTGATAAATTTTTTATTTTTATGACTATTTTGGAAAATTTCAAATTTTTATGATTATCTGATGATTTGATGAAGATTTGATGTTGAAATAATTTATCTCTCAATAAAGAATGTAGAAATTTTCCCCTGTGATGAATTTGAATTAATCTCCCATTGAAAAAAATAATAAATCCCACAAAATGCCATCTTAATTAACCTATAAAAGGTTGAAAAAGGTGATTTTAAACTCGTTTGTGCATTTGAGTTTGTAAAATTTGTGAGAGAGTGACTTGGAACAAGATTCCAATCTCGTACCACACTCACGAATTTGAGTACGTACAACAACACAACCGCTCGGCTACCTATTGACCTCCGCTACATACCCATTAACCTCCTTGTTTTATGTGTTTTCTCATTTTTCGTGCCATTTTTTGGATTTTAATTTTTTTGTTTCTTTTAGCGCTTTTAAGGCCTGATGTAGTGCTTAGGACATCTATTCTAGCGCTTTTAATGAAGTAGCACTTCGGTAGGATTTTTTAGCACTTAGGTGGGTTAATTTAGCTCTTTCAAAGTTTTAGCGCCTAGGATAATTGTTTTAGTACTTCTGATTTTTGTTTTAGCGCTTTGACTAGTTCAATGCATTGACCCATTAGATTAGCACTTTGACCTCCTAGAATAACACATTTACTGAAATGGTGCTTTGATGTCCTAAAATAGCACTTTTCCCTCCTGAAATGGAACTTTTTATTAATTAGTGCTTTGAGCGCCTATTTTAGCACTTGGGGGTGTTCTAATGGTGCTTTTGATATTGTGGTGCCTAGAAACATTGTTTTAGTGCATACAAGTCATAATGATGTAGTTTGTCAAATTTATCCTTGATTTTGTCGATTTCAATCGTGTCAGCCATTGGTTTGATAGGATTGATTATGGTAATCAAGTAGATGATGTTCAACCTCATGATACGTGAGGTCTGATGTTTGATTGATGATAATTATCCTCATGATAGGCGAGAAATAATTATAGTTTGTTTGATATGCCTCATGATAAGCAAGGTTGATTTGATTAATTAACCTCATGATAGGTGAGGTTAAATGATGTTTGATGATTGACCTCATGATAGGTGAGGTTAAATGATGTTCGCTCATAATATTTAATCAAAAGTCTCACCAAGAGCTGATTAGATTTGATAGGATAATTGATGTTTGATGATTTGACAAAAAGTATTGACTTTGAATATTTTGTGATGATAGGAGGCTTTGACGAACCTTCAAATTTGAGAGCGGTTTCCCCAAACATTTGATTTGATACCACAACTATCACAGCCTAACACAATAGTTATTACATGTTTTGGTTTGTCCTCCTTATTAGATATGCCCCAGTTTAGGATTAATCGGGGTCTCTTGACAACCCTAGCAAAGAGGTGGCATAGTGAGCATAATACTTTCCACCTACCTACTGGCGAGATGATAGTCACCCCTGAGGATGTCTAGTGTATTTTGAGGATACCCATTGTTGGTGACATTGTAGTGTATGATTCATTAGAGAAGGGCGGGACCAATGCCCTCTGCAGAGTATTTCAGGATGATCGTATTTCAGGATATTAGATTCCATGGCGCAAGATGGTGGATACTTATGCCACTTTGCCTATAGTTCTGGCTGGTTTCATTGGAGGCTTCCTTTGTCCTGATCGTAGGTCAAAGGGACTTTCTATTAGTTGGGGTTGTGTGTTGGAGAGCATGATTGTGCACTGGATGAGATATGCTTGGGGCATGTGTATGCTTGCCCATCTGTATCATGATTTGCATTTGGCTATTTACACTGGAGTTTGTAGTTTTTCTTTAGGAGTCACTCTTCTACAGGTGTGGGTGTGGGAGCATATTTCTTTTATGTGTCCAGTGATGGTTAGATAGAGACCTGCCATGTGTCCATATGTACATAGATATACAAGTTGACTTACTCAGCCTATACTAGGTAAGTTGGATCACTGGAGGAGAGTATTGGATGATATAGAGGTTGTGAGATGGCAGCCTTACATTGCAAGTAGTGGGATGATGATGATGTACAGTTTCCTTTCCTTTGTTAGCCAATGATTCTGATTAAGTGAGCATGTTGGGTGTTGGAGATATTTTTTCTTAGATGAGTGCTTAGATAGTATGGCATTATTTATGGCATTCCCTAGGGTATTTCCCATTACGCTCATCGATAATTAGATTCTACAAACTGGGGGTCCAAACTTTCATATAATGTTGTTGTTCAGGAGTTCCAAGCTCTACTGCCTTTAGTTTGGGAGATTTGAATTGATATTGTTGAGCCACTTGTTTTAGTTGATTATGCAGAGTATTTGTTTCTTCATCCATTTCCATGTAGTACAATTCCTGATTAGCCAACACCACTACCTGTCGAGGAGGAGGTTGACGTTGCACACAGTTGTCGATGGAGGAGAGAAGAGGTTGGTGAGGAGGAGGTGGAGGATGTCAAGGATAGTGGTGATGATGAGGATAGTAGTGAGGATGAGGATAGCAGTGATGATGATGAGGGGTATGGAGGTGGAGGACTACGTGTAGCCAGTGGGTCAGGTACAGGTGGATCAGGTCCAACCATAGATGTATAGGAGTATATGGTGCCTCGTAAGAGGAAAGTAGTGGTAGATCCTATAGAGCAACATTTGTAGATCAGGGTACCTTCTCATTAGTAGCAGGCATAGATTGCAAGCCTACAGGTATAGGTTCAAACCTTAAAGGGTCAACTGGTTCAGGCTTAGGGTCTATTGACGTAGACACAAGGTCAGATGCAGGCATAGGCCCAATCACATGCATAGGCTCTAGCTCAGGTACAGGCTCAGTTTGCTATGGCTCGTAAACATATTACATCCTTGACAACCAAGAGGGATGCCACTACATGGACTGCAGAGGGGGCTTAGGCTTAGATTACATCATTGACAACCGAGAGGGATGCCACTAGACAGACTATAGAGGGGGCTCAGGCTACAGCTGAGAGATTGAAGAGATTAGCAGATGGCACCACTATAGCAGATTGTATGTGAGAGGTTGTTCTTGTTGGTCGGGAGGTAGATTAATATAGAGGTAAATTCTATGATTTTGTTCCTTCCGAGCAGAGAGTGAGTTATGCACAGTCCTGATCTGGCAAGTCCCATTCAAGGACGATGAGTAGAGGTGTGACACAGCCTCTCCTAAGAGACCCAAGAGATCCTAGTACATCTAGTGGTGGAGGGTTTGGTCCTAAGATTCCTACATCATCTGGAGCCAACAACACATAGTTTCATGATTGTACCTTCTATTGTATTTTGAGATGTGATGTACACTCCAACTTCAGGCATTTTTGATGATATATCTCTTTTTATTTCAGAGATCATTGTACACTTGACATTATGATTTTGAGATGTATATGATATTATGGATGAAATTTATAATCATGATGATATGCTATTATTTTGATGTATCTATGATATGTATAATGATAATGTATGGATGCATGATGTATGTAGTATTTTCATTGATGAAATAGACGTATGATGTATAGTTCCAAATTATATGATAATGTGCCTATATGTATGATGATGGATATGATGTTCTAATGCTATATGGAATTTGATGTAAATGAGATATGTGCACTTTTATTC
Source organism: Sequoia sempervirens (assembly GCA_007258455.2). Taxonomy (NCBI): domain Eukaryota; kingdom Viridiplantae; phylum Streptophyta; class Pinopsida; order Cupressales; family Cupressaceae; genus Sequoia; species Sequoia sempervirens. Next base: position 54,923,848 of record VDFB02105785.1, read on the forward strand.
TTGTGATATATGATGTAATGAATATAATGGTACGTTGATTATATGATATAATGAATTGACGTATGATATGGAAATGTAATCACATGATATTATGGATATTTTTGATATTTTTTCTCATGCAGTTTTATGATGTGTGATATGAAAAATATGATATGCTCAATGCAAATTATTTTATTTAAATGTATAAATGATGAAATGATAAATTAAATTATTTCTAATATATGCAATGAAAATGATTATGCAACTATATGATAATAATGATGTTTTTGTTAATGTCAAGTATACTCAATCCATTATGAGAAAAGCTATCATTGTTTTGGAATCCTTTTACCAACTTTTGTAACAAACCACTATGCAGATGTAAAACTATTGGTATCTTAACAATCCATTTATTGTGCTTTGTATCATCATAGAGCTTTAAAAATGTTGAAAGTGTGTACAAGCATCGATGGTATAATTGAGACTATGATGACTTGAGTACTACTTCCATGATTTTTGATATTACAAGTGAACACAAGCATCTAGGTATAATTAAACCGAGATGATCTGAGCATTTCTTGCATAAATAGACAAGAATCAATCACTTTGTTATGTGAATTTTGAATGTCACCAGTGATACTTTGTAGATCACTTCTCATGATAATTCACACAATAATAATGATCAACTCATAGACAATAGACAAAGAAAGTACCATTCTCCTTCCAAGCTTCTCTAGTTCAATACATCATCAAGTTGCTCCAAAGAAATGATAACAAAGATCAAAGTACAACTATTCAACCTTTGCTTAAAGTATTTTAACCATTATTCAAATTAGATCATCCATTTTGATTTGATTTTGATTTTGATTTTCTGATGTTTTTGTGATTTTCTGAGATTTTGACCAAAAAACTAATCTAAAGACCTATCCTAGGGGCCTCAAGGGCTGATAAAAGATTAGCCTTGCCTACGTTATACATGCAACGACCGCGTAGTTTGACTAGATGACTCTGTTTTTTACTTTTTGACAGATTTTTGACCTTTTTTTTTTTTGGATTTTAATGTGATATGGATGTTTGATGTCTTTCTAATGGTGATTCAATGTTCAACGTTGGGTTATGTTTTTTATCATTGTTTTTGTTGCATTTTTCTTACTGTTGTTTGTCCATTTGGTTAAGCTTGAAGTTTATTGCCCTCAATGAGGTCAGGATTTTTCCCCCAAGCTAGGGTGGGACATGACCACATTACAATGATATGATAATGGACGGAAAATGATAGTGAAAGTGAATGACCATGACATGCCTATAATAGATGGAAAAGCTAGTTTAAATAAAAAATAACACCTATTTCCAAGCTTTCACTGCAAGTTTTTTATTGCACTTTTTTCAGTCTTTATGATATTTTTGTATTTTTCTCTTTTCTAATTTTTTTTGTATTTTTCCCATCACTGAGACACTTGTTTGCCAAGTTTTCATCAAGGTAACCATTGAACCATGCACTAGGTGGTTTAGGTGTAGAACTTTCTGAGATGGATACTATTGATAGGTTCATTGAACAAATCCCCTTTAGTTGTAGACAATTGATAGGCCCCAGATCCATAAATTGATATGATGACAAAGGGACCTATCCAGTTAGGTTCAAACTTCACTTTGTTTTCTCTGTCTTGTTGATTTATAGGGTTTTCTTTTAGGACCAAGTCCCCAACTTGAAAGACTCTAGGCTTTACCCTTCGATTGTAAATTTTGGATATCCTTTGTTGATATGTCATCAAATGGTTCACAACTTATTGACGACGTTCATCCACTAGTTCCAACTCTTGCAATCTAGAGATCCTATAATCCTCATCTAGAATGATTCCTTTCAATGATACAAGGAGTGATGGAATCTCAACGTCAATGGGTAGTATAGCTTCTGATCCATATACCAATGCATATGGTGTAACTCATGTGGTTGTTCTGATGCTAGTTCGATATGCCCATAATGCAAGATTTAGTTGAACATGCCAATCACATCCAACATCATTAACCATTTTCTTTAGAATTTTCAGAATTGTTTTGTTTGAGGCCTCTTCTTGGCCATTTCCTTGAGGCTAGTATGGTGTTGATAAATGATGTTGGATATTAGATCTTTCACACAATTCCTAGACAGCCTGGTTCTTAAAAGGTCTACCATTGTCTATTACAATGGATTAAGGAATTCCATATCTATAGATGAGGTAGTTCAGTATGAAAGACAAGATTTTCTTTCTAGTGATTGTTGTTAAAGGAACTGCTTCTATCCATTTTGTAAAGTACTCTGTTGTTGTGATTATAAATTTGTTCCCATTGGATGAAGATGAATTTATCTTTCCTACCAAATCCAGTCCCCACTGACAAAAGGGCCATGTTGATGTAACTAGATGCAATTCTCAGGCCAGTGCATGAATTAAGTTACCCTGGATCTAACATTTCTGGCATTTCTTAACAAATTGATAAGACTCCTTCTCCATATTCGGTTAGTAATACCCCAAACAGAGGAGTTTCTTTGCTAGGGTTGGTCTGCTTGAATGAGTTCCACAAATACCTTCATGAACCTCACGTAAGGCTATCTCAGACTTGTTATGTTCTAGAAACCGAAGAAGAGTACCATCTAGACCTTGACGGTAAAGTATGTCAACAATTAATGTATGTCATGTAGTTTGGTGAATGAAGTTACATTTTTGGTTTCTGGAAAGATCGGGAGGAAGGATATTATCTTTCAGGTAAGCATAAGTCTTTCCATAAATGGAGGATTCAATGTCAACTAATTGGCATATGGTTTGACAATCAAGATCATCATAAGCTAGTTTAGACAGTTGTTCTACAATAAACTCATATTGACCTTGCTTTTCTAGCAACTATAAAAGAGAATCAATTGTCACCATAGCATTTGTAGCTTTGTTTTCTACCCTTGGAATCTATTCAAACTTGATTTCCACAAAGTACTTTTTGAAATCATCTATCATCTTCTTATATGGCATCATTTTTTCATCAGTTGTCTGATATTTGTCATTTACCTAATAAATGACTAGTTGTGAATCACCATATACTTGCAATTTTGTGATATTCCATTCAACTGCCACTTTGATACCAATATTCAAAGCCCCATACTCAGCTACATTATTTTTGCAAGAAAACATGAGTCTATAGGACGTTGGGATTGTATTTCCTTGAGGTGTGACAAACAGAATGCCTCCACCAAACCCTTGTTGTGTGTATGACCCATCAAAATAAAGCCCCATGTTTGTGTTGTCACAATAAGAATGTCCACATTAGGAAACTCAATGTTCATTGGATGATCATTAGATAATGGAGCTTCATCTAATTGGTCAGCAATCACTTGACCTTTGATGGCTCTCCTATCCACATAATGGATATCAAATTCACTCAAGATCATGACCCATTTGGCTAGTCTCCCTGTTAGAGAAGCCTTGCTGAGTAAGCACTTTAACGAATCAATCTTTGCAATGAGCTTAACCATGTGGGTCAACATGTAATGCCTCAACTATTGGGTAGAAAATACCACCACCAAACATGCTTTCTCAATGAAGGTGTAATTTATTTCATAACCATTTAGAGTTCTGCTGATATATTATATAGCGTGTTCTCTTCCTTCATGATCTTCTTGTGCTAATAGAGCTCTTGAAGAAATGTCTATTGTTGCAATGTATAATAACAATGATTTCTCTTCCATAGGTGGAATTAATATGGGAGGTGACATCAAATATTCCTTTTTTTGATTGAAATTAGTTTTGTTAGTGTAATTAATTAATTAATTATTACACTAGCATAAGTTAACTTAGGTCATGCATCATTTAGCCCTAGGTTAGATTTTAATAAATCATTTAATAAATGGGATAATATTCCCTTCCTTGTTTGTAGGGATAAGATTCCTTCTAGAAGATGAGTTTTCCTTCTAGAACTTATCTCAAAATTTAATAATTTCCTAGATAGGGTTCACATGTTGTCACATGTTAGATCATGACACATGGCAACATCTCTTGCATCTTAGGTTTTCCTTCTTGCCTATATAATTAGGCATTTTGTTCATTTGTATTATATCATCATATCATATCATATCATATCAATATAGAATCTTTATTCAGCATTCCATAGTTGTAACACTTTCCTTTGTGGTTGATCATCTATCATGGAAAAGGTCTTTTATTGAAGCTTCAAGGACTATGCATTCATAATCTCAACATGGTATCAGAGCTTGTCCAGTGAAACATCAACCCTTGATCCTGGAAGTTGGAGTGCAAGATTCTTGCAGGCTTGGAGTTTATGTTGTAGGCTAGTTGGTTCTACCTGGGAGCCAAGCTGATTTCTGGTGCACATTAGGCTCTCTCTAACCTCTCCATTGCATCCAGAAGGCCTCAAACCCCATAGATCGCCTGCTCATTTTCCAAAATCAAAGTTATATCATTCGGGAGCCTTTGAGGTACATCTAGGGTTTGCATTTTTTGTACTATCCATACACATCTGCAAAAAAAATCTCCCCTCTTAGTCCTCTTCAAAGGAATTTTTTTTTTTAGAAAAATAAAAAAAACTTCTGGCTTTTTTTTGGGAAATTTTTATATAGTTCTGGCAAAAATTTAACTCTGCAGAATTGACCTGCAATTAAAATCACTAGTCGACATGATTATTTTTCATCGATGGCCATAGTTTGTGGGTTTATATTTTATTCTGTTGGCATTTACAAATATTATATCGGCTTTTTTAATTTTTGAATTGCATATGTTTTGCAATATTCAAATTTATTTTTTTAGCCGTTGGCCTTCACTGACTCTGTAGACTATCATCGGCCCCGTCATGTTATTGTCTATGTCATCTCAGCATCCCCCCGCTGGCTGACCCAATGTCAGGCTCTCCACATACCACCGACATCATCCTCCACTGGGCTCTCGTTGACATTGTGTCTTGTTCCAGAGTTTTCTTCCTGGTGACTACTCATCGTGCACCGTTGAAGTCTAAAGCCCTCACCATAGATACCCTTGGTCGCTTGGAGAACTGTGGGCTCTGCTAACCTCTAAGTGGTGCATCCTCCACTGGCCACAACACCCATTTCCTTAGCCACAACACAGCTTCAACGCCACCGATCTGGTGGGCATTTATTTTTTTCCCCACCTATGCCTGCAGTCACATCAGCGACCAAGGGCATATTTTTTTTAGCCCCCAAGCGCTTCATTTTTGCACCTAGTTAGCCAGTACAGGTTCAAGCAAGCATTGATCTTCCATAAGGCATAACTTCCACATACGATATCAAAAATCTAAAAATGATATATCATTGGAAAGCTCTCTGAGTCTACTTTCCAAAGGTGTGCTTTGTTTTTTCAAATTATGCTTCTATCAAAATTATTCTCATTTGAAGTGGAAACCCTAATTTTGGGTTTAGTGGTGATTTCTTGTCTTTTAGTTTGTCTCAAAGACTTCACTTCAGTTGATTGTTCATCAGTTATCTGCTTTCAACATTTTTTTGTCAGAAATATTTTGTCTTGGATTGTTGTTCTCTAATGGCTAACACAGGATTTGAGATTCTTACTCCTCATAACTATCACACATGGAAGGTTAGTATGCAAAGACTTCTCTGGTCCAAGGGACTCTGGTCCACTTTGAATGAGAATCAGCCTCATCTAATCAAAGAATATGAAAAATTTCAGCATCAGATTAAGTGTGAAGAGGCAATGGGGCTCATTTCTCTACATGTCTCCAACTCTTTATTCTTCCATATTGAGGGGTGCAAGACTCCCAAGGAGGTTTGGGATAAGCTCAAGGATCTCTTTGGTTCTATTAGTGATGTACGAGCTTTGAAATTGGATGTTGAACTTGCTTCACTCACTATTGATTGATTTCCTTCCATTGAAGACTACCTGGTAAGATTCAAGTCTTTAAGGACTCAAATTTCTAGGTGTGGAAAAGATAAATCTGACAAAGAGTATATATTCATGATTCTATCTAAGCTAAGAGGTTCCTTCTCCTACTTTGCTACCTCTTTCTATTCCACCATGGATGGTCTTGGTGATAGCTTTTTCATGCCATCATTTGAGACATTTTGTGAACGGCTCACTCGAGAACACTCCAAGCCAATCAAGCTGATACATCCAAAAAATCCCATGAATTGGTGGTAGGACCATCAAAAGGAAAGGAGAAGCACAAAGGAAAATCAAAGGCATGAGCTTCTTCTAAATCATCATCTCAGCCTAAGGAAGAAAAGCCGAAGAGGGAGAGGCCCAAGTGCAACTTCTGTAATGGGCTTGGTCACATTGAGGATACATGTTTCAAGAGAAAGATGCATGAGCTACGATAGATACTTAGAGATCACAACATCTCTCTCCCTCCTACTATAGTCAAATCTCCTCACTCCTCCTCTCATGAAGAGTCATCATCAGGTATTGTTGGAATTGCCACTATTGAAAATCTTGGTAAGGGGAATGATTCGATAACTACTTTGGTTGATAATAGAGAAGGATGGGTTCTTGACTCTGATGCTTCTCGGCATGTCACTTCTTCTCAACAACATATTTTGTGGGATACTATGAGGCCTGCCAAATTTGATAGAATGTTTACAACAAATGCAGATATTGTCTATGTTTTTGGTATCTATGATGTTGCTCTTGATGGAAAGAGGGTGGAAGATGTTGTCTACATTCCTCAAATTTCTCATAATCTATTATCTTTCTATCAACTTGCTCAGGAGGGATTAAGCATTGAGTTCACTTCAGAACTTGCCATCATTAGGGATAGGTTTGATGTCCTTGTTGCCTATGGACAAGAAGATCATCACTCCAAGGTATACAATTTTACCAAACTCTGGGATTGAGGTCAACCTCCTCCTGACTCTCTAGATTCAATGGTAGGAAGCACATCATCACCCCCTCCTCGCTAGGGTTGTGGAGGTTATATTGACTTGCTCTTTGCATGGCACCATCTTCTTCCTTTGAGACCTCTTATTTGATATTTTCTCTAGCAAGGATGGATACATTTACTTCTTCAGACTTGTGGTACATGGATGGGTTCTCTTTGGGTCTATCTGACTTGGCTTCTCAATTCATCGCTAGTCTTGAAGATATTCTTGAGGGGACTACTCTCCTTTATGGGGGGCCTATCTAGTCCACATACTTTTGATCTCTTTGTATGTATGTGATGGTTGTAGTCCTTGGGGGGATAATGTTGAGTCCTCCAAACATCACTTTTCCATCTTTTTTGATTTTATATCTCCTTTTTGGGGAGGGGTTTTGTTCCTATTGGGTTTTCCCCTTTTCTCCGGTTGTGGGAGATTTTTTGCATCTTCATGTACATGGGTACCTAACATGGCCTTGTAGTGAAGACCCATCATCTTCTTGCATAATCATTGCATTTTCCTCCCTAAGTTGAACTTATGGTGGGTGTTAGTGTAATTAATTAATTAATTATTACAATAGCATAAGTTAACTTAGGTCATGCATCATTTAGCCCTAGGTTAGATTTTAATAAATCATTTAATAAATGTGATAATATTCCCTTCCTTGTTTGCAGGGATAAGATTCCTTCTAGAAGATGAGTTGTACATCTAGAACTTATCTCAACAGTTAATAATTTCCTAGATATAGTTCACATGTTGTCACATGTTGTTAGATCAATACACATGGAAACATCTCTTGTATCTTAGGTTTTCCTTCTTGCCTGTATAATCAAGCATTTTGTTCATTTGTAATATATCATCACATCATATCATATCAATATAAAATCTTTATTCAGCATTCCATAGTTGCAACACTTTCCTTTTTGGTTGATCGTCTTTCATGGCAAAGGTCCTTTATTGAAGCTTCAGGAACTATGCATTCATAATATCAACAAGTTTCACATCCTTCATCCCATTTAAAAGAGACATTCTTATGTAGCGGATGATTGAAGGGATGAATTTTATCTACTAACTGAGAGATAAACCTCTTGATTGATTGTAGCCTACCTTGTAGAGATCTTAATTGACTGATATTCTTTGGTGATGAAATTTCCTTTATTTCTTTGACCTTAGTTGGATCGACTTTGATACCTTTTTTTGAAACTATGTATCCGAGGAGCTTTGTCGATGTAACCCCAAACACACACTTCTTTGGATTCAATCTAACATTGAATTTCTCTAATCTTGTAAATATTTTTCCTAGAATCTCCAGATGTCCTTCCTTGGTGTATGATTTTGCTAATATATCATCAACGTAATCTTCCATAAAAGTATGCATCATGTCATGGAAAATAGTGGTCATTGCACATTAATATGTTGCACCTACACTTTTCAACCCAAAGGGCATGACCTTCCAATAGAATGTGTCTCATGGATAGGTGAATGTTGTCTTCTCCTTGTCTTCAGGTGCTATCTTGATTTGGTTATACCCTAAGAAGCTATCCATAAGTGACAACATGGTATGTCTTGCTATTAAATCCACAATAATGTCAATGTATGGTAAAGGAAAATCATCCTTTGGACATGCCTTATTTAGATCTTTGTAATATAAGCATGTTCTGATACTATTATCTTGTTTAGATACAGGTACAATATTTGAAATCCACCTAGCGTAATTGATGGACCTGATGAATCTTATATCTAACGACTTTTTTAGCTCATATTTTACCATCAATGCGACGTGGAGATGCATTTTTCTTAGTTTTTTCTTTATTGGTTTGATTCTTGATGGTAGAGATAGATGATGCATTAGAAGATATGGATCTAGCCCTGGCATATCAGAGTAAGACCAAAAAATTTTTATATGTCTCTCTTCAAAGAATTTGGTGAATTCGGGCTTCTCTAGTTCTATCATAGATGCTGCTAGATGTAGAATTTTTGTCTTTTCTATTGTGCCAATATTGATTGACTGTGTAGGTTCCACCAACACTGATGATCTTTCATGAAAATATTCTGGAAGGGTGTCAAATCTTCCATCCTTCAGTGCCTCAAAGAGGTTTTCATCGTCAGATACTTTCTTTATTTTTATTGTTTTAAGATCTAATGCTGCCATTGAATGTTTTTCACCATTAGATCTATTGCTCCTATTTTCAATTTTGCAACTAAAATATTTGACACCCTCCTAACATGGAGTGTTGTTATGATTTTTATGATTAGCACTTGTGTCAGGTTCATTACAACAAAGGAAATCTATGATAACATCATTGTTCTCAAAGATAGGAATACTGATAGGTTCAATTGGTTCCCATTTGATAATTTCAAGATGCATCAATGGTAAGATGTCGTCGAATAGGTTAAGGTCAATGGCAGTAAAGGTTCTAATAGCAATGTTGTCAAAATTTTCAGTAGTAATTTCAAGGTCTATTATAGTTCTCTCCTCCAAGTCATCTATCTCACTCAATATCTATCCATCCTCATTTGAGTCATCAATATTTTGTGATCCAAATACAAGGGGTCTAGTCCCTGAGCCTTTTCCCTCCTCATGTATGGGTGCATACTCTTTTATGAAATCAATTTGTATGTCTCTGCATGATGTTTCTAATAAAGAATCCCACTCATACTCATTAAAATTTGTCTCATAACTATCTTGTATTTGAAGGATTCTTTCTACAACTCTATGAGTGTTTTATTATTTTGTTTCCCCTGTATAACCCAGTCTTGTTTTGTCTTTTGGCTGAAGTGTGAGAGGTTGGATTGGTTCCACAATTCCTTGTTTTCTTTTACCAATAGGTCCTTGTCCTCCATACCCCATTTTTTCTAAGACAGATTTTCCTTTTCCATACTGATCTATTTTTATGCTGATATTTGCTAATGTTGATGCTTCTTCATCTTTGTAGAACCAATTGAGAATGGCCTTGTCTTCTGATTCATCTTCTAGAGTACCTACTTTTACAAAACTTTCATCTAGAACCATGGTAGGTTATGATGATTTTTGTGTTTTTGTTGAGGGTTGTCCATATGATTTTGGAGATGGCAACAATTGTGAAAGACATAGAGATTGCTCAATAGAATATTCTCCCAAGCCCTTGTCTTTTAACTAGATCTTGTCTTTGAATTGCTGTGATATAATATTTAGTGGACCTTCATTGCTTGATGAAGTGAGGTCAACAATAGTTTTTTCCTTTGACTGGTCCTTTTTCTCAACCCATTTGGATATAAAATTTAGTTGCTTTTCACCACTAGATGAACTAGAAGTGTTTGATTCTCTGTTATGGGGCACCAAAGTATCTTGAGTTGCTTTAAGCATGTTACAAGTCTGGGGATTATTGTAGTTAGCTAAAATAGTGACTTCTTGTCCATTGACAAGAAATTTTAAAGACTGATGATAGGTTGAAGGAATTTCCTACATTTTTTGAATCCATGCACATCCCAAGAGTATATTATATGTTAGCTCCTTGTCTAACACTTGGAAAACTATATTCTTGATAATTGGTCCCACTTGAATTGGTAACACAATCAACCCCTTGGAAGATCTCTCTTCTTCATCATAGGGTTTTATTGTGATCTTTCTTCTTGCATCAATAGCATTGTAAGAATAACCTAGTGCACGAATCAATTTTAAAGTACAAATGTTTAATCCAGCTCCACCATCTATTAAGACACATTTGACATGGTGTTTATGGATTAAAACTTCTATATGAAGGGCCACATTGTGTGGATGATTAAGTGACACATCATCTTGTTTGGAGAATGAAAGAAAATAAGGCGTGGTCAAATATCCCACCATAGCTTGAAATTGACATACATCTAGATTATTGTGTACTGTTGTGTCCACAAGAACATGTTCTTAAACCTCCTTATGTGATGGTGAAATTTTAAGGAGTTCTAGTATGGATAACTGTGTTGGTATCTTTTGTAGTTGATCAACTATGCTATATTGATTTGAAGGGGGAGTAGTGGTTTTAGGTGCAACTCCTTTTAGTATCACTTTGGATTTCCCCCTTGTCGTTACATTGACTGGTTGATAGTCTTGTCTTTCTCTGATTTTTATGACATTGATTTGGTTGTCAGATGTGTTTATGTTTGGGATTACGTTCAAGAATATGATGTCATTAGATTGTAATGTTTAATCACTCCTCTTTTTACCAATGCTTCTTCAATTTTAAGCCCATTCTCAATTACTTTTTCAAATGTTAGGGGACATTGCAGTTCAAGCCTATAGCTTATGTCATCAGATAAGTTGTCAATAAGTAACTCCATCTTTTCCTCTTCAGGTATAGAACGAGGATATCTAGTAGAAAAAATGTCACCAACATTGTAGAAATGATAGGAATGTATCACCCTTCTTTTGTTTCATGTTGTAAAGGTCTTTTATGGTTACTTCATGTTGAATATTGAAGGAGAATTGTGAGATAAATCTATTGACTAGTTCTTCAAAGGATTGAATCCTTGGTTGTAATTTAGAGAACCATTCCATACCTCCTAAGCTCCTTGGAAATAACCTCATTAGGTAAGTATCCTCTTGTGCAAACTCTAAAATCATTGTTCTGAATTCCCTCGCATGGTCAATTGGATCTGTTTTGCAGTTGTACTTGTCATATTTGGGGAATTTAAAATGTCTAGGAAATGATATCATGTCCACACTTGGATGAAAAGGATAAGAACAAATGTCTTGTAATGAGTACCTCTTTGTGGTTCCTTTTTGCATATCTTGAAATTATTGTTGAAGATTTTTCGTTTGACATGTTAGGGTAACCACTTGATTTGTGTTTTGCATGTTGTGTGGTTCAGTTTCAATTGCTTTAGGTGTTTCTTTCAGTCAATTTATGTCAAATTCTTTTGGAAGTTTGGCACCTAGCTCAACTAGCATTAGAAGATATTTTTCCATATCCCGTTCTAAAACGTTTTCCATGAATTTGTGGAAATTTGGATCTTGTTATGCTATTTGGACATCCTCTTGGGTTATTTCATTTGCATCATTTTGGTGGAATCTATGAAAGGCATTTTCTTCAACCATTATATTTGATGTTTCAATTTCCTTTTCCCTAAGTTTCTATCTTTGTAACCTTGTCAAAATTGACATACAAGTAAATGCTATTCTCACTAAAATTTTGATCTTTTGTGTTTGGATGAGTGTTAATGGATTTTAACAAAGTCAAATAGAATGATATATTCTATTGATGAGACCAAGTTAAAAATTTGATTATTGTGTTTCGTTTCATGATTATAGGATGACAAAATCCTGATGATGAAACTTAACCTAATAACCAAGATTTGTGTTTGATAATTGGACACTTTAAAGTTGCAAGATCTAGGTTTAACTTAAAAATAATTTTGAATTGTAAGATCCTATTTTTTTTAGGTTTAAGACACTGTCTGGCCTATGAAAATGTTTCTATCTTGATAAAAACCCGAGTTTCTGATGTCAACAGTCTGAAAGATGTTTTTAATAGCTCTTTATTTTCTTGTTCTGTGGATGCGCTATTACAGAGGGTAGAAGCACTAAAAAAGACTGTGGATGCGCTAAAAGATATAAATGCACTATCAAACAAGGTAAATGCGCTAAAATAGACCATAAATGAGCCAAAATATTTGGTAATTTTCTGAAATTGATGAATTTTGATGACAGACTGCAGATGCGATATAAGATTTGTTAGATGTGCTAAAAAAGACTATAAATGCATTGTTTGAACTATAGATGCGCTAAAAGATAGGGAAGATGCACTAAAAAAGACTGTGTAAGCACTATTTTGGGACTCCACAGTGTTGTCTAATTTTCTTCTCAGTAAAGCGACTGATTTTTGGGTGTAATTTTTTGAATTTGAGGTATATTTGACAGGATATCTTTGCTAGTAAATCTCTAATTTTTTATGACAAGCCTAATGTTTCCAAGGTTTTTTTTCTCTATTGTAAGAATTGATCTGGCCTGTTGGAATATTGTATTGTTGGTTGTGAGATGAAAGATTGATGAATGGGTTGACTATGATTATGTTTTTGTGAAAGAGCTCTTAGTGAAAATAAGCTTGTGAACATAAAGGCTTTAAGGAAAAATCATCAGTATATCCTCTAGTAAAGTCATGGTATCTATGGATAAAAGTTTGATGCTCAAGCAAGATCTTTCTACTTTGATATAAGAAGCGTCTCTTTTCCAAATTTTTCTTGTAACTAAGTTGCTTCTTTGGTTTCTTGACTCTTTTTGTGAGGGATTTCTTGGCAAATGTTGTTGATTTCCAATCCCTAATCATAAAAAAAAATTAGGTTGACTTGTCAAATATTTTGTGTTTTTCTAGATGATCTTTATTTGAATTAATGATTTGAAAACACAACAAATAATTGTAAAACAGTTGTTTTTAAGTTCTAGAATCTAAACAATAACTATATGTTCAAGAATAAAACATGATCCTTCTTTATTTCCACTTGTTTTTTACAAAGAATATACTTCAGGAAGACTCACTCTTAAGGTCAAAAAGGTCATCATTATACTCAACAACCCACATCTTAAAATTGCGTTGACTCACACAACTATGTCACCCCCTAGAGGGGGCCCATGTTTTTGTCTTTTCTAGGCGTGTACTCAAAGTTAGATTTATTGATCCCTTGAGAAAACGATCCTTGGAAATTATATGGTCAGTGTCTTGGGGGTAGATTCTTCCCTCCCCTTGCACCATGACTATTACAACATTTGGTTACTAACACAGCTAGATTCTACACTATTGTTCGTAGATATCCGTTTAGAGCGGCAAATGATAAACTCCCTCAAGAGACCTCCCAATCTTTAGAACAAAGATTTTGGGGATGGTTATCTTGCACACTTTCGGTAAATGTGGGTTTTGCTAGATTCACTTTTGTTTTTATAGTGGGTTAGAAAACCTGGCTTTGGTTGTTCCCACTCAAGTCGTTCCCATAGGGTGAGTACTTTTTCCCACTATGACAGGCCTTCCAAAGGATTTAACAATGCATAAATTGCATGAAATTAAAAGATGAGTCTAGCATTTTGATCACCCAATTAAGGGGAGATCATAGGCCTATCACCACACAATCACAATAATCAAGTGTTCAGTTTTAAATCCCAAATGATAGTTTGCTATTCTACGTGAATCACAAAAGACATTATGTCAATTTTAACTGAAATAGTTAATGTATGATGACTACCCTAGGATTGATATATTTTAGTCCAAATGACTACCCTAGGATTGGTTCATTTTAGTCCAAATATATTGATGAAATTACTGGCCATGGTTGCATCAGATCCAGACAACAAATAATAGATGTGCTATAACAGAGGTCATAAGCACCACTTAATTGATCAAATGCACTGTAGAAATTATTGGAAGCGCTACAGAATTTATCAGAAGCACTGCAAAATTTGTCAGATGTGCTAAAACAAGGTTGAACAAGGAACAACCAACCATGTTGGGAGCTTCTAGTCGATGCACTGAAATAGTCTTCAGAAGCGCCATATTTTTTGGTGGATGCACTAAAACAGTTGACAAAAGTGCTAAAGTTTTTGATGGATGCCCTGCAAAATCTTTCGTTCACACTAAAAGAAACACACCAGAATCCTGTATAAACACTTTTTAGAAAAAAATGTTAAAAAATGGGGTTAGGGCCCCACGATGAGCACCAAAATGTAAGTGTGTAGTAAGTAATGAGTAAAATAACACTTCTTAATAAGAAATTTTATCAAAGATTCAAAAGTAATTAAACTAATTTAAAGCAAGAATCTACTAAAAGTGTCATATTGTTCTGTATCTCTAAAGATTTATTAAGTCATAGGGCTCTCAGATTTGGTAAGCATTGTGACTGTTACAATGCCAATTTAGAGAATGAGATGTTGCTCAATGCAATAATCTAATCCTATATGGTGATTTCTAGATGATATGATGATGCTACTATAATCTATGCTGACATGAATATGATAAAAAGGAAGCTACAGTGATCTACGATGTAGCTATGATATTGATTCTATACTATGATTGTTATTGCTAAATGATATTGCTATTTCTAAGATGCTTGATTGCTTGGTTGCTATTCCTGTAGAGTAAGTTTACACAAAGTTGGGATCCATTTTCTATGGAGAAAGGTTGTATATATAGATTCACGACAACATCCTGTGATGTGGCAGCACAACAAAGGCCTAGATTTGATCTGGAGGATTGAATGGTGAGAGATGAAGAATTTTGAGCTGATCATGGGGATAGTTTCTCCCCAGAAAAAAATCTTGCCAAAGGATTGGAAGAATTAGAGGAAAGAGATTGAAGAGGATTGCCTGCAAGTTTGTCTCCAATTCGTCTCTGTAGCTTTCCTGTGACTGCCAGTTGAATAAGATTAGATGTTTTATATCTAATTTGGTAGGTAAAATATGATGAGCTATAGAAATATGAATATATTTGAATATTTAGATTTATTCAAATTTAGGAAGAAATAAGATATTAAATTTAATAAAACAAACTATAGAAGTTTATTTATTAAATTAAAAATGGAAGAAATGAATAATTAAACGAAACAAAGTATGTGAACTTGTTTATTTAATTAAAATGAAATAATAGAAGAATTAAAAATGTGAACTATATAAATAAATATTTCTATTTATTCAATAGTAGAGGAATTTAAGATTAATTAATCAAATAAATCATATTTAATTAATTAGATTATCCAAACCATTTTTAGGTGTATACAGGTGCTACAATAGATGAATCCAAAATTATAAAGAATATTATTAGATTTCCACCAATATAAATTATGTTCTACTTTGAATTTAATAAATAATTATTATTCATTTTCTATTTGAATTATGACTAAAGTCTTGATTGATAGGATGATTGAAACACATCTATAGCTTTCAAATGGTATCACATTTTTTGAATTTGAAACATGCATCACATTCTATGCTTCACATACTATAGGATTAGAAAAAAAAATTGAATTTTATGAAGTTTTTACCAAGTTAAGGTGGTCAGACATACGATTTTTTATATTTTTAAAAATTTGTAATAAAAAATTCCTAATTAATTATTTACTTGGAAAAAAATTATAAAAAATATGTGTCACATTGGGACATGTGTCCTATACTTATATCTAAAATCTTATAAAAAAATATTATCATTTTATTGTGGTTAGGGTGGTCAGACAAACACCTACTTCTTATTTTTTCCCTAAAATTTAAGTACTATTGCATTGAAATTTTAAATTTTCACCAAATAGATTTAAAAAAAAAACCTAGTAGTTTACAAACTACATTCAATTTGCTACAGATTCTATTCTTACATATTTTTGAAATAATATAGCTAACTTATTCAAATTTTTACATCAAGTTGCCTAACTCTAATTTTTCTAAATTTTTTGCCACTTAAGGGACTATTTTTTCCATGATGATCCTACACATACCCACAAGACTTACACTAAAGATCGATTGCTAGGAAATTTGACATCTAATGAGATGAGAAAACCAAATCTGAGAAATGGATCCAAATCAAAGACTACTTTTAAGGCTACAAAAGCTAATGATTGGGATGAAGAACATCTCGATGAAATAGAAGCTAACTTTGTGAGAAGGATGAAGAAAGGCTCTGGTAAGTATGAAGGTAAGTTACCCTTTAAATGCTTGAGTTGTGGAGGAATAAGTCATTATGTTGCAAGGTGTCTAGAAAGAGATAAGAGGAATAAACAAATATATGAGAAAGAAAAGAAAGGTAGGAAGATCAATAAAGAATATTATGTGAATGAGGATGCTAGTATATCTAATGAGGAATTTGATTATGGAGGTCCTGATGATAATGAATGCTTGTTCCTAGCTATAAAAGATGAACCAACTTTTGCTAATTCTAAAAAAATAGATGTAGGTGTTGGCACTCTCAAATTTTACAAATTTGAGATGCTTATATCAAAAAAATTTCCTATGCACTTTTAGAAGTTCACCTAATGAACTTGCCTGAATGATCTACTTTGGAGGGTCATAATTTGATGCCCATTGATTTCTAAGAAAAATTCCTTTGCACAAACACTCATGTGTTCTATGTGAACATGCATGTCAACTTTCAGCTTCCCACGATGAGTTTTGTCAAGGTTTCGAAAAATGAAGCTAGAGGGTTTTGTCATTGTTCAGTTGTTTACAAATGCCCATTTTTGCAAAGTTGCCTCCCATTTGAGCTTTCATTTTGCAAATGGTTGACCATCATGCGAAAATAATATTGTTCTACATTCTCCATACCAAAATGAGCTCACATGTCAATTTTCAAGGCCCCATGATTTAATTTGCTATTTTTAACAGATCAAAACCAAATGGAATTTCTTTAGTTTTGTACTGAAACCTTTCTAAGAGGCCAACTGCGAGCTTCAATAATTTTTGATGGGAGATATTTCAAGCTAATACCTCTTGCACACATGCTCCCTATACCAAAGTGGTCTATTGTATCCAGTGGCAGCTCGCCAAGAGTGGATTTGATATTTTTGCAACAGGGTGATCTCATGTGTTTTAACTGGTTCAGAACAACACAATTGCAAAAAGTCTAAGTAGGCATCTTTTACAGTTAATAACTTTTGTCTCATGATTTCTTTCTCCAAGTCATCTTGTGCATTGCATTCTTTGGACCCAATGCTACATGCCTACAATTTTTTATTGCTTCATGATGCCGTTTGATCAGTTTTCAAGGCCGATTCCATAGCCAACTTGGCCAATTTTGTTCATTGTTCAAATATGCTAGAAATTTTTTTTCAATGATAACCCAATTTGTCATTTCATTTCAGGAGCATTCAGAAGGCAGTGTCGGGTCAATTTGAAAGGGAAAGTTGTCTGAAAACAAAAAAAAAATAGTCGGGCCCATAGGGGGACTTGACATATGTCACCTTTGATGGAATTCTTTCAGTTTTCAGTGAGCTTTGGAAAGGTGAAGGATACTCACAATTTCATTCCTTATTTGGTTGCCCTGATAGATATTAAGAATCCAAAAATTCCACATAATGCTAGAATGCTTTGGGAGGATTTCTCTAGCTTTGCCATGTTTGTCTCCAGAATGATATAATCATTTTATTGCAGGATCAACTAGAGCATTACTTGCTCTTTCAAATTTCCCAAATTATTCTAATGTGGTGTTGCAAGCAATTATTAAATTTTACAATCAACAATTGTATGCTTCTAAAGAGATGTATGAGATGATTGACTGTAAGAAAATATATCATTGAAGTCATTCTATAAAATGAAGTCAAATGCTAAGAATAGAGAACTCATGTTGCTTTCTTCCATTGTTATGTCCATGGGCAATAAAAGGCCAAAGCAACAAATGGAGAGGATTAAAGAGTTGGGCTTTGGCCATGCTTACTAAGAGATGATCACTCTTATATAAACATGTGCTTGCTTCATTAATGAAGATGATGTTTCATGTGAGCTACCATGGAACAAAGTCATAACTCCATCTAATTTTGCTAAGTTATTTGAATAGCTCCATAATCCTGAAGAGGTAAATATCCCATATAAGTTAATGTTCTTTGAGAGGATACACTAGCAAGAATCAATACAATGGGAATGAGAAAAAAATGCAGTTTAGATAGGGGACAGGTCAAATACTGGAACAACTTGAAAGAAAAGAAATGGTGTGATCTGAAATGCAATGTAAGCATCTACCAAAGCAACAAATGGGTACGCAACAAGTCAATTGTTAAAAATCTTCAAGGAAAATTTCTAGCAAATGTATTAGTTGTTGAAGCACACATTGTCCAAAATGATTTTGTGAAAAGGCTTTAGAAACTTTAATGCAAATGAAAATGGCGACCAACATGTGCAACTAGCTAACAAAGGAGATAATAATCGCTTGGGGAGAGGAAGCTGGTGCACCAGCATTAAGTAGATATGTATAAAATGGATTTTTTTGCAAGGTTGATGGAGGGAATGAACCCACGCATCTAATGGATTTGTTGCATATTTCAAAAACATTCCAAGGAAATACTATTGGCTGCAAATATGACATCCCTCCATCCTGCGCTGAATGAAGGTATGAAGAGGAATTCATCTAGTAGGCATGAGAAACCATGAGAGGACTGATCCATGGTGCGAGGGCGATGTATTTGCAGAAACTTTCAAACAAATGTAATGTGGAGGGCGCTAAGGACAAAATGGATGGAACAGCCCCTGCGAAGTAAAAGGAGCTTGATGGGGGCAAGCTTGAAATAGAAGAGAAGATGCAACATAGAGGAAACACCACCACCATGGTTGGGAGAACAAACAAAAGCAAGCAGATGAGTAAAACAAATGAGATTAGGGAAAAAAATGGGAGGAATGAAGATCAACGGCCAAGATCAAAGTGAAGGATGCAGTTAAATCAACACCCTTTCCCACCAGTTTGTGGCCCAAACATACACACCATTTAATTATCGCAAAATGGTGGGCTGGTGCCATGTGGCAAGTGTGGGCCCGGTAAAAGTTAAGTGCTGCTGTTAAAAATTAGAAGAGGCCCATTTAGTTTTGTTTGCTCGATTATTCAATTTTTTAATATTTAAAGCAAATTCTTTTAAATTTAAGTAAAGGGGAAAATATTTGATGGGCCCAGGAGAAAATTTTGTTTATCGAGTGAGGTTCATGCGTCAGGTTAAACATTAAATGAGTTTTTTAAAAGGCAAAAAGTAAAGATAAAACATTTAAATGTTTTAAAATGTCTGATGACATTTTCAAAGAAAAGAGCCCGATGAAATCAAGTAGGTCCATGTTAAATGAAGATTTTAAAATGAAGGTGAATATTTTACATGTAAGTGTAAAATAAAATGAGGTGAGATAAAATGTTGCTAGGAAGACATGTGTTGGAAGTAAACAAGGGTGAGATTTTATTTGCCTCATAAAACTTTTGAAGTGTTTTCACTTTGGTAAAGTGAAACAAGTAAAATGGCAAATATTTTAAAATGCACATGAAGGTAAAATTGCAAATGATATTCTCTATTTGAGAATGAGAGATTAAAGTGAAATATTTATTGTTGGGCAATAAAATACAAGGTGAAATAAAATATTATATGCAGCTAAAGAATAGAGGCAGAAAATGAAATTTTCATGGGCAAACAGGCACGAGGCAATTTTACACAGCTGAGTGAAATGAAATTTCGTCACATGGAAATTTTTTCTATTGCTTCACAACAGACAACAAAGGAAAATGAGGAGGAAAATTCAATTGGAAGAGAGATGAGAGATGCTTTGAGCAAATTTTTTGATCAACGGGAGAGAATTTTCCAGATGGCATCTACAGATCAGATTGATCTTAGGGCTACTTTTGTTTCTCTTTTACTCTCTTCTTCTCTCATTGTAAAAGAGAGAGAAGGTTGGGATTCCAATTTCTGAAAGCTTTGCAAGTTAGGCAGAAGCTCTGGGTAGAATTGTATAGCTAGGAGAAATTGAATTGAGTCATTAAATCTAAAAGTGTCTATTATGAATTGTGCTATGAAGTTTACATTTTAACTGATAATTGTCTCCATTTTTTAGATGTATTACTCTTTTGGATTCAATAATAAGATTATCTAAGTATTTTCATGCACATTTGGTGCATTAGAGTGATATATGTTGTTGCTTTCTATTCTGAAAATAATGTAATTGCTTTAATGAAGCACAAGTTGCATTTATTATTTCCTTTTGTTCAAGGGATAGTGTAATTACTTCAGCACATGTGACATGAGTACTATGAACATTCCAGGTCGATTTATAAGAAGAGTTATCAGATAAAACTTCAGTGGTCTGGTTATCATAATGTGATAACATTTGCAAGAATCTTCATAACATGTTCAACATTGTAGGATGAATGTTGGTTATATGACTCCATAGCCCATTTTCTAGCACTGGTCAAGTGTTATATTTCTGTTGTTTTTAGCTTGGTCCCAAATCTTCAAAGTTAAAAAGCATTTTATATCCCTAGGTTTTGTAGTTATCTCATGCTCCAAATAGTTGATATTACTGATGAACAACCAATTCTATTCAGTATTATCCTATTATGTTGAGTTATTAAATGAGATTATTTGTTGTTGTTAATGTTGTTTATGATAATAGTGCAAAGATTGTAAAAGAATTAAGGGATTACCCTCCCGGGTCCTACAGAGCCCAAAGTGTAGGAGGCTTTTAAAGTCCTCTTTAGTTGGTCTAGGTCCTTCGAGCTACCCTTGATTGGAATTGGCAATTCCATAAGTAGATTAGAAGACCAACCTGGTTACAAAAAAAAAAAAAAACCAACAAAATGGCGACTCTACTGGGGATAAATTTAAATCTTCAAGTGTAGACTGCTTAGTTAGAGAGTCATATTATTGTTTTCCATTTTGAATTTAGTTCAAATATTGAAGAATTTCAAGCCTAGAGAAAGACTTGTTGCAGTGAACCTGATTATTTTATGATCTGTGGTGCTCTACTAGTGAAAGTAACTCAGAAAGAAAATTACATGTGAAAGAACTTCTTGATGTTCGAAGTTCATTCCTCTTTGAAGAGAGGTGGCGACTCTGTCAGAAGAACCTATTGAAGATTTAAAGAAAAGTTCCAGATCAACAATATTTCCAAAAAATTTGCAGCAGTTGCAATGTTTCTAGGTATTCCTCACATATTTGAACATCTTAGGAAAGAACTTTGGTTCCCTTATTTAGTGAAATTAAGCACTACAATCAAGGGAGGTTGAATATTGCAATTGAGTAGTTGTAGAGGGAATAATTTTCATTTGTAAAATGTATGGTTGTTTTAGATCTCCCTCTACAAGCTATAGTATCATGCCTAGAACACAACCTTGTACTCATAGGAAGGTGTTCGAAAATGAAAGATACAACCCTTTAGATTTTAGTAAAATCCAAGGTTACCCACATTCTATCCCAAGAAGAATTAATGAAAATTTGCGTAAGTTTAGAGATGATTTTGAAGAATCAATGTCAAGACATGTACAATGTTTCATTGATTTGATGGAAAACTGTCAGATTGAAGAGGAAGATGTTATCATTAATTTTTTTGTAAGAAATTTAGAAGGTATGGATGAAGGTTGGTTTACTTGCTTACCAATGCATTCCATAGATTCATGGCATAGACTCAGAACATGTTTCCTTGATACTTTTAAAGATGAGTTAGTAGTGAATGATGAATGCTTGTCTGAAGATAGAAGTTTGCATACTCAAGAAGAATTTGAAGAGGAAATTGCAAACAAGGTTGAGTCTGAATCATATATTGATGCACTGTGTGATATAGAAAGATTGGAGGATGAATCTATCTATGATTTTCATGATAGATTTATGAAACTTCTGCTTGCTATACTAGAATTAGAAAGACCTAATGAATCATTTTGCATTGATTTAAGTATAAGCTGGGTCTGAGTACCATGCCAATTTACTTGAGCCCCCCTAGCCTTGGATGTTTATATCAATGGCTTTCAATAATTGAGGAAATGATAGATAAATGTGGAAGTCATCTCTTAACTCAATTATGTGATGGTACTTTTTCAAGATTTAGTCCAATGGATGTAGATGGTATAGTAGAAGACAAGAATGGTTGTGCACCATGCAATGATAAGGATGTTGTTTCTGAACAACCTACAGAAGAAATATGTCTAGAAGAATGTTGAAGCCATGATGGTCATGAATAGATAAATGAAACATGTGAAGTGTCTTCCATTTTCTTTGAAAATACAGAAATAGAAAGCATATTTTTTATAGCAAATGAAGGTTGCAATGATGCAAATGATACTACGAGTGTTTTCTCCTCTATGGACTCTAAATACACAATTGAAGATCATGATGATTATGATGTTTTAAGTTTTACTAATGAGAATAATGGTGTTGTAGATGGGATTTTGCAATCAGCTGAAAAGCATCATTGTATAGGTGATCAAGAGGATTTCAAATCTATTTGCAGCCCTAGTAATTTTGATTCATTTCAAAAGCAGGAGGTGGAATTAATCTCCTTGAATGAAAAGTATTCTAATGAAGATGATGACAATGTTTCTAAAGACTCACAAGAACAAAAAGATGATGGATATGAATTGAACATCTTGTTTGAAGAAGACATGTGTAATCAAGAGTACTATAGTACACTTGGTTATACCAACCTTTTGAGTGTATGTAGCATTGATGAGAGATTTCATGATGAGAGAAAGGAGTCTAAAGATTTGAAGAATGCTTTTGAGAGAATTGGTGTATCAGCTGCAAATAACAGAGTATGCTAGGATTTTTAGTTAGAGCATTCATGTGTGAGAATTTTCCATGAAGAAACAAATGATGATTTTCACTTTGACAGTGAGGAATGCAACCCTGCTGATTGCTGCAACAGTGTGAACAAAGAGAAGCATATGCATGCAGGAGATGTGTTAAATGAATCAGTACAAGCAATTGATAATGATGAACAAGGAACCCCTATTTTTCTTAATGTTTTACCTTCTTCTATTCCCTTTGCTACCTTTCAATCCATTACTGAATGTTTGCATGAGGAAAGAATTTATATAGTTGTACATGAAAATGAAAATGTAGAGATAAACATTGGTACAACTAATGACAAATTTCATGATGAGTTTGCATATGAGGAACGTGATTGTGTCTATCACATTGATGCATATGAGGACCTTTTTTCTGGATCTGCAATTCATATTTCCTCTTGTGAGTAGTATGTTTCAGAATTTTATGTTGAAGCAGCAAGAGATGATGTTGATTTTGATACACCTTGCATTGGTGAATGTGTCTTTGACACTCACTATGATGAATTTGTTGCAAATGAAAGTTCTGATTCACATGAACCTGTACTTGAAGTTTCCCTTTGTGGTAACATATTGAATGCTGATGATCTTGTCTATGAACATGAGGTGGAGAACATTGTTTGGGATACTGGCATTTATTCTGAATTTCATGATTTGAATGGAGATGAAGGTATTGTGGGTGTTGATAAGCCTGATTTTCAGAATATCGAAACACATAGAAATGTGTTTGGGTTGTGTTGTTGGGATGAGGACAAGCTAACTAGTGATGCATTTCAGTTGGAGGAGACACATATGCATGAGCAATCTTTGCTCAACACACAAGAGGATTGCATAAGCATGATCATTATGAGAGGGTTAGTGAATGTGGTCTTGATCACTATCCTCTCATGTTTCCAATTGATGCAGAATCAAAGAATGATGAGAATGGAAATACGATGGCTTATTTCATTTGGTTTCCAATTGATGACAAGGATGAATGGAAAGAAAGTTTCCACTTGCATGGAGGCAACCTGATGCTTGTGTTTGCAAAGGTGCAGTCACCAATGTTGATATGGTTTGATAGAGGCAAGCATGAGTTGAGGGAGATCAGTTCTTTTTGCAAAATTGTGTTTGATAGAGGTAAATGATGACTCCCATTTTTAATTTGGTGGCCTGGGGTCACAAGATGAAGTTGAAAAATAAAGGTGAATAAAGGAACAGTTTGAGGACACCTGATTGACTCGGTTTTTAGTCTACTCCCTAGAGATCTGGAATCTTGCTATGCCCACAGGGGGCATACATCCCCAATTGGAGCCACTGTTGGCACTCTCAAATTTTGCAAATATGAGATGCTTATATCAAAAAAATTTCCTATGCACTTTCAAAAGTGCACTTGATGAACTTGCCTGAATGATCTACTTTGGAGGGTCATAATTTGATGCCCACTGATTTCTAAGCAAAATACCTTTGCAGACACACTCATGTGTTCTATGTGAACATGCATGTCAACTTTCAGCTTCCCATGATGAGTTTTGTCAAGGTTTCAAAAAGTGAAGATGGAGGATTTTGTCATTGTTCAATTGTTTGCAAACATTCAGTTCTATAAAGTTGCCTCCCGTTTGAGCTTGCATTTTGCAACTGGTTGACATTCATGAGAAAATGAATTTTTTTTGCATTCTCCATACCAAAATGAGCTCACATGTCAGTTTTCAAGGCCCCATGATTTAATTTGCTATTTTTAATAGATCAAAACCAAATGGAATTTCTTCAGTTTTGCATTGAAACCTTTCTGAGAGGCCAACTGCGAGCATCAATAATTTTTGATGGGAGATGTTTCAAGCTAATCCCTCTTGCACACATTCTCCCTATACCAAAGTGATCTACTGTATCTAGTGGTAGCTCACCAAGACTAGATTTGATATTTTTACAACAGGGTGATCTCATGTGTTTTAACTGGTTCAGAACAACACAGTTGTAAGAAGTTTAAGTAGGCAACTTTGATAGTTAATAACTTTTGCCTCATGATTTATTTCTCCAAGCCATCTTTTGTATTGCATTATTTGAACTAAATTATACATTCTTGCATGTTTTTATTGCTTCATGAGGCTGGTTGCTCAATTTTCAAGGCCGATTCCAGAGCCAACTTGGCCAATTTTGTTCATTTTTCAAATATGCCAGAAAAAAAATTTCAATGATAACCCAGTTTGTCATTTCACTTCAAGAGAATTCAAAAGGCAGTGTCAGGTCAATTTGAAAGGGAAAGTTGTCTAAAAATGAAAAAAAAAAATAGTCGGGCCCATAGGGGGACCTGACATATGTCACCTTTGATGGAATTCTTTCATTTTTTAGTGAGCTTTGGAAAGGTGAAGGATACTCACAATTGCATTCCTTATTTGGTTGCCCTGATAGATATTAAGAATCAATAAATTCTACATAATGCTAGAATGCTTTGGGAGGATTTCTCTAGCATTTCCATGTTTGTCTCTAGAATGATATAATCATTTTATTGCAGGATCAACTAGAGCATTACTTGCTCTTTCAAATTTACCAAATTGTTCTAATGTGGTGTTACAAGCAATTATTAAATTTTACAATTAGCAATTGTATGCTTCTAAAAATATGTGTGAGATGATTGACTGCAAGAAAATATATCATTGAAGCCATTCTATAAAATGAAGTCAAATGCTAAGAATAGAGAACTCATGTTTCTTTCTTCCATTGTTATGTTCATGGGCAATAAAAGGCCAAAGCAACAAATGGAGAGGATTAAAGAGTTGGGCTTTGGCCATGCTTACTAAGAGATGATCACTCTTATATAAACATGTGCTTGCTTCATTAATGAAGGTGATGTTTCATGTGAGCTACCATGGAACAAAGTCATAACTCCATCTAATTTTGGTAAGTTGTTTGAATAGCTCCATAATCCTGAAGAGGTAAATCTCCCATATAAGTTAATGTTGTTTGAGAGGATACACTAGCAAGAATCAATAGAATGGGAATGAGAACAAAATATAGTTCAGACAGGGAACAAGTCAAATACAAGAACAACTTGAAAGCAAAGAAATGGTGCAATCTGAAATGCAATGTAAGAATCTACCAAAGCAACAAATGGGTACGCAACAAGTCAATTGTTAAAAATCTTCAAGGAAACTTTCTAGAAAATGTATTAGTTTCTAAGGCACGCATTGTCCAAACTAATGCTGTGAAAAGGATTTAGAAACATTAATGCAAATGCAAATGGTGACCAATGTGTGCAACCAGCTAACAGTGGAGATAATCATCGCTTGGGGAGAGGAAGCTGGTGTGCCAGTACTAAGTAGATATGTATAAAATGGATTTGTTGGCAACGCCAATGGAGGGCATGAACCCACACATCTAATGGAGTTGTTGAATATTTCAAAAACATTCCAAGCAAGTACTATTGGCTGCAAATCTCATATCCCTCCAACCTACGCCAAATGAAGGTATGAAGAGGAATTTATCCAGAAGGAATGAGAAACCATGAGAGGACTGATCCATGGTATGAGGGTGATGCATTTGCAGAAAATTTCAAAAAAATGTAATGTGGAGGGCGCTAAGCATAGAATGGATGGAACAACCCCTGCGTAGTAAAAGGAGCTCGATGGGGGCAAGTTTGAAATAGCACAAAAGATGCAACACAGAGGAAAGAACGCCGCCATGGTTGGGAGAACAAACAGAAGCAAGAAGATGCGTGAAACGAAGGAAATTAGGGTAGAAAATGGGAGGAATGAAGATCAACGACCAAGACCAAAGTGAAGGATGTAGTTAAATCAACACCGTTGCCCACCAGTTTGCGGCCCAAACATGTACA
Organism: Sequoia sempervirens; assembly: GCA_007258455.2. Lineage (NCBI taxonomy): Eukaryota > Viridiplantae > Streptophyta > Pinopsida > Cupressales > Cupressaceae > Sequoia > Sequoia sempervirens. Next base: position 54,950,714 of record VDFB02105785.1, read on the forward strand.
ACATTTAATTATTGTGAAATGGCGGGCTGGTGCTATGTGTCAAGTGTGGGCCCGATAAAAGTTATGCGCTCCTATCAAAAATTAAAAGAGGCCCATTTAGTTTTGTTTGCTCGATTATTAAATTTTATAATATTTAAAGCAAATTGTTTTAAATTTAAGTAAAGGGGCAAATATTTGGTGGGCCTGAGAGAAATTTTTTTGATTGGGTGAGGTTCACGCATCAGGTTAAACATTAAATGAGTCTTTTAAAAGGCAGAAAGTAAAGATAAAATATTTAAATGTTTTAAAATGTCTGATGACATTTTCAAAGAAATGAGCTCGATGAAATCAAGTAGGTCCATGTTAAATGAAGATTTTAAAATGAAGGTGAATATTTTACATGTAAGTGTAAAATAAAATGAGGTGAGATAAAATGTTGCTGGGAAGATATGTGTTGGAAGTAAACATCGGTGAGATTTTATTTTCCCTGTAAAACTTTTGAAGTTTTTTCACTTTGGTAAAGTGAAACAAGTAAAATTGAAAATATTTTAAAATGCACATGAAGGTAAAATTGCAAGTGATTTTCTCTGTTGGAGAATGAGAGATAAAAGTGAAATATTTTATTGCTGGGCAATAAAATACAAGGTGAAATAAAATATTATATGCAGCCAAAGAAAAGAGGCAGAAAATGATTTTTTCACGGGCAAACAAGAACGAGGCAATTTTACACAACTGAGTGAAATGAAATTTCATCACATGGCAGAATTTTTTTTTTCTTCACAACAAACAACAAAGGAAAATGAGGAGGAAAATTCAATTGGAAGAGAGATGAGAGATGCTTTGAGAAATTTTTTTGATCAACGGGAGAGAATTTTCCAGAGTGCATCTATGAATCAGATTGATCTTAGGGCTACTTTTTTTTCTCTTTTACTCTCTTCTTTTCTCATTGTAAAAGAGAGAGAAGGATGGGATTCCAATTTCTGAAAGCTCTGCAAGTCAGGAAGAAGCTCTGGGTAGAATTGTATAGCTGGGAGAAATGTAATTGAGTCATTAAATCTGAAAGTGTCTGTTCTGAATTGTGCTCTAATGTTTATATTTTAGCTGATAATTATCTCCATTTCTGAGATGTATTACTCTTTTGGATTCAATAATAATATTATCTAAGTCTTTTCATGCACATTTGTTGCATTAGAGTGATATATGTTGTTTCCTTCTATTATGAGAATAATGTAATTTCTTTAATGAAGCACAAGTTGCATTTATTATTGCCTTTTTTTCAAAGGATAGTTTAATTGCTTCAGCACATGTGATAGGAGTACTATGTTCCAGGTGGATTTATAAGAAGAGTTATCAGATAAAACTTCATTGTTCTAGTTGTCATAATGTGATAATATTTGCAAGGATCTTCATAACATGTTCAATATTGTAGGATGAATGCTAGTTATATGACTCCATAGCCCATTTTCTGGCACTGTTCAACTGTTATATTCTTGTTGTTTTTAGCTTGGTCCCAAATCTTCAAAGTCAAAAATCATTTTATATCCCTAGGTGTTGTAGCTATCTCATGCTCCAAATAGTTGATATTACTGATGAACAACCAATTCTATTTAGTATTATCCTATTATGTTGAGATATTAAATGAGATTATCTGTTGTTGTTAATGTTGTTTATGATAATAGTGCAAAGATTGTAAAAGCATTAAGGGATTAATACCCTCCCGGGTCCTACAGAGCCCAAAGTGTAGGAGGATTTTAAAGTCCTCATCAATTGGTCTAGGTCCTTTGAGCTGCCCTTGATTGGAGTTGGCAATTCCATAGGTAGATTAGAAAACCAACCTGGTTACAAAAAAAAAAACCAAACCAACAGTAGGAATGCCCTCTAGAGAAGGAGAAAAATGAAGGTACTATAATCTCTTCCCTACATACTAAATAGGAAAAGAACTACTGGCTTGTTGATCGTGATTGTTCACATCACATGACTAGTGATAAGTGTAATTTTGTTAAACTTGAAAAATTTGATGGATGCTTAGTTATGTTTGGAGATGATACTGGTGCTAAGATTTGTGGGATAGGTTCAATACATTTTGATGGAAATCATAATACTGATGATGTATATTATGTTATGGGTTTAAGGCATAATATTTTGAGTGCTTGATAGATGTGCAATAAAGGATATAATCATGTATATGAGGATAAAATATGTGAGATCAGGAAAGGATCTAGAATAATGATTGTTGTAGGAAAGAAATTTGAAAGAAATATCTATCAACTTAATGGTTCTAATGGACAATGCTTTATGACTCAGATTAATGATACTCGATTGTGACATAGGAGAATGTGTCACATGAATTTTGATAGATTGGTGAGGATTAGTGCAGTTCAGGTCATGAGAAATTTACCAGGGATTATAAAGCCTATTAATGATATTTGTAGAAATTATTAGTTTGGAAAGAAAGTAAGAAACTATTATAGATCAAAGGAACAATCTACTACTAGACTACTAGATTTAATTCATACAGATCTCTATGGTCCTACAAGAGTGAGAAGTCTACAAGATGAAATGTACTTTATGCTTTTGATTGATGATTATTCTAGATATACATGGGTTACATTTCTTATAGAGAAATCAGATGCATTAGATAGATTCAAGACATTCAAAGCTATAGTTGAAAATGAAGTAAATTTGAGGATGAAATACTTAAGGTCTGAAAAAGGTGGTGAATTCACTTCCCATGAGTTCAATATGTTTTGTGAAGTGCATGGAATAAAAATACAGTTATCTACTTTGAGAACTCCTCAGCAAAATGGATTTGTTGAAAGGAAGAAAAAAACAATTCAAGAGGTTGCTAGATCAATGATTACTAAGGTTGGTTTACCAAAAGTTTACTAGAGAGAATATATTCACATTGTTGTTTATGTAGTCAATCGATTTTGGGCAAGATAAAACAATACAAAGACCCCCTATGAGCTATGGTGTGGAAGAATTCCTATTGTTAATTATTTCAAGGTATTTAGAAGAAAATGTTATATCAGAAGGGATGAAGAAAATTTAGGAAATTTTGATGCAAGAAGTGATAAAGGAGTTTTTCTTGGATATTCTACTAGAAGCAAAGCTTACAAATGTTTCAAAAAAATACTAAGGAAGGTTATAAAAAGCACAAATGTCAAGGTTGATGAAGAAATGAAGAATTCAATTGATATTTATGGATATGTATCTGAGGAACCTGATTGTCTAAGGATTGAAGAAGTTTTGGAAGAACAAGGAAAGGATGAGCAAGAGAAGCATAATGAAGAAGAATAAAAAGAAGAAGAATATCTGGTAGTATCCCCTAAGATACCTAGATATGTGTGAAATAATCATTCATAAAATCAGATCATTGGAGACAAGACAAAAGGAATATTAACAAGAAGCAAATATGCTACTAGTGAAGTAAATTTTTGTTTACTTTTTGAGATCTAATCGAAGACTGTAAGTGAAGCATGTAAAGATGAGCATTGGATGGAAGCTATGAAGGAAGAAATTATGTATATTGAGAAGCATCAAACTTGGGAATTGGTCCCAAGATCAAAAGAAAAAAAAATTATTCATTCAAAGTGGGTATTCAAAAATAAGTTGAATGAGAATGGAGAAGTGGTTAGAAAAAAATCAAGGCTTATGTGTAAGGGTTACTCACAAGTAGAAGGAATATATTTTCAGGATACTTTTGTTCCAGTGGAAAGAATGGAATCTATTAGGATGTTCTTAGTGTTTGCTGCTCATAAATATTTCAAGGACCATCAGATGTATGTCAAGTTGGCATTTTTGAATGTTGAGCTAGAAGAAGAGGTCTACATGGAACAACCAGAAGGATTTTAGTTGTCAAATCAACCAGATATGGTCTACAAATTGAAGAAATATTTATGTGGATTAAAGCAAGCTCCTAGAGTTTGGTATGCTTGGGGTTAGACAAGTATTTTATTCAGTAAGGTTTCAACAAAGGTACAACAAATACTAACCTATACTTTAAAGTTGAAAATGAAAAAATCTTGATTGTGGTTGTATATGTTGATGAAATTATTTTTGGAGGAAATGAAACTATGTGTAAGATGTTTGTGGAAGAGATAAAAAAATAATTTGAAATGTCTATGTTTAAAGAGATGAATATCTTTCTTGGGCTGCAAATTAATCAAACTGAGAAAGGAATTTTTATTTCACAATCTAAGTATGTGATATAGATGTTGAAGAAGTTTGGGATGGATGGATCCAAACTGATATGCACTCCTATGGTGACTGATTGCAAATTAGGTAAATATGATGATTCACCTAAGGCTAATCAAAGTATGTATAGATCTATGATTGGTGGGTTGTTGTATTTGACTGCTGCTAGACCAGATATCATGCATGCTATCTATCTTGTGGCTATATTTCAAGATCTTGAGGAAACACATATTGATTTTGTTAAAAGAATATTTAGATATTTGAATGGAACTCTTGATTATGGTTTGTGGTATCCTAGAGATACTAACTTTACACTAAGTGCTTATATAGATGCAAATTGGGATGGATGTGTAGATGGCAAAAATAGTACAAGTGGTGGTGCATTATTTTTGTGTTGTAGATTGTGGCATTGTTGAGTAAAAAGAAAGATTCAATTTATTTATCTACTATTTAAGCTAAGTATATTGCACTACTACATCATGTTGTACACAAGTTCTATGGATGAAATAAACATTGAAAGATATCAAAGTTGTGTATGATGATCCTATTTCTATCTTCTACGATAACATAAGTGTAATTAACATTCAAAAGAATCTAGTGATGCACTTGAGGACAAAGCATATATCTATCAAATATCATTTCTTGAGAGAGGAGGTTGTGGAGAATGAAGTAAATCTTGAGTATGTCCCTACGAAGGATCGAATTTCTCATATATTTACAAAGTCTCTTCCTAAAGATACTTTTGAGTACCTTTGGGAAAATTTAGGGGTCATTTCCCATCCTTTCTTGAGCTAGATGCATATGGAGATGCATCAGTCTGGTGGGTCTATGGATCTATTTTTCTTCTGGACTTATTTTTTGGTGGATACTTCTCAAGGGGAATAGGTAGTGTCATGTGTTCTAATTATATGAGTATTTTTTTCTTAATATCAAAGGGGAAATCAATGAAAGATATATTTTTCCTTTTTCATTGATGTCAAAGGGGGAGAGGAAGATGAAGAATATCATGTGAAAAATACTATCTGAGGAAGATGAAGAGTATCATGTGAAAAATATTATCTACTAAGGTGGAGAAACAAAGAGAAAAATCATGAGAAGAGTGTTTAGAGCTAGTATGTTGTCTTTGATGTTTTCTCACATCATGTGTTGCCATCAATTACAATGGGGGAGATTGTTGCAAGTATGAAGAAATTATTGCAAGGTGTTTCTATTGATGTCAACTAGTTGATTGGTTATCAACTAGTTGTTTTTATTAATTTCATTGATGTAAGTTATTGGTTGTATATGTCAGGATATTGAAAAAATTATATTGAAGGAAGATTGTAGGTGTTCATTGGTTGTTCTAGGTTTTACACCAGGATTTTCTTCTATGTGTGTGTGGTTCAGATATGTTGATCATGGTCATTGGAAGCTAATGTATCCAGATTTTTGGGTTCTGATTCATTATATATTGCGAGTTATGTTCACCTATTATGAATTGTGGTTTTTTGTGCATTAGGCTAAGGTCTGGGGGAAATGTTGCTGGTCCAGATTTCTCTTTGGTTAAGTCTTATGACTTGTGGTTATAGAGTTAATTTTTCACAATCATGTTGAAGATAATTTTGATATTTGGAAGGATTGTGCTTAATTTTTCTGTGTTATACATTGGTTTGACCAACATTGTGTTGAACACTACCTTCAAAATTGATGAAGCATATTGGGACCTATTTTGGTCCTCATCAAGTGTGTGTTTGGGTCACCCTCATTCTAATTCCACCCTAGGATGTTTTTCCACTAACCTAATTTGAAATTAATGCTGGATGGCTGACTTTGGATATGGTTCAAAGTTGAAGATGGTATAAATACAAGATGAGTTAGTGGTGAAAGAGGAACACGAGATAAGTGGAAGGAAATAGAGTAGATAGATGCAAATCATATGTGAATCAAGTGGATTTATGTGATGTGAGTGTGGTAGATTAATGCAAAGTCTAAATGTTAAGTTTTTGCATGTAGTGAGCTTGTTAGAACTATAAAATTCTTATTTTTTTACAAGTTGTTTCATACCCCTGAGTTTCTAAACGATTCTTCATCATAAGCGAAAAATCCTCTCTTCATAACATTTTTCCCATATTTGGCCATGTGGTTCCAAAAAATCCATCTAGTCTTGAATATCTCACTGAATAGTCCATATCAGCAAGAGATGGTCAAGGTCTCCCTGAACCATAATGCATTCTTTTACTGATATATATTTGTTGCAGTCTATTGGCAAGACTTTAGGGGTGTCACACCAATCAGAATTCATATGCAAGAACCTATTGGAAGGACACATTTATTGTCACGGCGATCAAAGAATCACATCGGCAAGAAAAGCTATCATCGGGATAAGTTATATTGAATGCATCATGTCTTACCGACCGAAACACAAAGAAACATTTCAGCCAAACCAAAATTATTTGGAGTAAGCTCTTTCCGAATGCATTATGTCTCACCGACTAGCGATAGAAGGAACATATCAATGAGAAATATTTCATCAGAATAAGTCATAGCGACCCATATGTCACACCGATAAAGACATACATATCGGTAAGAGTCAAAGCATTAGAGTGAAGTCTTACCGAATTCACTAGGTCTTGCCGATAAAGCATAAGGGAATTATATCAAATGACTATTGGAATGAAGTCTTGCAGTCTTGCCGACCCGTATGTCATGCCGAAGTATTGTTTCATCGGTGAGAAAATTAATATGTCTTAGCAACCAGAAAGTACCACAGGCATATCTTGGTAAGACACAAAGTATTCTATGAAACATCACCCCGACTGTAAAACTCACGGTGAATCACATGGGATGAAAGGATATTTCTCGGTGAGACTCCAAATGTTGATGAGATGACATGATATTATAGCAATGTACAATTTTCAATAGTCGTTGAGACATTGAAGATCGGTATGACTGTGTAATGTCTTCATGGGAGTCTAATGAACAGTTGTAAAGGCTCGAATGGAATAACTACCTGGATGTGAATGCGAATGGATGCGACTTTTCATGTGGCCAATATATAAAACCCATTTTCGATAGCAGAAAGAAGAAGAGAGACAGGATAAAAAAAATACAGTAGGATATAAAATGTAAAGAATTTTTTGAGACTATGATGCATGATTGAAAAATAATGTATATTTCAATTGAATTTTTAATGTGATGACATTTTTCTGGTTTTAGTTGTTTGTTGTGTTGATTAAAAAGTATTGCTGAAGTTGTCTCCAAGGTTGATATTTTCTAATTGTTTGAACTGATAATATCAAGGATATTTTTCAATTTATCAGTGCACATTTGCTATAATTGTATGGTTGGATTAAATGGGTCCTTCAAGGAAAGATTAAATCCTTTAAAACAATCATATTAATTAGGGAATCTCATTTGGATCATTAAGGAGAACTTGGTAGTCATATTCCTGCATGTTTATACCAGCTATAAACTTAAACCTATATGCCAAACAATTTGATTTTCTGGCAGAAAGAATTTATTTATTTAAGATTTCATTTGACTCTGCATACCCAATAAGGCACTAGTCTCTGCATTTTTATCATTTAGTTTCATTCATTTTTTACATCTGTTAACTGAACATATTAGGATTTATTTTTAATATTGCTATACAATTTATACCAAATTTAAACTCATTTATCCACTCCTATCTTCCAGTGTGGGTAAATTGCTTTAGGGGATAAATAAAGTCAAGTCTGCCTCACTCATATAGGTACACCCACCCAGGTCTAGCAGCTCCTGAAGAGTAGAAGGTTCAATTCATTTGGCCTTGTCTATTACCCTAAAACATTATGAAATCTTGGCAACCTTTCGTGGTTCAAACCTGGGTTTTTGAGAGCTAACAAATTGATAAGTAGGAGGTATTTTTCCACAGCGTGTCAAATTATGATATTGATATCAGGATTCAACCATGTAGTTTCAAGTCAAACTCATTGACCCATGTTTCATGAGTAGTGGTTCAACAAGAACCCATCTCTCATGATATCGAATGGTCCACTTAGCACTCATTGCATGTTTCATGAGTAGTGGTTCAACAAGAACCCATCTCTCAGTGCTTTACCTCTGTGAGCATCACCTACATGCAATGAGTGCTAAGTGGACCATTCGATATCATGAGAGATGGGTTCTTTTTGAACCACTACTCATGAAACATGGGTCAATGAGTTTGACTTGAAACTACATGGTTGAATCTTGATAGCATATCATAAGCTAACAAATTGGCGACTCTGTTGGGGAAAAACATTAGAAAATCTGGTTCCAACCTTTCCATATAAAGAGTCAATATAAATTTCATATTTGGAGTGAGGAGATTCTACTAGGGAAAATCAAAAATAATTTTAAAAGGAAACATTTTCCTAGTTTCGGAAAAGTAGGTGGTGACTCTAGTAAAAACCTGATGAAGAATGGATAGACAATTTGTGTATGGAACGAAAGAATATTTTGAAAGGAATCAATTAATAAGAGAGTTGAAATAATTGGAAAAGCAACAGTTGCAAGTGAAGAAAGACACACTCCAAATTAAGAAAAAAAAACACTACAATTGGACCAACAACTATTACAATTAAGAGAATTCTGTAATAAGAATGAATACACAAATGCAAGAAGGCATTGGACCCCTCAAGTGCCTCATAATACAATTGGGGATTTTCACAATGATGGTAATACACTTTATTCACAACAAGATATTTATTCATCGCAACCATCAAAACAAGTAAATGCTTATTCAGTCTCTCTTGGACAAAGATTGGTAAGTTATCAAGATTGTCAATGTGATCAATTTCAAGTGCAACACAATTCTAGTCCACTTGGAGATATCAATTAGAATCTATAGCAAGGTATGTATCGGAACCAACAATCTAAAAATGATGAATATTTCAAAAATATTTTGGATGCCTTTCTTGACATAAGGAGATATGGAGGAGAATTTGGGCACTCTTTGCTCTGCAGAATGATAGATATTTGTAGGAAAATACCTATTAATTTCCCACCTAGTATGTCTGAGATCATTCAATAGTTCATGAAAGTCTATGAGCCAAATCCAATTTATTGGCTTGGATCAGGGATACCAGTTTCTTTTGATCAACTAGATGAATGGACTGATATTGTAGATAGGAAAAAGTATGAAGACAATGGTGACATCATTGATGAAGATGGAGACATTGATCAGGTGATGCAACCAATAGAAGATGAGACAAGTGAAAGTCGAAATGGTTCATATGATAGCTTGCATGAGGAAGATGAAGATGTAGAAATTCTCTCCTACATAATAGATTGTGATAGGGAAAGCAGTGTATGTTATGAGGGATCCAGTGAATATTTAGATCTGATGATGAGCCCGAGGATTCTGATTTACAGCAAGGTGATTCTTGCTCTTGTGGAGATCAAGAAGAGGGAGAAATAATAGAAGATATGGAAGAAGAAACATGTTCACTCAGTAGTGAGAAAATTTTAGATTTGCTAACTCTTGAATACCAGACATGTGCACACAAGGGTGATTCTGAAGTTTTGTGTCCAACTTACATTTGTTTTGATAGTGAAAATTCTTTTTGAAATGATTCATATGACTCCTAGTGCATTTCTCAAAATGATGGAGAAACATTTGAAGTTGATCAAAAATTTGTGTCCATTCAAGAAGAGGTATGCGATTTTGAAATTTCTAACTCATGTGGAGAAGACATTTATTTGCATACCAAGGATGATAGGAGTCCAGCATTGATTGGTTCATATATTGAAGATATGAGTCATAATCCAGTGTCGTCTCCAAATGGTGATATGGAAGAGGTGCAAAAGGTTTTAGATTTGTTTGTCTCAAACAGTGTTGATATGACAAAAAAATTTGATTCTCAAGAGAAGCACTTTGATGTTGAGTTTTTAGTATAGCTGGGAGAGTGTTTTATAATACATAACAGTGAGAAATATAATGAGAAATATTGAATTGAATATGCATGTACTTTTTATGTTGAAGATAACAGAGATTTGTCCCATGATGATGGAGAATTTGAACTGCAGCATGGTGAAGGAAATTTGGGCCAAGCTGAGCATGATGATTTCAATAATAGTAACAGGGAAGATTGCATAATTTCTTCAAGAGGAATCTGATGAACTTAAAGAAAAACTGAGTGTTTGATAGAGGAAAGTATGGGAATTTCTTTTGGATGGCCTAGAGCCATCATTTATGGTTTGAATTTTAGATTGTAATAGTTCAAAATAGATGAAGTTAAAACATAGAGGATTAAGGGTTTCTAGTGCATGGACAACTCTTGATAATCCTCTTAAAAATTATTTTCCATGCATAGTATTTTAGGAAAGAAAAGGGAACAGGAATTGCCAGTACATGGACAATCTTGATTTTCCTTCTTTCAAAATAAATCTTTCCATGTACAGTAGTGTAGGGTCACATTCATTTCCATTTCCATTCATTCCATCTCGCCCACTAATCCATCACTTTGAAATTTTGGTATGCTTTGGTCTGCTCACCCAGAAATCTAGATCCTTGCAATGATTTCACAACCATTCATCCCCAGACAGAGCCACTGTTAGAACTCTAAAATTCTGAAAATTTTACAAGTTGTTTCATACCCATGAGTTTCTAAACGAGTCTTCATCATAAGCACAAAATCCTCTCTTCATAACATTTTTCCCATATTTGGCCATGTGGTTCCAAAAAATCCATCTAGTCTTGAATATCTCACTAAATAGTCCATATTGGCAAGAGATGGTCAAGATCTCCACGACCCATAATAAATTCTTTTACTGATATATATTTATTGTAGTCTATCTGCAAGACTTCAGGGGTGTCACACCGATCGAAATGCATATGCAAGAACCTATCGGTAGGACACATTTATTGTCTCGATGATCGAAGGATCACATCGGGAAGAAAAGCTATTGTCAGGATAAGTTATACCGAATGCATCATGTCTTACTGACTGACGCACAAAGAAACATTTCGGACAAACCCAAAGTCTTCGGAGTAAGGTCTTGCCGAATGCATTATGTCTCACCAACTAGCGACAGAAGGAACATATTGGTGAGAAATATTTCATCGGAATAAGTCATAGCAACCCATATGTCACACTGATAAAGACATACATATCGGTAAGAGTCAAAGTATCAGAGTGAAGTCTTACCGAATTCGCTAGGTCTTGCCGATAAAGCATAAGGGGATTATATCAAATGACTATCAAAATGAAGTATTTCAGTCTTGCTGACCTGTATGTCATGCTAAAGTATTGTGTCATCGGTGAGAAAATTAATGTCTCAGCGACCAAAATGTACCACGGGCATATCTCAGTAAGACACAAAGTATTCTATGAAACATCACCCCGACTCCAAAACTCACAATGAATCACATGGGATGAAAGGATATTTCTCAGTGAGAGTCCAAATGTCGATGAGATGGCATGATATTATAGCGATGTACAATTTTCAATAGTCGGTGAGACATTGAAGATCGGTATGACTGTGTAATGTCTTCGCAGGAGTCCAATGAACAGTTGTAAAGGCTCGAATGGAATAACTGCCCAGATGTGAATGCGAATGGATGCGACTTTTCATGTGGCCGATATATAAAACCCATTTTTGACAGCAGAAAGAAGAAGAGAGAGAGAATAAATAAAATATAGTAGGATATAGAATGTAAAGAATTTTTTGAGACTATGATGGATGATTGAAAAAAAATGTAGATCACAATTGAATTTTTGATTTGATGAAATTTTTATGGTTTTAGTTGTTTTTTGTGTTGATTAAAAAGTATTGCTGAATTTGTCTCCAAGGTTGATATTTTCTAATTGTTTGAACTAATAATATTAAGGATATTTTTCAGTTTATCAGTGCACATTTGTTGTAACTATATGGTTGGATTAATTGGGTCTTTCAAGGAAAGATTAAATCCTTTAAAAAAATCATAGTAATTAGGGAATCTCATTTGGATCATTAAGGAGAACTTGGTAGTCACATTCTTGCATGTTTATACCAGCTATAAACTTAAACCTATATGCCAAACAATTTGAGTTTCTGGCAGAAAGAAGTTATTTATTTAAGATTTCATTTGACTCTGCATACCCAATAAGGCACTAGTCTCTGCATTTTTATCATTTAGTTTCATTCATTTTTTACATCTATTAACTAAACATATTAGGATTTATTTTTAATATTGCTATACAATTTATACCAAATTTAAACTCATTTATCCACTCCTATATGCCAGTGTGGGTAAATTGCTTTAGGGGATAAATAAAGGTCAATTCTACCTCACTCATATAGGTACACCCACCTAGGTCTGGCAACACCTGAAGAGTAGAATGTTCAATTCATTTGGCCTTGTCTGTTACCCTGAAACATTGTGAAAGCTTGGCAACCTTTCGTGGTTCAAACCTGCGTTTTTGAGAGCTAACAAAGCTGAAGGTGGACTCTATCATTCATTCATGTCTACAAGTGGTTGAGTAAATTGTGGTGAATTTCCTATTGCATTGATATTTTCTTCTCTTTGTGACATTTCTCTTCTAGCTTCTTTGTATCTCTATGGAAGTGAGCCCTCTAAGTGATTAACCCTATTGGACAGTGAGTCCTGACCTAAACAGTGAGTGCTTGTCTCAACAATGAGCTTTTTTATGTGGAAGCGATCCCTTTTCTCAAGCTTTGAGACTTTTTGTAATCAGTTTTTATATTAGCTATAGTGTGAGTTAAGGGTATTTGTAGGATCATCATGGAAAAAATAGGCCCTTAAGTGGCAAAAAATTCAGAAAAATTAGAGTTAGGAAACTTGACGTAAAAATTTGAATAAGTTATCTATATTATTTCAAAAATATGCAAGAATAGAATCTATAGAAAATTGAATGTAGTTTCTAAACTACTAGGTTTTTAAAATTAAAAAAAAATATATTTGGTGAAAATTTGAAATTTCAATGCAGTGGTACTTAAATTTCAGGGAAAAAATAAGTAGGTGTTTGTCTGACCACCCTAACCACAATAAAATAATAATATTTTTTTATAAGATTTTAGATATAAGTAGATGACTCATGCCTCGATGTGATGCATGTTTTTTTGTAATTTTTTTCCAAGTAAATAATTAATTATGATTTTTTTATTACAAATTTTTAAAAAATATAAAAACTTGTATGTCTGACCACCTTAACTTGGTCAAAACTTCTTGAAATTTATTTTTTATTTTTTTAATCCTATAGTATGCGAAGCATAGAATGTGACACATGTTTTGGATTTAAAAAATGTGATACCATTTGAAAGCTATAGATATTTTTCAATCAGCCTATCAATCAGGACTTTAGTCATAATTTGAATAGAAAATGAATAATAATTACTTATTAAATTCAAAGTAAAGCATAATTTATATCGGTGGAAAGCTGAGAATCTCCTTTAAAAACCCTTTTCATTTCATCAATTTTGGGTAAGAAAATAGTCGTCAGCCACATACCCATCATATTGCCACTTTTCGACCCATCATGATCCTACACATACCCTTAATCCTCACTACATTTTTTCCCTCATTAGGTTTTCCACGTAAATCTGATGTTGCTATGTTTGTGTGATGGCGTCGACAAATATTTTGGCACCTTAATGCTCTCTAACACTTCTATGGTTTTTCACCTAAAAGGAGAGAGATGGGCCAAAATGGGAAATTTCCTCATTCAAGTTTAATGTAAAGATGGATGCAATATTCCTAAATGCAATGTATTAATATGATAAACTAAAAAACAAAGATGATTATTAATACAAAACCTAAGAAATGCAATTTGCTATAAAATACATTGTGATATGCAGAAAGGTGAAATAAATGCAATAAATGACAAAATAAAGATGCAGGATAGGAACTATGCACCTAGAAACTAATTAAGAGTTGACTAGGGATTATAGAGGCCTCTGAAATTCTAGAAATTTTGATGTTTAAGCCAACTTCGACACTTACACAAGGCTAGTCAACTTAGTCCTAGATCGGGGAAACTAGTTTGAAGCCCGTTTCAGCCAAACGGTTATCCAAATATGCAAAAACCTTTGAAAAATAGGTTTAGTGTGACTAAGTCCCCACTACTGGTGACTTAGTCCACTTCTAAATTTCTAAAAATTTAAAAGTGGAAATGAAAACCCTTGGTTTGTAGTTCGGATCCTGATAGGTGTCTGCTTCTGAAACTTTGATTTTTAGGCCTAAAAGTGACTTTTTGTTGATATTTTGGCTTGGTAAACAAGAAGATGTCTTCAATGAGTATTCAACCAAATATTCAATGATCTTCAAATCCTCAAGATTCCTAAATCTGCAAACACACAAAGATAGAAGGATAAAATGTTGATTGTTAAGGTATGGGGGTTTTCCTTGCTCAAACCCCTTTTTAGGTAATTAAACCTTTGGAGTTAATACCTTTCCATGATATTTGATCTTGAATTTTTGCAGCAAAACATGAAGTTCCTACCCTTGAATATCCTTGGAAGCTATCTTGATGACTTGCAATGATAAAACCCTAGTTTACTTGACTTCAGAACATGATGAATGATGGATCAATGATGATGAGTTATGAATTAGGTAAAATGAGAGGGAAAATCCTATATTTATACAGAATTATGCCCTAATTCATAAAAATACCTCATCACAGGCCGACCTTAGGTCTTAAGGAATAAAAACCCAAAATAAATTTAAATTTATTTTTATTTTTGAGTCAAATAGGACTAAATTGTCACCAATGGAAATTTAATCCACTTGGGAATGGGAATTTTTAAGTGGATTTCAGGAATTGTGATAATTTAAATAATGTTTATCGGGTTCTTCTTCAACAAGACAATTAAGTAATGCCTGTAAGTGTATAAAGGGGTCATTTAAAGCATAAGAAAGGTGTAAATATTGATGAAAAACCTAGGAAAGTGTGAAAGTTTGTTACAATAATTTACAACACTTTGAAATAGGTCTTGGTATGGTTATTTAGTTGAATTATGACATTATGGTCTTAGAAAAGTGTGAATATGTGTTACAAAACCTTTACAAGACATCAATAAATGCATTTTATTCAATTTTCAAGGGCCCAAGACCTAATGTGGACGTGTAAAACACCTCACAACACCAAATAAAAGCCTCATTAAGTCCAATTTGTAATAAATTATTCCCATATCAACCAAAGTAAAAAAGGATACTTTTATCATGTCCATAGATGGTTTTCATTTTTTGCATTTGCACTTAATGTTTAATCATTTTAGTAGAGTTAAGAATTATGATTGATCTAAGTTCTAGTGAATGTTATAAAGGTTAAATTTGCTACAATTGATTCACCCCCCTCTTATATGTCTTGTTCAATAGACTTCACATCCATTTGATAAACTTTAAAGTCCTTATGTGCATCAAAAGCCAAAAACATCCTAATTTATTCCATTCTAGCCACTGGGAAAAATTTCTCCTCAAAATCTATTCCTCCAACTTGTGCATAACATTTGCACATAAGCCTTGCCTTGTTTCTTACCACTTCTCCATTATCATTCATCTTTTTTCTAAATATCCACTTAGTTATAATAATTCTTTTATTTTCAGGTCTAGAAACAAGTTCCCAAGTCTAATTATTCTCAATTTGCATAAGTTCTTCTTTCATTTCCTTCATCTAATGTTCATATTTGCATGCCTCAATCATTGTCTTAGGATCAACTTTAGAAAGTAAGCATAGATTGACTTTTGCTTCAACAACTATTCTTCTTGTCAATAGAACTTTGCTTTTGTCACCAATAATCTATTATTCAAAATTATTTTTGTGTACATACTTAGGGGTATTAGGGGTCTTTTCGAGAGATTCTTCATCTTCATTATGTACTTCTTTTTCCTTATTTTTTCTTCTTCTTCTTTGCAAGTAGATTCATCTGACTCATATCCATCTATTACTATTGAATTCCTCAAATATTCATCAACCAATCCTTCTTATCCTTTTGTTGTAACATCTATAATATTTTATTTTAGTAGAATATCTAAGGAAGATACCTTCATCAAACCTTGCATCAAACTTTCCTAAGTTTTCATCATCTCTTTTGATATATCATTTTATTCCAAACTCTCCGAAGTACTTGATAGTAGGAATCCTTCCATACCACAACTCATAGGGAGTCTTTGTGATGTTAGCTCTTGCTTGAACTCTATTAAGTATGTAAAAAACAATATGAATTACTTCTCTCTAGTAGAGTTCCAGTAGAATAGCCTCTTTCATCATAGTCCTTGTAGCTTCTTTAATCATCCTATTTTTCCTTTTAACTACTCCATTTTGTTGAGGTGTCTTAGGGGAAAACAAGTACCTTCTTATGCCATGATTCTCACAAAATATGTTAAATTTTGTAGTGTAGAAAAATGTATCCCTTTAAATTTTTAGACTTTTTTGGGCCCACCTTGTTAAAATTTGGCTTATTTATGCCTTAATTGGTCTTATTTTACATCCAAAACCCTAATAAATTGCATTTTCCTAAGGAGAATCTTACATTTAATAAACGACACTTCATAATTTAAAAATTTTGGCTATGTCCTCCCAATTTAGGGATCTAGGAATCATATTCCTCTTTGGGCGTATGCGTCCTCCCTAGGTCTTGGTCCTGAAATTCAAATGCAACAATAAAAATCACACTTTCCAAAGTATGTGTCCCATGTTTTAGGTCCAAGGACTCATATTCCCAACTTGGTGTATGAGTCCTACTTTAACCTAGGACCAATTTTAATTCAAATTCTTGGTAGGATTTTATTGTCCTTGGTTTCAATTCTCAAATTTCATCTTGTAGTGTTGTATTTTCAAGAAACTACTCATAAACAAGTATAAATACAAGGTTATTTCACATAGTTTCTCCTAGAAATTTTGAGTTCAAGCATCCTAGGAAATTTTCAAGTCATTCCTATAGAAATTTTATGATATCAAGAGCATTCAAGAGGAGGTCATCAAGTATCGTATCAAAGTCTTCATGCATCATGTGTGTTTGTGAGCTAACATTTTTGATGTAGGTTTAATGATTCAAGCAAGCATTCATGAAAAAAAATTAAGCATTTAATCAAGAATCAAGATCCACATCCATTGAAGCCAATTCATACAAGTTGTAGATCTACACTCCAAAGATCTGACAAGGTTTGGTGGGTTGTTAGATTCATTCATCATTCCTTCATGTTATTTCAATTCATTTCAAAGTTTAATTACTCCAATAGGGTTTGACAAAAGGAAAACCCCCATCCTCTAACAAAACAACAATTTTCTCTCTTGATGTGTGTTCATATATCTAGGTTATCTAGATCTTGAAGATCCTTTGAAGGAAAAGTTGTAAAAGTTATCAATAATTTTATCTCCATAGAAACTCACCTACCGACCAAAATTCATACTTTAAGACTTGAAAATTAGACAAGAAGGAAGCTACCAAATATCACTAGAGGCTATAGAAGTATCAATCAAACA
The DNA here is from genome assembly GCA_007258455.2 of Sequoia sempervirens. Lineage (NCBI taxonomy): Eukaryota > Viridiplantae > Streptophyta > Pinopsida > Cupressales > Cupressaceae > Sequoia > Sequoia sempervirens. Next base: position 54,968,314 of record VDFB02105785.1, read on the forward strand.
ATAATAATAGTACTCATACACCCAACCTGGCATATTAGTCCTAGTATACCCCTTTTTTCCATCTTTCTATAGATCCTGATCAGTCATCAAAAGATTCTAGATTTTGTCCAAAACCCTTATAGCAGGTCTCATATGCCCAACCTGACGTATTAGTCCTAGTATGCCCTAAAAGTAGATATTCAAAGTTTCTGACCTTTTTCTGACTCTATCATACTACCAAGTACTTTATTGTTTGATTTCAGTTTATCAATCTTGTTTCATGCTTGCAAATTCCTAGGTCATATAGTGAATTTGCATAGTGCATCCAATTTCTTCTTTTAAAGCATTTTCTAATGGTGAAACCCCATCCAATTATCTAAGGAAACCCTGAATCATCCCTCAATTGAGTCACTTTGTTAAGGGATCTAGGGATCTAGATTTCCTAATGAATTGAAGTGTGAAATAAGTCCAAGTTGCATATCCCAAAAAGGTGGAACCCTATTTCCCTTGTTTTCATTTTGGTGAACCCAACCTTTGGACCCTTGAATTTTTTATTTAGAGAACATTATAGTCCTAGATCTAGGTTGCATTAACTTTGCATTAGATTTACATTAGTTGAATTACATTTAGGACTTTTAAATATTGCATTAGTGAAAAGTGCATATAGGTTGCATTTTTGCATTTTGCATCATTCAATTTCATTAGAAATATGTAATTGTGAACAATGAATTGAGAATACAACCTAGAAACATTAAAATCAACTTTGAATTTGTTGATTCAAGCTTAAAAAACCCTAATCAAGATCCATTTGCCCACTTGGGCATATTATTCCTTGTACAGGTCTTTTTTGCAATTTTTGGGTATTTCGTGCTCTCTATGTTTTACTATTTGAAACTGTCAAAAACCAAAATTCAGACTCATTTTCCCACCTAGGTGTATTAGTCTCGGTATAGGTATTTGTCACAAATTTTTGAGTCATATTTTCTCTCTATTTTTCATTGTCTGAACCTATCAAAAACCCTAATTTGGACTCATACATCCACCTGGGCATATTAGTCTCTAATTAGGTTTGAATTTATATTTTGGTGGGACACTTTGCAAAAAAGTGGGATTGATATGCCCATTTGGGTGAATGAGTCCTTGGAGTCCTACAAAAACTAGCTTTTTTGAGCTTTTTGGTGATTTTGTGTACTTTCTAGGCTTGTTGGTAACCTATAGTATTAGTCTGGAAAGTTTTAAGAAATTTTTTTTTATGCATCTAGGTCAAAAACATCCATTTATTGTAGTTATTTTCTGATCATTCCAAAATCATTTCAATAGAAAAAATCATCAACATAAGTTACATAGCTTACTTTTCATTTTAGGCACACACTCACAATGTTAGTATCTTTCCTTTACAAGTATGCCAAGAAAAATCTCATAAACAAGCATGTTATTCATTCTTCCAATATATTTCCTAGTTATGAGAGTCTCTTAGTGCAAGAAAGTGAAAATATTGACACATTCCTTAATTTCACACTTTCTCATATCTCTCCTCTTTGTGGGAATGATGTAAATGAAAGCATAGACAATCATTATAATCATACTTTCTCTTCTTCCAATACCTCTCCTACTTGTGAAAAAGGTATTTTGGTGTTAGAAGATACACCCATTAAGAATTATGGCAACGTTCAAAGCTCCTCTTTTATCAAATCTCCTACTTTGGAAGATATTATGTCACAAGAGAATGAGATCATAGACACATTCCTAAACATCACCTTACCTAGTCTCCATTTATCTCTTGCTTGTGAGAATTTTTAGTGAAAGAGGATGAAATCATAGATAAACATGATAGTCACATTTTTTCTTCTCCTAATATCTCTCCTATTTGTGAAGATAGTTTGGCATTATAAGATACACTCATTGAGAATCATGAGAGTCTTGTTTCTCCCTCTCCTAACAATTCTCCCTCTTGGAAACATTTAATTGAACAAATGGATCCAATCAATCATAATTTTTCTTCTCTTGATGCCTCCCCTACTTGTGATGAAGTTACCTTACAAAACCTAACCATGGAATGTGATCAACATCTTGTTTTCTTCTCTCCTAAAACCTCTCCTACTTGGGTAGATATTTGTTGGAATATAGTTGTCATTGATGTCAAAAGGGAAAATCTAGAAAAGAAAATCATCGACATGATGACAAAGGATGAGCGTGAGAGTAGTGGATCTGATGGCAGATTCAAATTCAGTTTCTTGAGAGCTTTCTAGAAAGGTATTGTGTAGGTCAAGAAAGTGAAGGATGCACATATAAATGTTTTATTTATGCTCTTAGGTGTTAGGGTTTATCAATAAAACCCTATGTGTGCAGGATTATATAATCACGGCCTTCACAAAAGTTATATTTCGACGTTGATTGGTTAAGGCAGTTGCAGGTTGCTTAAGTTAATACCTAAGCCTTTAAATTCATGAGGGTGACCAATCCCCTCACCTTGCTTTACTATTTGACCAAATATTTGGTGTGCCAAGTTGAATATTTACTAAGTCCCAAGCAAATATTTTTCATTGGTTGATCAACGGTTGCGATCAAGAAGATCAGATGGTGCCCATGGATTCCATTGAATTTTTGGTGGATCTCGGCTAAGTCTCATGGCATTAGTGGAGAGTGGTAGAGATTAATCCATGATGGATGGATATTGATTGTCGATGCATGGTGGGACCTACAACTAGTGGAAAGTGGTGTCACAATGGACAAATGGTAGGAGCGTGCATAGCTAGCTCGAATTCTGGTGGGGTGTAATCAAGACCCATAGGTCAACGAAGAATAGTATAGTTTATCCCTTGTTGATCAAACAATGCTTGTTCAAGAGTTCAATGGGACAAGATGACCAGTGGAAGATGGCATATGCACAGGGATGAATGATAGCGATTGAATGTAGAAGATTTGATGATGTATGTAGTGAATCTTGTGGACTCAATACATTGATAGATTGTGATGGAGATAAAAGGTGATCAAGAATATTTACTCGATATGCTAGTTCACATAGTTCTTGAAAATTAGGTGGAAATGACATGGGCGATAAATGGTAGCAAGCCGCTAACCCTGCAAGGTTTGTGTGGGATTGTTTTCAAGCTTGTGGGATGAGTGGATTTTTGACACGTGTCTTGGTAGACCTCGCATATGGTGAATGGTATATGAATGTGATCAATGGTGGAGATCAAAAGGAAGAAGATCCATTGGTCAAGATTGAAGGATTTGAAGAACGCTGATCTGACAATCATGATTTAAGGTTATTGTCATGCACCATGTGATCATGATGGTTATGTGATCAACAATGAAGATTTAAACAACCATTAATCAGATGGTTGTGTTTTAAAGTTACGAGCATGAACGTAAAGCATAGGATCATGGTGCGAAGAAAATAGATTGATGAGAAGAATTCAAAGATAGAAATCTAAAATGGCTACGATAGTGCAAGTAAGAGTTTCAACTGGTAACTGACATGGCAATGAGAATTAAATGCTCTATCTGTTTCAACAATAATTGTAATGAGGTTTGATGCACAGGGTAGCAATTTAGATGATCTCAAAGACAAGAATCAAGATCGGATCGAATGAACAAAAAGATGAATTGAATACATAATCAGATTTTAGGATTTCATAGAGAGAATGAGGAAAATTCTTTGTAACCGAATTAAATGCTAGGAAGCTCAATGCAAGATATAGTGATATCTGGTAAACCATATTAGACATGTCTTAATTATGATTTGGATAGATGTGTGTGTGGCTCAAGGAAAGGGAAGCTTGCTGGGAAGTTTTCAAGTGAAGGAAACCCTAGTAGAAGATTTGAAAAGATTTGAATGGTCATGTGAATCTTGAGGCAAAGATTACAGATCAGTTGAGAGAAGAAAAATAAGACAATCACAAAATTGTCTTAGGGTGGTAATTTGCAAGAAGTGAAGTAGAGAGAGAGTTACGAGTGTAAACAGTGAATGCACATAGGTTCATAACCTAGATACAACACAAACCATCATCTAGGTTTTGAATTCAATGGAGTGTTGCTGAGAGTGGAGCTTTAACAACATTTTTAGATTGAGTAGAACTTCATTGTATGCACATATGAACTTGTAATTTTGTTGAGGTTGTAGCCTCATCAAACTGAGGTATAGCTTAGACTAGGTGATTGTAGTATCCTTGGAGTTGTAGCTCCTAAAATAGGGCATTGTAGCATCTTTGAAGTTTTAGCTTCTAAATTAGAGAGTTGAAGCTTCCTTGGGTTGCAGCCCTAAATGTTGTAATAGAGATTTCATTTGTGATGTTGGATTTGAGCAATAAACTCAAGCAGATTTTTTCATTGTGGTTTTTCTCATCTTAGGTTTTCCATGTATATCTAGTGTTATGTGTTGATCTTACTTATGCTTGTGGTTATTATATATATTCATTTTTCAATATACAAATCTGATTTTAAGGTTGAATCTGCAAAATATTTTACGGACTAAAATTTTTAATATATACTAATTCACCTCCCTCTTAGTAGATCATTGTGTTCTAACAATTGGTATCAGAGCAAGGTTCCCTAGGAGAAGCTTAATCAACTTGGGTAGATCTTGGATAGGTGAACACAATGGAATTTCAGGAAGGGTCAAACAATCCACCTAGTTTTGATGGAATAAACTATGCTAAGTGGCACAAATTAATGGAAGGATACTTAGTTGCTCTTGGAATTGAAGTTTGGGCGTTTGTTGAGACCCAATATACTATTCTTGCTACTATTCCTACTGATCCTCTAGGAAAGAAGAATCATTAGGACAATAAGAAAGCTTGGTTTATCATTATGAAAAATTTATCTAATTATGTGCATAGCAAAGTTATTCATTTTAAAACTGCCTATGATGCCTGGGAAAATTTGAAGATCTATTAAGGTGACACCAAAGTGAAGTTGGAAAAGATACAAGTGATGAGAGAAAAATTTAAAGGCTTGAAGATGATTGAAGAAGAGAAGATTGCAGACTATCTTCAAAGATTTGATGGTGTGCTAAATGGAATTAAAGGATATGGTGTAGATCTAAAAGAAGAAGATGTCATGCTGAAAGTTCTCAGGTATATGACAACTAAATATGACTCCAAAATTTCTGCTATGGAAGAAGGAAGAGAAATTGATAAACTCACTCTTGATGAGGTGCATGGCATAATTATTGTATATGAGATGGGTATGTGCAGGATCATGATGGGCCAAAAAGTGGTGATATGATGGGTATGTGTAGGGTATGTGGTTGATGACTTTTTTTTACCCAAAATTGATGAAACGAAAAGGGTTTTTAAAGGAGATTCTTAGCTTTCCACCAATATAAATTATGCTTTACTTTGAATTTAATAAATAATTATTATTCATTTTCTATTTGAATTATGACTAAAGTCCTAATTGATAGGCTAATTGAAAAACATCTATAGCTTTCAAATGGTATCACATTTTTGAATCTGAAACATGTGTCACATTCTATGCTTCGCATACTATAAGATTAATTTAAAAGAAACATTGAATTTCATGAAGTTTTGACCAAGTTAAGGTGGTCAAACATATGAGTTTTATATTTTTAAAATTTGTAATAAAAATTTCATAATTAATTATTTACTTGGAAAAAATTACAAAAAAATATGCATCACATTGGGACATGAGTCCTCTACTTATATCTAAAATCTTATAAAAAATATTATCATTTGATTGTGGTTAGGGTGGTCAGATAGACACCTACTTATTTTTTCCCTGAAATTTAAGTACTACTGCATTGAAATTTCAAATTTTCACCAAATAGATTTTTTTATTTAAATAAACCTAGTAGTTTAGAAACTACACTCAATTTACTATATATTTTATTCTTACGTATTTTTGAAATAATATAGATAACTTATTCAAAATTTTACGTCAAGTTGCCTAACTTTGATTTTTCTAAATTTTTCGCCACTTAAGGGCTTGTTTTTTCCATGATGATCTTGCACATACCTAGATAAGAATTCCAGATGCTAAGTCATCGAGGAGAGAAGCTTCATTTAAGGTTGTCAAGAAAGGAAAAGATGAAGCTGATAAGAAAGACAAAAGCTACTGTCATTGCATTTGATTATGAAGAAATTGATGAGGAAGTAGCAAACTTCATAAGAATACTAAGGAGAGGATCTTTCAAGTATAAAGGTAAGCTACATTTCAAGTGTTTTAATTATGGCTGAATATGTCATTTTGATGCTAAATTTCCATATGATAAAGTGGATAACTGTAAACAAGGAGATAGTAAAAAGAAGAAAGAGTTTTACCCTAAAAGGAAGAATTTTGGAAAGAAGAAAAAGAGTTTGTACATCAATGAATAAAGTGAAGCATTTGATGCTAGTGATAGTTCATATGAGGAACAAGATCATTCCCTTGTAATGAGAGAAGATAGAAGAGGATTTCTATTTATGGCTAAAGAAAGTGAGGATCAATAAGATGCACAAATTGAGGATTCACATGAAGAAGAAGATGAGTTATTTGTTGATCTTGAAGGAGAATTAATTAGTTCTCTTGAAGTTCTTAATGAGCTAAGAGATAAATATGATGATCTCAAGAGAGAAAACAAGAAACTGAAAAAGAATGCTCAAAAGGAGACTAACTTGAATTAACTCAAGAACTTGAGGAATCCAATAAGGTGATAGTTGGTTTGAAAGTTCATGTAGAAGATCTCAAAAGAGTTGAAGATGTCATGAAATCTAAATTGCAATATGAGAGGGATAGCTGCTCAGAACTTGAGGCAGAATAGTCACCTTAAGAAAAGAAGTGGAGAAAGCTAATGAGTAGATAAATAAAGGTCTGAAGTGAAAAGGTGGTACTAATATTCTAGATGAATTGCTAAGTACACAAAAGCCAACTAATAAAGAAAAATAAATCTTGGGACTTGAAAAAGGAAAAAATTCACTTACTGATGCCTCTTCAAAGCTTTATGAAAGATTCAGAGAAGAAGAAAAATCAATCCTCAGTGGAGAAAAATATGATAGAGGAGAAGCCTCTAAAGATGAAGAGAAGTCAACTGTAGTTGAGAAATCTGCTAAAGAGAAGGAACCAATTGAAGACAATAAAGTTAACTGGTTTATTCTTAAACAACAAAAGAAGAAGAATACTAAGAGAACATACAATGATGGTTTCACAAGAGTGCACTATACAAGGAGACCTAGACAAAGAAGATGCCTTCACCGAGCTGAAGGAAACACCATAACCAGGTACACATCATATTTTAATGGGTATTATTATATTTGTAACAATTTTGGTCATAGGGCTAGAGAGTGTAAAATCATTCCAAGGAGAAACACAAATTTCATAAGAAAAAATCCATTTCCTCCTTTAGCTGATATGAATGTAGTTTGTTTCAATTACAATAATTTTTTTCATATAGCTAGAAATTGTAGAGAAAAATTTGTAAGACCAAATGCTCATTCTGAGAAGAAAAAAAACACACCTCCCAAAGATGAAAAGAAAACTAAGGTCCTTGAGAAAAAGGAAGAAATGGTTGAAAAGAAACCTAAAAAGGAATGGAAGGAGAAAAAGAAAAATTATACTCAATCTATGATTTCCCAAATAGCATTGCATGCAAAGGAACAAGATCTATGGATTATTGATAGTGGTTGCTCCAAGCACATGAGTGGATATAAAAAAGAAATTCACTAAACTTGAAATGAGAAAAGGAGGTTTAGTAAGCCTAGGTGATAATACTACTATTAAGATTCATGGTAAAGGAAAAACTGAAGATGTGCTATATGTGGAGGGTCTAAAACATTATCTTCTTAGTGTCAGCCAGATGTGTGACAATAGGTATAAAGTTGTATTTGAATCTGAAGGCTATAAGGTAAGAATGAATGGTAAAACAATTTCTCAAGGGATAAGGACTGATAGCAATCTATATAATCTATGTGAAGTGGAAGGAAAAACATGTCTAATTAGCCAAGCAAATGAGAGTTGGTTGTGGCATAAAAGACTAGGATATGTAAACTTTGACAACTTGGTAAAAATAAGCTAAAAAGGTCTAGTAAAAAATATTCCTAAGATTGTAAAGCCTGAAAATATAATCTACAAAGGAATCCAATTGTTGGAACCTTCAAAAGTTTCAAATTTTGAGTGCCCATGTTGAAAATTTTTGCTCTGCACACTCAGAAGTACCCCTGAAAAATCTACCTAAGTGACCTATTTTGGAGGGTCACAATTTAGAGCCAGTTGATTTTCATGCCAAACCCCTTGGTAGAAATACTCATATGACATATGTGAGCATACATGTTAGTTTTTAGCTTTCCATGATGAGTTTTAACAATGTTTTGAAAAGCGAAGCTGGAGGGTTCTAGCACTTGTTTGCTGGTTGCAAACTCTCTGTCCTACAAATTAGCCACCTATTTGAGTTGAGATTCTATAACCGGATGATTTTCAATACAAACAGATTGTTTCTCTCCATTTTCCTCACATTCATGTACTCCCTAGTCCAATTTCAAAGCCTCATGATCTGATTTGCTATTTTTACAAGATCAAAAGCAAATGCAGTTTATTTAGATTTTGCATATGCATTTTTAGAATGTTTCAAGGTCAAGTTTGACCCTAAATATCTTTTGAAGAATGATGATTCAAGGAAAGCTCTCTTGCAAACATTCTCAGTGTACCCAAATTATCTACTGTGTCTAGTGGCAACTTCCTAGGAGGTCATTTAATATTTTTTCAAGGAGCCGACTTGGTGAGCCTCATTTGGTTTTGGCTATGTGTAGTTATAGAAAAGTCTAATTGAGCGACTTTGACATTTAATATCTTGCACCTCAGGATGAATTTCACTAATTCCTTTGTTTTACTGAATTCTTGGGTCAAATATCTACTTGTCTACTTAGTTCCAGGCCTCTAGGATGAGATCTGATGGGTTATTTAATTGCTTTCTGACTATGATTGGGTCAAAAATGGTGTTCCAAAAAGTTTCAAACTTTACAATTCTAAAAGAAACACATTTCTCATTTTTGACTAAAACCTCTCCAACTCCATTTTCATCAAAAAAAAGGTCATCTATTGCATTATTTTAATGCATTTTAGTCACGACAAAGGCATCTGATAGGCTAGTATACAAAGGAGGTACGTAAAATATTTCAGCGATTCAAGTTTTGAGGAAATGGGTTTTCTCTAAATAATTGATTATGTCCCTATGCAAATTTTTGCCACTCCAATTGTCCCAGTATTCCTATAGTGAATTTTCCCTATTTGGTCTGTAGACGAAATTAAAATTTGCAAAGTTCCTAATGTCTTCAAATATAATATTTAAAATGTTGTAAAAAGTGGAGTGTAGGTGAATAATGGGAATTTTAGGGAAAAAATAACATTTGCTTCAAATTTTATAAAGTTTAGCTTTTAATATTTGCTTTCCCCACTTGCCTGCGACAGTGAAAGCTCATGGCAATTGAAAGTCACAGATGCACGGGGAGATTGTTGGGAGCCTTGTAAAGGGCAGATTTTGATCTACAGTCTATGTTGCAATGCAAATTCATGTCTTTCCTTCCCTTTGGAGGTCTTTTGAGGCGTTTTGATGTAGATTGAGATGTGTTGTTTTGAGTGGAATACTGCAATCACGTTTTTGAGCTTCCAAGCATCTTTTGGAGATCAATTGGAGCTTAAATTTGTTGTTCTATGCTTGAAATTTGTCTCCTAACCTATCCTATTGCTTGGGTAGAGCTTTTAAGCATTTTTTAAATGAATTTTGAGTGCTAGCATGGTAAAAAAGTCCCTCTCATTAGAAAATGACCCCAGCTCATTTTTGCAGTCAAAATGTATCTAAATTGTTTAAGGAAATTATTACACAGGCCATTGAAGCTCATTAATGAAGGTAGCCAAGGATGTAGAGTAGGAAACAAGCATTCCCTGCTAGCCTGTGAGGAGAAGAGATGATGTCATTATAGAGGCACGAGGGCATGAGGATTGGTTTCTCCAGAGAGATATTTCAAGTTTTAAAAATATTTCACTTTATTGTTTGTGGCTTCCCTCACTAGCTCGAGTAGAATTTTGATGTTTTCATCAACATCAATGGGGAAGCGAGGATTGAAGGATAGAAGCCAAGATGGAGCCCATGAAAAATATTTACTTGCAATATTTTGAGCTTTCATTATCGGTGCTAAACCTTTATTTAAAGTTTTAAATGATTATTTTCTCATGAGCCCGTGAATTTGATAATGTTGTGCAAGAAGAGTGATGAGAGAGTAGGGAGAGGCTCATGTTGGGCCAATGCAAAGTCTTTTAAAAGCATTTTTAGAGCATTATTGTTGCTGGTGGAGAAATGGAGAAATATGGAGAATAAAAGGCCCATAGGTAAATAGTTTTGTAGCCTGATATAAATTTGAAAACGACCTCCAAAAGTTAAAGTAAAATTTACATAAAATATTTTAAAATACAAGGTGAAATGGTAAGGCATAGGTGAGATAAAATATTGCCCGATTATATGATTTTTTAAAATATTTACCATTTTAAAGGGATTTCACCTAAGGATTAAAACCTATTTGTTGTGGGGAAAATGCCAAGATTTTAAAGGCATGACGAGAGAATATTTTATAAAGTGAATAAAGTATTCACTTTGTAAGATAAAAGTCTTTATTTGTTGGAACTGTAAAATGTTACAAAAAAATAAGAGGGCGGAATAAATAGAGCTTTCATGAGAGAGTGAAATAAATTTTTAACTTTAGGGAAAAATAAATGGGTGGAGTTTTTTCACAGAGAAGCTGAAGGTTTTTTTTTCTACCATAGGGGTAATTGAAGAGTGATTTTCACCACATGGATAAAATGGAATGAAGACTTTCATGATTAATCAATTTCATCATATTAGGTGATTCATATTCGGTATGTGCAGAATCATGATGGGCCAAAAAGTGGCGATATGATGGGTATGTATAGGGTATGTGGTTGACAATTTTTTTTACCAAAAATTGATGAAATGAAAAAGGTTTTTAAAGGAGATTCTCAGCTTTCCACTGATATAAATTATGCTTTACTTTGAATTTAATAAATAATTATTATTCATTTTCTATTTGAATTATGACTAAAGTCCTGATTGATAGGCTGATTGAAAAGCATCCACAGCTTTCAAACGGTGTCATATTTTTTGAATCTAAAACACACGTCACATTCTATGCTTCACATACTATAGGATTAAAAAAAATTGAATTTCATGAAGTTTTGACCAAGTTAAGGTGGTCAGATATACGAGTTTTTATATTTTTTAAAAGTTGTAATAAAAAATTCATAATTAATTATTTACTTGGAAAAAAGTTACAAAGTAATATGCATCACTTTGGGACATGAGTCCTCTAGTTATATCTAAAATCTTATAAAAAAATATTATCATTTTATTGTGGTTAGGGTGGTTAGAGAGACACCTACTTATTTTTTCCCTGAAATTTAAGTACTACTGCATTGAAATTTCAAATTTTCACCAAATAGATTTTTTTATTTAAATAAACCTAGTAGTTTAGAAACTACATTCAATTTGCTACAGATTCTATTCTTACAGATTTTTGAAATAATATAGATAACTTATTCAAATTTTTATGTCAAGTTGCCTAACTTTGATTTTTCTAATTTTTTTGCCACTTAAGGGCCTATTTTTTCCATGATGATCCTGCACATACCCTATTACGAGTGTGAATAAGTGAATATAAAGGTAATGATTGATATTCAATATTTAGTTGCAGTAGTATTCATTATAGGTAAAATAAATTATTGATAAGTGGTAATATTTGGATATTAAATAACATGATCAATTATTGCTTGACTCTAAAATATATTATGCAAGTAGGTAGATTTAAATTATATGTAGATTTAATTTCTTAGTCGATTATTATTTGATGTAGAGGAAGGAAAACAAAACACATTCAATGACTGATTCTTCAAAACATTGATAAGACAACCCTAGATTTTATTCTTTGCTAGTCACTACCCCTAGGCCCATAGCACCTTCTTGGACAATAATGAAATATGACAACCAAACAAATTTTCCAACATTTCATAAGTCCTATGAATACAAAGATAAAACCATGTATAACTTGCAAGGATACAACATAGTTTGATTGTAACATTTCATTCTTGCTATGGGGCTCTTGATGCCCCTACATCATACTCCCTAGAGAGAAAAGATTCAAGTCCACTTGAGTAAAGGTATGCAATTTCTTCCATCTTGGACTCCTATAAGCTATGAAGTTATCTTCCATGCTACCCTACACTTCTTTCAAACATTCTAATACCTATTTCATTTTTAACTTTGGTCTCCCTAATGATTTTTAATGACCCTTACTTCTCTTCCACATGGCATACAAATTAGAATTCATTTCAAGAAGTTTCTCTCCCTTTGAACTTGCTACATTATCTGCATCTTTGAACTTTTCTAGCAACATGGCTGCAACAACTAGGATATTATCAGCAAATTGTGCAATTGAAGTATAAAACTCAAATTTATTTTGTGCTATGTCTTGAAAATAGGTCTGTGCTATCTCAAATAAACCATCTAGATAGTAGATTTCATCTTGGTTATTCAAATCTGAATATGTACTAGTTAGGTGAATGCATGCCTCTTGTAATGACAATTTTTTCTTTTCCTCCCTATTAACCTATATATCCACATTCTCTTTTTCAAATACATGATCAAAACCAAGATTTTTAATTCCATTTACCTATTCAACATGGTATGGTGCATGGATTTTATTTCTTCTCTAACTTCATTGCTTGCAAACTCCTTTTTGTATGTTGCATATTCTTCTATAGCATTCTCTAAGGCTTCATGAAATTGTAGTTCACCTTCCATTTTCAAAGCAATCATCCTTTTCTTTCTTCTTTTCTAAATAATCTTCTTTATGGGCCACTTGAAAATTTTGTTAATGGAAATGTACCAACTCCATACACTTGTTCTTATACTTTGTATTCTTTCTTCAATTTTTTTGTATTTGTTCCAAAGCTTGTCTCAGCTCTGTCATCTCTTGTTGAATGTTTATTTGTTTCACCTTCTCATATTTCTTCTTCATCTCACTTCTCTCTCTTCTCATCACTTGTTTCTTGATTGGTAACTCCTTACTCTACAAGTCTCCATAGACTGTTCTCCTCAACACTTCCATTCTCATTTTCTAAGAGAGTCTCTTTCACCTCTATAGAAACTAGATTCACTCTTGGAGGCATCCTGATTTATCTTCAATCCCACTTATTTGTGACCTCTTATTAATCTTCCATTCTCTGATACCAATTTGATTTAGAGGAAGGACAACAAAACACATTCAATGACTGATTCTTCAAAACATTGACATGATAGCCCTAGATTTTATTCTTTGCTAGTCACTACCCCTAGGCCCATAGCACCTTCGTGGACAACAATGACATATGAAAACCAAAAAAAAATTCCAACATTTCATAAGGCCTATGAATACAAATACAAAACCACATTTAACAACATAGAAAACTTTCCCCCTTGGGGTTAAGACACCACACACACAACTCAATGTGAAATTAGTGTTTAACTAGTCTCCAACACCATTCAAACCTTCCATGAACTAAACACTTGAGTTGTTAATGAACATACCCTCATTTCCCTCTATTTTCTTATCTCACTATGAAATGAAAGGAATAGCCATTAATAAATTTCACAAAACAAATATTAAATCCAATCACTTCAGTGAGATTGAAGATAACATAATTACCGACTTTTCCTCCAATTTTCATCAAGATCCAATAGTGGAAAAGAAAGTTATAGCATTTTTTTCAAAACTAGGAACCCGAGTTGGGGTTCAGACCTATCCTCACAAAATGGTCATAACTTATTCAAATCTCAATGAAAATGATCCAAACAAAATAATTGAAAGATAGAAACATCTATTCATCCATTCTAATTGGTTTCATCCAAATATTGTACCGTACATGGTTATACTAGCATGTTTTCAGACTACAAATTCTAGAAAACATTGTTAGAATAGGGAAGCCTTCACCAAAATGGGCATATCTCACACAAACCTCAATGAAATTTAATGAAAAAAAAGGTATTGTAAACTAGAAATAAATATATTTCCATCCATCTATTACATTCCTTGATATGAGGCCATACCAAGTTGTATAATGCACAACTTCAGCCTAAAACCAATGTAAGACTAAGAAATTGCACAATAAATTGAGGTTTTCATTCATCAAACTCCCAAATTTCACCTCTTCTATTGGTTTTTTTAAGAATTAATCTGTTCTTCAGAATTAACTATGGATTTTTCCATTTCCAATATTTAGTAATCTAAAGGGATTGGCCAATGAACAAGTAAAAGCTGCAAAAAATTTACTCCTACACTTTTGGGCTATGTGAAACCTGGGAAGGTGATCCCACAATGTATATTCAAGAACTTTTGAAATTAATATTTCAATTACATTGTAAACAATAGATAATTCTCATATTACCACTCAACAACGTAATGCCTTGAAAAGGTTGGAAACTCCTTTAGCAATACAGTACACTTGGAGCATGAGAAAAGTGAAACTCAATGTAACTACAATGGTAAGTCATTTGAAAGTTTTGTAAATAAAGAGTGATTTGTTGATGAATTAACCAATAAATTGAATTATGAATACCCTTCCTAAACTAGTGCTTTATCCTGAACACAAAGGAAATATTAACCTATGCAACCAGATAACAAATCAACACATAGCAACATATAACCTTTAGAAACACTGCATTACAACACTTCCTCATTACATTCCTGACCACCACTTCTTAAATATATCATAATACTTAATTCATATGAGCTAACAATATCACTCAAACATTTACATTAATTCATTGAACTAACAAGTAGGAATGAAATTATACATCCACTGAGAAGCAATGGACATGAACAAAATAATCCTTTATTATATTTATTCATAACTCATAGAACAAGTACAGAGGAGAGAAAATGGCCATGAAAATATCACCATTATGTATTTTATTTTTCTATCTTGTTATCAAAATTACATATGCTACTATAGAATCAAAACCTAACACAAAACTCAAAATATGCTTGATATTCTTTCTACAATTCACTATGACAATTGCAATACAACGAACCCCTGCTTTCTAGCCTTGAATTCCTTCTTATAGAAATGAAGTAGCAAAAAAAGCTTCGGGCCAAAAAGCACAAATGTCACTATTTTACTGGATCATTGTAACATATATCCCTTTTTCATTACATTTGAGCTCTTAGGTGGTGAGAACATACATGAAACAAAAGTAATCCTCATTCATTGTTGGAGATCTAGTCCCACCTTCAAAAGGAATCACTTGTTTTGTTACAACTCCAAAATATCTTCCATGCGATCAAAAAGTTTTTTCCTCATGCACATCTAGTTAGAAAAATTCAAAAAGTAAGAAAAAGTGATAAAATATATAAAACTGATATATCCACATTAGAATTTATACCACTTTTTCATGTTCACGAGAGAATAATATCTTTTACAATAGTTTAACAAAATCCACCAATCTTCCACATTAACTCTATGAATTCCAATCGGTCAGAGACATACAGGGGAAAGCACTGTGGTACTACCTTATATCCATAATCTTTGATTAGAGTATATTCTGAGTGCATAAACCAATCTTCCCAATTATGCTTTGCATTGAACCTCTAACATCCTTTAGGCGCATGCTATTTTTGATTTATCTTGAGAGCCTCTTAATAGGTTCCACACCCAAACTCTCTAGAATACCAATCTTGATGATATTTGCAAATGTCAAATAATTGGAATTGCGACAATCTTGGTCCCAAATATATTTCCACATTTGGATAGACAAAACATTATTTTGATCATCCCTCAATCTCAATTTTAACTTTGTTTTCCATCTTTTCTCACCCTCAAATAAAAACATATGCATTAGTAGAGAATAATGTGGAAAATGTAGAGAGATAACCTCTTTCTTTAGATTAATGAAATCTTTATGATCCTATATATTCATTTCCATCACCAATAGGTTTGGGGCTATCCTTGCCTCAAAATTTCAAGCTAGAACTTGATTCAGGGAGTAATATGTATTCTTAAAATAATCCACAAATTCCTCACATTCAAAGGGCTCAATATCTTTAGGAAGAAATATCTCCTTACTCTTTCTATGTCGAACAAGCAGTGTATTTCTGTATACAAATCTATTGTGCTCATATTCCCCATATAGAGTTGAATGCTTGATGTTCACAATATAATTGGGATTCAACCCAAATATCTCCATAATCTTATCCCTTATCACCTCAAGGATGTAATTTCCATTTTTACTCTTGATTCTTTTGTGTTTGGGGTCATAATTCTTGGCTAACTCCATCATTACGTCCACCTCCACAAATACATTAGGTACCACTAGCTTCCCAAGGTTGCGCTTGCATAGATAACATGATGGCTTACTAGCATGCCTCTTGTTAAAAGCATATAAGAAAAATTTCCATCCACTTTGAGGTTGTTCCAACTCTCCAATTTTACCAACATTGTCAATTAACCTACTCATTACAACAACCTGTCTAGTAGGTCTATTGCCAATTTGTGACACACCCTCTTTTACTTTTCCATAGGCTCCTTCCATGAATTTCTCTTGATTCTTTTTTGTACTTTTGGACCATGAGGACGCTGCAGGGGTAATTTGTGCAGGGTTAGATGTTGTAAGTGGATCTGGCTTAGTCACAACTAAAACATCCTGAGTCATAAGCCTTTTAACTCTCTTTTTCTTTGGTTTCCTCTCTGGCTTAATACTGGACTCACTGGGCTCTAGGTCACTCATATTTGCAATGCACTAAGGCTAGGGTTTAGATTTTTCTTGATCAAAAATACCTACCTAGCCTTAAAACCAAAGACAAAATTTACAGAACAAAACACTCCCCAAACCTCACAAAAATGTTTATCAACCTATTAGAGGATACTAAATGAATAAACCGTAAGCAAATTATCTCCCAAATTCCCCACTATTTTTTAGAATAGCACAATTTAGCATTTTTAATAGGAAGAGATACAACATTTTTCTTACATGGGTGAATAACTGGTATTAATGTTGTTGATTGCTTGTTGGAGTCCACACTATTTCCTCAGCTTTTGGCTTTCTTCTCTACTCCTAATTGATTTCAAGTGTGAAAAAACCAAGCCAGACACCTTCTTTATGGCTGGGAAATGGAACATGTCAATTCCATTAATGTTTGATAGAAAGATCACGTGAGTGAACTGACATTTAGGCCATTGATCATTTCGTTTTAAAACCACATCAACAGTTCTTCTCTTAGCTCGCTACTTTCTTTTTTACTTTAAATGATGTCCTTAGCATGTTGCCATGTTGTCCTTCATTTATTAGTCATCACTCATCACTGATACATTTCACCTTCCACAAGTCTTATCAATCATGTGAATATCCACACAATTAGATCTCCATCATTGAATTTCAGGCTCATACTTGGTCACATTCATCTCCCATCATGTATCACTGATTTATGATTTGAATTCTAGATCACATCAATGATGGGAGATAAGGAAATGGAACAAGATTAAGACACATGCACCTGCATGAAAATCAAAGGAACAAGATGCATCTCTCATAGGAGAAATTCAAATCAGTGAAAGAAAGTTTTCACAAATAACTCTATCACTCATCACTATTTTGAGAATCAAATCTTGGAATGAATCTGTGATGAGCAATAGGATACAATAAAAAAATCATGAAGGGCCATCACACATCACTAATTCTCATCATAAAACTTATGATCAATTAGTGATAAAAGATATCCTAGTGATAATGAAAGAAGCAAACATATCGCGCATTGCTAATTTACAACATAAGACCCTTAAGCAATTAGCAGTATGAAGGAATCCAGTGATAACACATAGAAAACATGTATCACACATCACTAATACAATACTTAACATTCGAAACCCATCTGTGATGCGCAAAATAGAAGAAATACTACTAATTTCTCATCGTTGATGTAAGTTTACATTTCTAAAGCTATCCACGATGAGCGATAAAAGAGAATAGTAGATGAAACTTAAGTGAAGTATTTTAGCACATGCTTGAAAGTTCTTTTAAGAAAGGGGACCATCTAGGATGATGTATAAGAGGCCTTGAAGAACTTAAAAAACATTATTTCAAAGTATGTAAAGGAAAAATAAGGTCAATCGATCAACCTTATCAAATAAAATAATTTTGGACGTAGACATGAGGGGCCAGTTACTCCATGAGCTCTAATGGCATAAGATATTTTAGCATGACTAGATCTTAGGTAACCTAAAACCCTACAACAAAGGTGAAAAAAAAAACCCTAAGCCCGTAGGATGGGTTCAAACTAATATTTAGCAAAATTTTGGGATGGAACACAAAAAAATTTAGGGGTTCCATCAGTGGCTCTGATTGGGGACGTATGCCTCTTGTAGGCATCGTAAGATCTTAGAATATTAGGTTGAAGTAGACCAACCAAAACATAGTGAACCAAAAACCAAGGAACTACTTGGACCAAGTAGTAGGACAAAACTAGACACAACCAAAGCAAATAGACCTATATACACAATGTACATGGAACATAACATACTTAGGAGAAGTATGGATTTAAGAACTATCCATGTACTACCAGTTCACAAAGTTCGCCTATCAAGCTTTAGAGGAACTATGAATCATCCCCATGTGTACTAGCTATCAGATAAGGTCCTAACCACAATGCTTAAAATTTCCAATGCTTACCCTTATATTGAGCCCTTGCATTCCAAAATAGTACCACACTATCCACCTCAAATTTTCTGGGAGAAGCTTTCTTGTCATGCAAGTCCTTAACTTGGAGATGTATTTTTGGCATGATCTTCTCTTATAGTTTCATCTAATTACACCAGATTATCAATTCTATGTTGCATGTCATCACAAATATCATCATCATATTCCTACACAAACTTATACATCTTTAGAAAGTTATTTTTTGGTAGCCTAGCATCCAATCCATACACCAAAATAAATGGTGAATGA
Organism: Sequoia sempervirens; assembly: GCA_007258455.2. Lineage (NCBI taxonomy): Eukaryota > Viridiplantae > Streptophyta > Pinopsida > Cupressales > Cupressaceae > Sequoia > Sequoia sempervirens. Next base: position 54,987,269 of record VDFB02105785.1, read on the forward strand.
CCAATAGCCTTCTTCACAATAACCCTGTCTTCCTAGAGTGGTAGCTTCATCTTTGAGTCCCAAGCTTTCTTGTTCTTCTCCATCACCCTTTTGATTATTTTCATTAAGCTCTTATTACTAGACTCAGCCTAACCATTTCCTTGAGCATGGTAAGGTGAAGAATAAGAAATATATATACCATGTTTTTCACAAAAATATTTGAACTCCTCATATCTAAAACACATGGAATTATCTAAAATGATCTTTTCTAGGATCCCAAACTTGATTAGAATATTGTTCATTAGGAATTCCACTACCACCTTACTTGTTTCCTTCCTTGTAGGAATTGCTTCTACCCATTTTGTGAAGTAGCTAGTGGCAACAAGGATCCATGAATACCCTCCACTAGAATTTTTTGGTATTTCACCAATAAAATCAATTCCCCATTATTGGAAAGGAGCCTGAATAGTAATAGGCTTGAGTGGAAAGCTTCTTGAAACCTTCAGTTTTCCTACAAATATATGACAAGCATCACAAGGTTTAACAAAACTATGGGCATCCTTAAAAATAATAGGCCACCAAAATCTTACTCTCAAGACCTTATGAGCAGTGATATTTTCCATGCAATGACCACCACACATTTCGTTGTGCATTTCCTGAAAGAGTTCTAATGCCTTCTTTCCATCTACACATTTAAGCAATACACCATCTTGGCTTCTCCACCATAGTTCATTGTCAATAATCACATACTTAATGCAATGCAACTTTAGTGTTCTCTTGTCATTTTTAGTCATATCTACAAGACATTGTAAAGTTTATAAGTATTGAACAATGCTTTTGTACTAGCCATATGTTTGCATATCACAAATAGCACAACATCAATAGTCTCTATTTGATTGATCTAATTAGCTTCCAAATTAGTCAATGTCATTAGTTTAGCTAGGCCATGTCCCCTAACTAACTTGGTGATTTGGACATCAATATTGAATTCTTGAATCATGTTGATCCATCTACACCTTATGCCTGTATTTTCTTGCTAAGTGAAGATATCTTTCATATCAACACTTGGTACAAAAGCTATAACAGTAGCTCCCAATAAATAAGTTTTGAAATTCTTCACAGCCTTGACTAGAGCATATGCTTGTTTTTCAATCATATCATACTTGAGATCTACAACCTATAATGATTTTATAAAGAATGCAATGGGTTATTCAAAGCCCTCATCATTTTTTTTGCAGTAAAACAATAACAATAGTATGGAAAGCAGCAAAAGAGAAAATGTGCATTATTTTAGAGAAATGCGAAGATTTCAAAACTGGAGCCTCCTTAATAGCTTGTTTAATTTTCTTGAATGCCTAACTAGGCTCCTCACTCCAAACCACCTTCTCTCCCTTCTTCAACATCTTGGAAATGGATCTTGTGATTTTTACAAAGTTGGTCACAAATCTCCTCAAAAAATTTATCTGTCCGAAGAATGACTGAATGCCTTTGACATTCTTTGGTTGAGGGATCTTATCTATGGCTGCTACCCTTTCAAGGTCAATCCTCACTCCCTATTTGGACACAATATTCCTCAGTAGTTTACCTTTAGTGACCCCAAAGGAACATTTATTTGTATTTAGTGAGATCCCATACTCTAAAGCCTTGATAAATACCTTCACCAAGTGTGTGCAATGATCTTCCTCTTTCTTGGAGTAAGCTATCAAGTCATCTTGGTATACAACCATAAATAAGTCAATAAAATTAGAAAAGGCTACATCCATAGCCCTTTATAAAGTAGTTCCTACATTTGTTAAGCCAAATGGCATTCTTACATATACATAGGTTCCCCATGGAGTGGTGAATGTAGTCTTATAATACTCAAACTCCTTTACTTTCACTTAGTTATATCCTAAAAAATCATCCATCATTAATAGCAACTCGCAGTTAGTTACCTTCTGTAACATGGCTTCCATGCTTGACAATTGATAGTTGTCCTTCAATGATGATATATTCAAATTTCTAAAATCCACACACAACCTTATATCACCATTCTTTTTTCTAACTAGCACTAGATTAGACACCCATGAGGAATGCCTTATAGGTTTTATGATTCCAACATTCCTTAGCCTTACTAGTTCATCCTACATCTTAGGAGCTAAAGTATGATTAATCGGTCTTTACTTCTACCTGAAAGGATTAGAATCTTCTTTCAAAGGAATCTCATGCTGAAATAATTCCTCTCTATATTCTTTCAGATCATCATATGATGAAGCAAAGACATGTCTATAGTTTCTCAATAAGGAAATCAACATTTCCTTAACCTTAGGTTTCATCTTCCTTCCTACGTATACTTTCTTAGGGGCATTTTTAGTCCCCAAATTCACTTCTTCCAGGTCCTCTAGATGGGTGGTAGTTGTTTAAACCTTGCTCTTATCTTGACTATCGAAGACCCTTTCTATTGCCACAAGGTTCTTGGGGATTTTTTTTGTCTTTAGTTGAATGAATTTACTATCAAAAATTGTATCCTTATCATCTACATTTTCAAATAATTCCCCAAAGTCAATCTCCTAACCTTCATATCAATCTACACATCTCAAAATATTTAAAATATCATCATCATCATGGAATATCTACCAATTATATATATTTTCAAGGATGGATGGCCTTGATTTTATCTAAACTTTAGAGATACATGCAAAGGTTATATCATCTAGCCTTAATGTAGAATTAGCAAGTAAGTATGCCACTCAGCTCTATCGTCTTTCCATCCAGTTGATTCCAAAAGAATCAAATTTCTCAATAGAATCCTAGATAGCATTTCTGTACTATTCTAGTATGCTTTTTTTGCAAGTATACCTAGATCTTACTTGGGATATCACAAGCTCAGAATCACCAATTATCATCAATTTTTTTATCCCATACTTTTCAGCCAATCCTAATCTCAGTAACAGTGCTTCATATTCTACCACATTATTTGTGTAGACAAAAGACAAAGTGAAAGAAAATTTGTACGTGTTGCCAGTAGGTGACACCAGCAATATTCCTACACCAGATCCCTCCTTGGAACTTGCACCATCAAAGTACATTTTCCAAATTCCATCATTGTGAGATAATCTTATAATTTTATTATATATAAGTGCAGGGAACCTGCCAATTTCTCTTGGTACTTCTTCCACCTTGAAGTCACTGATATCAATGTTTATAAAAATAATTTTATCATCTTTAGGAGCATGTTATAGCATATGTGCCACCTTCAATTCTCATACCACTTTCACATACTTAGCATTAATAGGGAAGGTACCATAAGACATGTCACACTACATACTACCTCCCATGGATGCACTCCATTTCCTACACAAGAGTATTCCTTAATTAGGTGGGATATCTACTACCACCACACTCATCTTAAACTCTTTCTCAAGATATTTTTTCCAATATATAAGGAAGTTCATTGATCACACCATTAACATGGACTTCCCTTGAATCCATAGCATATCACTTATCAAGAGTGTTGTCAAATTTCATCCCCAATGCCTCCATGATCTTGGATGGCATGATATTTTTGGATGCTCTAGAATCAATAATACAATATTTTAGAAAATTTCCATCAACATTCAATGTGAGGAAAAATGGGTCTATCTTTCTGAGACAAGCAGTTATTGAATTTCCTAGAAAGATATGAGGGATCTTAGTGATTACTCCCTCAACTTCTTTATCTTTCTCATCCTTCTCACTCACTTTGGGTGGAGTGGGAACCACTAAATTGTTATAGGCTATAGTAGCACCATTGATAAGGGCTACTACCTTTTGTTAGTGTTAATCTATTCCCATCATCTCAAGACGAGTAATGAATACTTTGTCACATAGATTTTAGGAACCCAAAATGCTTGCTCTCTTCCTAAGATTTTTCACCTAGAAAGAGAGAGATTTAGGTCCTAAAATGCTTATGTTTCATCCAAATTAGGATTTATGCAATGCAATATGATGTAAATGAAGTGCTCCTAAACTATGAAATTGATCAAGCATGCATGTAAAACCTAAGAACTACGATATGTTTGAAAACACATATTGTATTGCAGCAGTGAACTAGAAGCTTAGATAAATGAAAACAAAACTTAATGAGATTGAACAGAGTGCACCTAGAGGTAGAATAAAGTAACTGGAAGGTTCTAGAATGTCTCTAAAACTTATGTTAATGACCACTGGGACTCATTCGCCAAGCATGGTGAATCAGTCCTGCTTTTGCTAAAAACTTTTGGAAACCCGTTTCTGACTGTCGGGAGTTGAAATCTCATAAAATCACTTTTCAGGCCTACAGGTCTTCACTTTGTAAATTGTCAGAGGACTATTTTGTGGAGTTAGATTTGTACTTCTGCCTCCTATAGGTCTTCACTTCTGAAATTGTTAGATTCAGGTCTGAAAGTGACTTGTTCTTGATGATTTGACTTGAATGAAAGGAAGAAGACTTTAATAACCTTGGAATGCAATCTGTAATGATTCTCAAGCTTCCAAAGGACCTAAATTTGCATACAAACAAAACAAGAAGAGAAATTTTTGATTGTTAGGGAATGGGGGGTTTGCCTTGGTCAAACCCCGTTTAGGTAATTAAAGAAAATTGATGAAATAAGTAAATGAAGCACATAATAATGGAATGAATTACCTTGAAATGAGGATTGATCTTGGATGTCTACAACAATACATGTAGAATCATCCCTTGAATGCTTTAGAATGCTAACTTGGAGACTTATAATAGAGAAACCTTAAGTTGCTTGACTTGAAATAGAAAGTGGATGATGAATTCAAGATGAGAGATGTAATAATGAGATAAGATTGATTGATCTAAAATGAAGATATAATCACCTATTTATAGTCAATTGTGCCTTAGTACCTAATTATACTACATCACAGGCTGACATTTAGTGAAAATAAACTTTAAATTTCACTTTTTCCCACTCAAGGGTTAAAATGGGGGCCAAATAGGACTCATTCACCAGGCATGGCGAATGGGTCCCACCTGGATGTGACTCATTCTCCATGCCTGGTGAATGGGTCTTATAGGGGCCATTTCAACACCTATGAAGCTTAGGAGATAGGAAATAAGGTTTAGATTGCTATCTTGTCAGGTGTTTGATGAATTAAAGCCTTGGGATGCACAATATGGGTAAAATAGGACTTATTAATGATGATGTAAATGTGGAATAGGGCTTACAACACATAAATCATTGTGAAAGTGTAATTCAATGCACTTTACAACACTAAAATAAGGTCCACATAGCCTAGAAATGCACAAGAACCAATGTGAATTTGTAAATCACATTACAACACTAGTTTTTCATTAAGTTCACATTAAGAATCTTCTAGATTGATTTAACAATGTTATTATAATGTTGAATTTAGGAAGAAATGGGTTAATTAAGTCTAGGAAAGTGTTAAAGCATCTTACAAGACTTTACAATACCTTTACAAGACATCATTAGAAGGTTATTATTTTATTTGAAAGGGTCCAAGACCTAGTGTGGACACATAAAATTCCCCACAACACTAGATTAGGGCCTCATTAAGTCCATATAATCTCATGTCAAGTAGCGGGTCCAATTTTCAATGGAACATTTAGCCCCCACTTTAGTGAGAGAAACTTGCTTCCTTACACTAAAGTAGCCATTCAAGAGAGATTCACATGTATGCCAAGCCCCCAAGATACAAGATCATATAAAGGAAAGGAAGAAAGAGGAATGAGATGGAAAATATGTAGTCACTCTAGGGCCATGGAACTTCAGGTCATCCACGGGGTGAGAATGCCCAAAACATAAAAAATAAAGGAAAAGAGTAACATATGCTAGTTGGCATGTGCTCACAAACAAACAGAAAAGTGGCTATGGGGAAAAGTCATGCCGCTAGTTGGGCTTCCTTCTCAACCATGCTAAAGCTATACCTACTCGATAACTTTAGCAAGGCGCCACAAAGCCAAAGGAAATGAAAATGTTTGTTTAAAAAAAATAGGATGGCACTAGAGGCATGCAAGTTGTGTTATGCAAGGTGGCTGAATGAGAATGCAATATATAAAAATGTTATGTGTAAAATGTTCAAAGTAGTCTTGTTTAGTTTATGCAAGGTTAGTCACTTAGGGAACATTGTGTCTAATGTCTCCAAGAGAGGACCAATCAAAGAATATGCTAAGATAGAATGCACTTATGAAGGACATTGCACCCAATGTCATCCACAAAGTAACAAATTCATTACGTAAATGACAAGGCTTCGCTAAGAACACAAATGAAATAATGGTAATTTATGCCCCCAACTTTAAAGGAATTGCTACACATCATTCTGTGAGAAATTACTTGAAAGTAGAGAATAAAAGAAAAGGCAAAAAGAAAACAAGACAGGAGAGCCAACCTAGAAAGCTCTATGCCAAGTCATATATTTTGAAGCTAGGTTACATCATGTCAAGGGAAATGAAAGGAAAGAGAGTATGTCACATGCGATTCAATCTTAAGACATATCATTCACATCTCAAGCTTGTTCTTATATGTTCATGAAAAGTTAAAGAGTAGTCGAAAGAGACAATGACAAGTGACATGCAAGGGATAAGGCTATCTAACCCTTTTCCCCCACTTAGTGTAAGACAAGGGTGAGCCTAGGATAGATGAAAGGAAATATCAGGTAGAAGAATGAGGTGTTGCCACACAAGGAAAAGCACCACAATCCTTGAGAGTTTGAATGTTATTGTTGTGAAAAATCTTTGATGAAAGGGAAGAGAAGGGAGATGCCCCTAGATCTATCTTGAAAGAGTATGATATGTCGGGTTTGTTCATGTGTTCATTGCATCCATGTGTAGGAGGAAGGTTGTAACCAATACTATAACAATCTTCCAAGTTAGATGAAGGGGGTGTGTGTTTGTGAGAAGGATTGGTTTCTTTGCAAGGACACAAATCCATTTTAATGTGAGGTGTCATTGCTTCATGAGGGATGGAAGTAATATTTCCCCCATTTCCACCATGAGGTGACTTGGTAGAACTAAGTTGAGAAAAATGAATGCGAGGTTGTTTGGATTTAGAGTGGGATATTGCACACCCTCCCTTAAAGGTAGGTGTGAAACTACAATCACTACTAGGGCTTGTGTTTGAAAATTAATTGTTTGTATATGACTCTTTGGACCATGAGGGTGAGATTTTGGAAATATTATGGGAAGAAAGGGTAGAATATAATGACCCCCAATTATCAAAAATGAGTTTTGTTGTAGGTGTAGAATTAGCATCAACGTGTATAGGTTCAAGTTGTGATCAAGGAATGAAAGGATGAAGGGAGTTGGAAGTGTTGTGATGAGTTGACACATAGCTTTGCTCATTTGCATCAACCATGTATATCTTGTTGTTGTATTCAAACTTCATGACACGGTGAAGGGTAGATGGGACTCCTTTCATAGCATGAATCCATGGTCTCCCAAAGATAAGATTGTATGGACGGGGTTCTTGCATGATATGAATAGAGGTAGGCAACAATACAGGTCTGACCTCAATAGGTAACGTTATTATCCCAAGTGGTTGCCTATCAAGATTGTCAAAGCCACGAATATGAACATCATTAAGTTGAATAAGATTTTTTTCCATGCCAAGTTTGTGTAGGAGATCCATGCTACAAACATTAATCTCTGATCCATTGTCGATGAGAGTGTGCCTAACTAGAGTTTCATTAATGATCACCTTTATCATTAAGGGATGATTTTTGTTTTGAATGGGAAGTGAGGGTAATTCATGTTTAGGGAATGTGATTTCTGATTGAGTGGGTTGTATGGGATGAGAGGAGGATGTAGTATGATTCAATTTGATATAAGATTGTATCTCTTCCTTCTGTATTTCCAACATTTCATGGAAGAGAAATTTGATTGTTGGTGAAAGTTGAATTAGCTCCCATATAGATTTATTAACAAGATACTTTCTAAGATCTACAACACTAGGAATTTTATGAGGAAAAGGTAATGATGTAGGAGTGTTGTGTGGTCCTCTAGATGTTTGAGTCACTAAGATACAACTTAGTGGCTATAAAAATTGTTATGAGTAGATTGCATGATGGATTTCAAGACAACTCAGATTTTTTTGTGTTTTTCACTAATGGAAGATGACATAGGAATCTCACTAATTAAAGGAGATCCCACTTGTGTCGTCATCACCTCAAAAAAATTATCTTTATTGGCATGATATGTTGGTGAAGGGGATTCTAATGCCACTTGATTATCATCTCCTAAGGAAAGGTTAGTGGTTGAAGGATGTGTGCCCATGGTCATATTGTTTTGCATTATGATATTCTCCTTAGGAGAACAGTTGTTAGAAGAATTACAAGCCAAATTTCATTGAAATTCAAAGTTGGGTTCTTCTAAAAGAAATTCATTGATAGTAGGGGAATGATCAATGGGTGAATCATTGTGCTCCATAAGGGTTTCCCTATGAGAAGGGGGGCAACTAAAATATTCATAACCTTCTTTAAACAAAGTATCTACTTCATAACTATGAGAGACACTAGGAGAAGGGAAAATGTTATTATCATGATTTCTTATGTTTAAGTTGTCTTGTTGATCAATGTATTGTCTACTAAGAGAGGTAAAAGGAGAGAAACAACTTAGATTCTCAACACTCTCATTGATTGGTTCTTTGATCACCAAAATATCTTCTTTTCCAATAGGAGAGATATTAGGAGAAGAACAAATATGATCGTGAGGAATGGCCAAAGTTGTATTCTCTTTCACTAAAGCACTCTCATAGGGAGGGGATAGGAAGTTTTTTTTAACATGTTTACATATGCAAGGTATAAGAATTGTTTGAATAAGAATGAAAATTACATGTAACCATTTCATGCAATGTTTCAACAATATGAACAATGTATATGCAAAGGTACAAAAAATTCGTATCCAATATCTGCAAGAATGAAAAGCACTTTTAACAAACGTATGCAAAGTTTTATGAATAGAAACATTGTATATGTAAAAGTGAAAAGTAATTTTATTAATGTTATGCAAAATTACAAAAATGGAAACATTTTCAGATCTAATGTTGCTTGGAATTGAAGTGATTGGAAAGATGACTATCTTAAATTGATGTTTTTGAGATAAATGCAAAAAAGAAATGCTCCAAAAACCTTCTAGATTATTATACTATATGATACTACGAGGCTTGGGAAGCATAAAAATGAGATTTCAGATGTTGTTTCAGTTAGTGAAAAGTTTGTACAAGGATTGATTCGCCACAGATGGTGAATGAGTCCCAATAGGGGTGTTTTTCAAAAATTTCAAAAATTATGAATGGTTTGTGATGTGTGTGAGGTTGTAAGGTGCATTCTTAAGATGGAGATGCAAAATGTCAAATATTTTTAAGGAAATTATATTCACAAATGCAAACAAAATGAGTGCAAAAAGTGAAAATGAAACAATCCATGAAATGAGCTATTTGAAATGAAATCTAGGGAAGTGCATGCTACAAAAATGTAACTAACTGATATATACAGGTTAACGCACCAATCAAAAGCCTAAAAACTAATTTCTAAGTTTTGAAAAATGTTGTTTCAGGGGTCAAAAGTGACTAATTCGCCCAGGGTGGAGGATGAGTCCCAGTGTGGACTTTTTTTCAAAAATTTTAGAAATTTTTGAGTGATTTTGATGTTTTCTAAGAGCCAAGATGCTAAACTAAATGAAAAATGTAGAATTATAGAAAATGTAAATTAATTTAGATGCAACAAATCCAATCTAAATGCATTTTTTATGAATGAAAGTTTGAAAACCTTGCATACAAACTAATGCAAATCCAATGCAAAATGAATGTAAGACTAGATAAATGATAAAGGACTCCAAATCAGACGAGAAAGTATTCTAAAAGTTGAGTTCACCAAAATGTGACATAGATTTTAGGAACCCAAAATGTTTGCTCTCTTCCTAAGATTTTTCACCTAGAAAGAGAGAAATTTAGGTCCTAAAATGCGTATGTTTCATTCAAATTAGGATGTATGCAATGCAATATGATGTAAATGAAGTGCTTCTAAACTATGAAATTGATCAAGCATGCATGTAAAACCTAAGAATTGTGATATATTTCAAAACACATTGTGTATTGCAACAATGAACTAGAAATTTAGATAAATGAAAACCTAACTTAATGAGATTGAACAAAGTGCATCTGGAGGTAGAATAAAGTCACTGGAAGGTTCTAGAATGTCTCTAAAACTTATGTTAAGGGTATGTGCAGAATCATCATGGGCCAAAAAGTGGCGATATGATGGGTATTTGTAGGGTATGTGGCTAACGACTTTTTTTTACCCAAAATTGATGAAACGAAAAGGGTTTCTAAATGATATTCTTAGCTTTCCACCAATATAAATTATGCTATACTTTTAATTTAATAAATAATTATTATTCATTTTCTATTTGAATTATGACTAAAGTCCTGATTGATAGGTTGATTGAAAAATATCTATACATTTCAAACCGTATCACATTTTTTGAATCTGAAACATGCATCACATTCTATACTTCACATACTATAGGATTAAAAAAAGAAAAATTAAATTTCATGAAGTTTTGACCAAGTTAAGGTGGTTAGACATACAAGTTCTTATATTTTTTAAAAGTTATAATAAAAAATTCATAATTAAATATTTTCTTGGAAAAAAATTACAAAAAAATATGCATCACATCCAGACATGAGTCCTCTACTTATATCAAAAATATTATAAGTAAATATTATCATTTTATTGTTGTTAGGGTAGTTAGACAAACACCTACTTATTTTTTCCCTGAAATTTAAGTACTATGCATTGAAATTTCAAATTTTCACTAAATAGATTTTTTCTTTTTTTAAATAAACCTAGTAGTTTAGAAACTACATTCAATTTTCTACATATTCTATTCTTACATATTTTTGAAATAATATAGATAACTTATTCATTTTTTTATGTCAAGTTTCCTAACTTTGATTTTTCCTATTTTTTTGCCACTTAAGGGTTTGTTTTTTCCATGATGATCCTGCACATACCCTTAATGACCACTAGGACTCATTTTTCAAGCATGGTGAATCAGTCATGCTTCTGCTAAAAACTTTTGGAAACTTTTCTTTGACTGTAGAGAGTTGAAATCTCAAAAAATCAGCTTTCAGTCCTAGTACAGGTGGGACTCATTCACCATGGGTGGCGAATTAGTACACCTATAGGAATCTGGAAAATCAAAAGAAGATTTTGTGGAGTTAGATCTATACTTTTTCCTCCTATAGGTCTCTGCTTCTGAAATTGTTAGATTCGGGTCTGAAAGTGACTTTTTCTTCATGATTTGACTTGAATGAAAGGAAGAAGACTTGAATAATCTTGGAATGCAATCTTCAATGATTCTCAATCTTCCAAAGGACCTAAATCTACATAAAAATAGCACAAGAAGAGAAATTGTTGATTGTTAGGGAATGGGGGGTTTGCCTTGGGCGGGTGCATGAACTTGGTCGCACTTTTGTGGCCAAATGGAAAAAAGTTTTTGAAAATAGATAACGTGAGCATGTTATAATGCAAGTTCATTATAATGTGAGCGCATTATAACGCACTCGCGTTATGTGGTTTTAAAAGAAAAAAAAAAGTGAAAAGTGTATCATTTTCTATTTACTGTTTCTTAGCTCTGCTCGTAGCCAAAAGCCCTCACTTTCACACTTGCATTCTAGGAGGAAGGATTTCTACAAATTTCATCAACAACAATTGGATTTTCTTTGCAAATATGGTGGCATGATGACGAAGAGGTGTGGGAGGTAAGTATTGTTTGCTATTTGTTTTGAATTTCTTAGTTTGAAATTGATTTTGTTTGTTTTAGGTTAGATTTGATTTTTTTTTAAATTTGTAGGGAATCCTGCAAATCCTCAACAAGAACAGGAAACAAATACTCAATAGAAAAATCCTCAACAAAATCAACCTCCCCCACCAATCACTCAATACCCTCCTAGCACTCAAGAAAATTTGAGGTAAATTGAGAACAATAGAAAACAACTTGAGGATCTTATCAGTAGGTTGAGTGATCCAAATGCTTCAACCATAGAAGGAATGTTTCTAGCAAATTCATTGAAAGAGATGTTAAAAAATGTAGATGCAATTACCCAACAAATATCTGGATGGCAAGATAGGAGGTAGGCAAGCCAGGGCATATTATGTAGAAAAATTATCATATAAATAAGTAAAAGATTTAAAAATTACTAAAGGTGATTTGTGCTCTCTATTCACTGACCCTAAAACAAATCAAAATCTTAACCTCAATGCAAAGATGTTTCTTATTCATTGGTGCCACCACCAAGAGATTAGGAACCATTTTTTATGATAGATGGTATTTGGTCTTTGATTACCCACCGTGCAATAATTGTGAAGTCCCCTAATATTTTCTTAGGAAACTATACAGTGAGTTTGTATTGAACCAAATCCCAAATTATTTTGATATGAGGGAGTTCCAGGGGAGAGGTGGGGGGCCAGCTCAGGATAGGCCCAATGCACAACCAGATCCTACGTGGCAAGGGAGACAACCTCTTGCTAGGCTGCCTCATGAGCACATTGTGATGCATGTCGTTGCGAAGGAGAGTGTCGACGTAGAGAAATTGCAGGCGATCACAATTTTGACCCGGAGTGTCATCCATCACACTAGCCCTATTGTGCAATGCCATCTAGGGGAGTCTTTAGGTGGTGGCCTTCGAACCCATGTGTGTTAATCTTGTGGGGCGACTTGTTCGTATGACCCTACCGACACTCAGGAGGGTGCTACATAGGATCCATATGCTACTACTTAGCCTGATTCATATGCATCTACGGGGATGGAGAGGACAGCTAACATTTTGCATGATGCATATGTCATTAACACTCAGGTAAAATTCAACATGTTCATTGAATTTAATTTCTTAAATTTTGATTGTGAAATGCAGGATTAACTAATTTAGTTTTATTATTTTAATAAAATTTGTAGGGTCACAGTGTTGAGACTGGATACACCAGTGCTCCCCCTACTTATTTTTGCAGTACACCTATCAGTGGGGTATGTAACTAGTAAACAATTATAAATTTATTAGATGTTAATAGCATTGTTTTATGAATGGTATTTTAATATGTGATTTTGGATGTTGAACAGGTTAATGTTGGAGGTTTCAAGGAAACACCTCCTAGTGCCAGTATATTTGATCAAACGTTCACAGAGGTAATATAGAATAAAGAGAACTTAACTAATGAATTCTAAGTTTAATAGATTTGTGTAGTTTATATTCATATTGTTGGTTACGTTGCATTACACATCATTCAAACTCAAAGCATTACTTCAAATTCGATAACTAATAATCAGAAATATATAGTTTAATACTTGTATTCAAAATTTTGTTCATTAGATCTCATACATTATAAGTCATCACATGGATTGCTATTGTAAATTTTTTGTGATTGAATAATTTGTTGTTTTATTTTCAGATATTGGTGATAGAAACACCACCAAACATTATGAGGGCAATGGATATTGGTGTTTCCTCCACTATATAATGCTCGATGGCTCTGATAGGGGAGGTATGAGGAAAATTACTAAATTTCAATTTACATTCATTGTTATAGATGAACTAGTTCTAGTGAAAAATAAAACCATTATTGATTCATAGTTTAATTCCTATTTGGATAGTTTATATAGGGCTTGAGCATGCCTCAACATCAGCATGCAAATATTTCCATCAAGGAGAGTGATCGTGAGATGGTTGTAAGTGATTATTTTGTTAAATATATCAATTTTTATAATGTAATTTCTATATATTAATGTCTTTACTTCTTATTGTAACAGTTAAAACTTCACCAGGAGCTAAACCCTAGGAGGAGCACTCCTCAAGCACAGTAGAAATGGGTGACATACTTATCGCCATCAGATCACCAAGCAGAGGGAAAGAAAATTGTATTTGAACCAGAGCATGGAGAGAAATGAATTTTGAATGCAGAGCCCTTTGTTGTATGCCTACATGGAAATTTTGTACATATTTTGTATTGGATATATTTGACATTGTATGCCTATATGGCATACTCATAAGCCTATATGGCTATTTTGTAACTATATTTTATACTTATATCGACATATATTGATGTATGCATACATGGCTATTTGCTTTTAATACAATTTTTTTTTATCGATGGTGTCCATATTTGCATTATAAATTCATGGTTCAATAGATATGAGTTATGTGTATTCAAGTGTATACTTTACAACTCACGCACATATACTTTTTGACTTACATGTGAACATCGAAAAGTGTGAAAATTTATGTGTGGAAGTCAAACATAAGCCAATTTTGCAATTCTCATTTCTTGCATACTCGATCTTATGGACTTATTCCTTCGTAGCACATATTGTGAATATTTCTCATTTGGTGCAGAAGACAGATTCCTCATTTTTGAACCACTCATAGCAAAGAGATTCACAATAAGACTATAGCATTGGAACACTACTCCATACTTCTCTTGTCTAGACCATATAGGATTGAAAATTCCTAATTTGATGCAATGATAGTCCTGAGATGAGAATTTATATAACCATGCCTATTTTGAAACTTCGCATCTAATACTGCATCAACAAGAACTTAAGAAGTGTCACATAAGAGTGTTAGGTTTGATAGGCCTTCTCTTCCCTAAGGGAGGAGAGCCCACATCTTGAATTTTGAACAAAATTTTAAGAAGAAAATATTTTACCTAAAAGCTTCAAACCTAGATGGCATATTTGGCTAAGTCTATCTTGAAAATTATCAATGTGTTCAAACTCTAAAGGAGATTCTCCCTGAAAAGCAAACTTTACCCTTTTTCCCAAGGAAAGAAATTGCAACAAGTTGCATGTGATTTATCTTATTTCTTTCTCATAGTTCCTGGTCAATCATTCATGGCTTAGGATAGTTCGTTCCAAGGCAAGGACACCCAAAAAATCACTGAGATTCTTCTACAATCTGCAAGAAAAAGGTTTTGGCTCTTTCACAATGTAAATAATTATGTAACATTGTTTTCTTGTTTGCCTTCCACACAGAAAAATGTTCACACTTTTTAGATTGATCAATGATCAATAATGGTTGATTGTAAACACTTGACATTTTTATGTTTGAAATTTAATTTATAATTTTGTATCATGACATTTGAGTATCACTAATATTCTAATATTTGACTATGAAAGTGGTGGTGTATTTTTGCTATGTTATTTGACTATTAATATGGTGGTGTATTATGAACTTAATTACTGCTGCAAATATGTATATATTTCTGATTTTTTGTATTACCAAACCCAAAACGAACCCAACCCCAAAAATTTGTTTCCCCAAATTGGAAAACTGGGTTGTCGAACCCGAACCCAAACCCAAAACCAAACCGGTAACTTAGTAAAAAATAGATTTTTTTAGTTTATATTCATAACATTGATTACATTGCATTGCACATCTTTCAAACTCAAAGCATTGCTTCACATTGCATAACTAATAACTAGATGCTGATATATGCCAAAATTTCAATTACAATATAGTTTTTACAAAGTCAACCTAAGTAGTTATGTAGTTACTTCACATTGCATAACTAATAACTAGGAGTAGCTGCCAATTGCATTTTGTTGTCATGGCATTCTATGAGACCACATTTCTTTGAGGCATTTTTTCAAATAGTTCACTGCCTTGTCTATACTACCACATTTTTGATACATGTCTACCAAAGCATTTTGTCAAATAGTTCAAGTGTTTCCTTGTTGCTATGGTTGAAAGCCTAAAATAAGTGCTTTTGAACAAGCTATGGATGCTTGGAAAAAATCTATCAAAAGCATAATAGTAAGCAATATCATAGACAAGGCAATGAACTCTTTGAAAAAATGCCTCAAAAAAATGAGGTCTCATGACCTATTGGAATGCCATGACAATCAAAAACATTTGATTATCATGGCATTCCATCACCATGAGACCTCATTTCTTTTAGGTATTTTTTCAAAGAGTTCACTTCCTTATCTATGCTAACACATTTTTCATACATGTCTATCAAAGCATTTTATCAAACAGTTCATTGCCTTGCTACTATGGCTAAAAGCCTAAAATAGGTGCTTTCAAACAAGCTATGGATGCTTAGAAAAAATATATCATAGCATAATAGTAAGCAATAACATAGAAAAGGGAATGAACTATTTGAAAAAATGCCTCAAAGAAATGTGGTCTCATGGTGGTGGAATGCCATGACAAGGAAATTGTTGTGGATTTTCATGGCATTCCATCACCATGAGACCACATTTCTTTGAGGCATTTTTTCAAATAGTTCGCTACCTTGTCTATGCTACTACATTTATCATACATGTTTACCAAAGAATTTTATAAATAGTTCGCCTCCTTGTTGCTATGGCTAAAATCCTAAAATAGGTGCTTCCAAACAAGCTATGGATGCTTGGAAAAAATCTATCAAAGCATACTAATAAGCAATAGCATAGAAAAGGCAGTGAACTCTTTGAAAAAAAGCCTCAAAGAAATGTGGTCTCAATGGTTATGGAATGCCATGACAATCCATAGCAATTTTCTTGTCATGGCATTTGTCATGCCAATCCATCACAATGAAACCACATTTCTTCGAGGCATTTTTTCAAAGAGTTCATTGCCTTGTCTATGTTAACACATTTTTCATACATGTCTATCAAAGAATTTTATCAAACAGTTCATTGCCTTGCTGCTATAGCTAAAAGCCTAAAATAGGTGCTTTCGAACAAGCTATGGGTTCTTGGAAAAAATCTATCAAAGCATAATAGTAAGCAACAAGCTATGGTCTCATGGTTTTTCTTCACGCAAAAATCAACATGATTTTATTCATATTTTTTTCACGTGAAAATCAGTGTGAACCATATTTTATATTATGGAGGTATATTAAGCTGACACTCTGAAGACCAATGTAACAATGATACAAAATAATGTTTGAGACTACAAGAAGGCATCAAAATGTCTAGTGTACTAAACAAATTGTTATGATTTACGAATAATGTTGATAACTCTACTCAGTTGGATTCTTTTTTCAAAATCATACAAATTGAACCCTAGCATCAATAGACTCTATATATCAAGCAACCACAATTCAAGTTACATTAGGCCCATATCACCGAGACATAGCCTGAACAATAGGAGGAATGGCCTATTTCAACATACTACACTCAAACCCTTAAGGGATCGATCTGGTTGAACATAGCTCAAAGCAATTCCGCATGTTTGGGTGTGAAAGAGGACCATGCCTAGCATAAAAATTGTTAATGGGACGTGTTGGAATAGTCTGTTTGGTCACACGAGTTGCAGAATGAAAAATTGCACAACTTTGCAACTTTCCACTGCTTGCATTTGACACTTTTTCCATCAACTGAAAATTGGACACCACAGGAAAACCACTCTAAGATAATGAAAACGGAGAGAGGTTATTGTAGAGGGGCCCAATCTGATCCCATAGGATCATACATGAAGTTTCTAAGCATCATGGTGTCTGAGTAACCTCATGTTGAAGTTTTCCACCATTTTTCCCTTTGGACCCTTAAGGGATTGATTCGATTGAACATAGCTTGGAGTGATTCCACATGTTTGGGAGTGAAAGAGGACCATGCTTAGTGTAAACATACCTATTCAGATGCGTTGGAATAGTCTGTTTGGTCACATGAGTTGGAGAACGAAAGTTGCACGACTTTGCAACTTTCCACTACTTGCATTTGACACTTTTTCCATCAACTGAAAACTGGACATCACAGGAAAACCACTCCAAGATAATGAAAACCGAGAGAGGTTATTGTAGAGGGGCCCAACACAATCTCATAGGATCATATGAGAAGTTTCTAAGCATCATGGTGTCCAAGTAACCTCATGCTGAAGTTTGTAGCCATTTTTCCCTTTGGACCCTTAAGGAATCGATCCGGTTGAATGTAGCTCAGAGCGATTCTGCGTGTTTGCGTGTGAAAGAGGACCATTCCTAGTGTAAAAATGTCTATTCAGATGTGTTGAAATAGTCCATTTGGTCACATGAGTTGCAGAATGAAAGTTGCACCACTTTGCAACTTTCCATTGCTTCCATTTGACACTTTTTTCATCAGCTAAAAACTAGACACTACGGGAAAACTACTCTGAGATAAAAAAAAATTGAGAGAGGTTATTATAGAGGGGCCCAACACTATCCCATAGGATTAGATGAGAAGTTTCTAAGCATCACGGTGTCTAAGTAAACTCATGCTGAAGTTTGCATCCATTTTTCCCTTTAGACCCTTAAGGGATCGATCTGGTTGAACATAGCTCGGAGCGATTCCGCATGTTTGGGTGTGAAAGAGGACCATTCCTAGCGTAAAAATTCCTATGAAGATGTGTTGGAATAGTATTGTTGGTCACATGAGTTGCAGAACAAAAGTTGTACCACTTTGCAACTTTCCACTACTTCCATTTGACATTTTTTCCATCAACGAAAAATTGGACACTACGGGAAAACCACTCCAAGATAATAAAAACTGAGAGAGGTTATTGTAGAGGGGCCCAATATGATCCAATAGGATTAGACAAGAAGTTTCTAAGCATCACAGTGTCTGAGTAACCTCATGCTAAAGTTTTCAGCCATTTTTCCCTTTGGACCCTTAAGGAATCAATCTGATTGAACGTAACTGAGCGATTCTGCGTGTTTGGGTGTGAAAGAGGACCATGCCTAGCATAAAACATGCCTATTCAGATGTGTTGGAATAGTTTTTTTGGTCTCACGAGTTGCAGAACAAAAATTGCACCACCTTGCAACTTTCCACTACTTGCATTTAACACTTTTTCCATCAACTAAAAACTAGACACCACGGGAAAAAAGCTCTGAGATAACAAAAAATGAGAAAGGTTATTGTAGAGGGGCCCAACACGATCCCATAGGATTAGATGAGAAGTTTCTAAGCATCATGGTGTCCGAGTAACCTCATGCTAAAGTTTGTATCCATTTTGCCCTTTGGACCCTTAAGGGATCGATCTGGTTGAATGTAGCTCAAAGCGATTCCACGAGTTTGGGTTCAAAAGAGGACCATTCCTAGCATAAAAATACCTATTCAGACACATTGGAACAGTCTGTTTGGTCACACGAGTTGGAGAACGAAAGTTGCATGACTTTGCAACTTTCCACTACTTGCATTTGACACTTTTTCCATCAACTAAAAACTGGACACCATAGGAAAACCACTCTGAGATAACAAAAACCGAGAGAGGTTATTGTAGAGGGTCCCAACATGATCCCATAGGATTAGATGATAAGTTTCTAAGCATCACGGTGTCTGAGTAACCTCATGCTGAAGTTTGCAGCCATTTTGTCCTTTAGAACCTTAAGGGATCGATCCAGTTGAACGTAGCTCAGAGCGATTTCGTGTGTGTGGGAAAATTCTGAAACCTGGTGGAATGAAGGATTTAGGGGTCTTCTTCATGTTGCAATTTGTTTCAGAGTGAAAGATGGAGGTTTTCAAAAGTTATTTAATGCCCTAGGTCAGTTTTTCCCTTGTAAATGTATGAAAATGGTCTTTAGAATGCACTTTGCATAATTTTCTAATAAGTTACTACAGTGCTGGGAGTCAAGAAAATTGAGTTTTAGTGATGCCCTAGGTTGGGTATGTGAGTTTCTCTAGAGAAAATGAAGGCTATAGGTTTTGTATTGGTGAATTTGTGAAGGGAATGAGTGTAGAAAGGTTTGGAGGGTTTGTGCAAACCTGGGCAAAGAGGTTTTGAACTTTGGTTTGAGTTTTTGTGGCCAGTAGAGTGCAGTTACAGAGAAACCCTAGGTTTTAGGGTGAAATAGGAGGGTTTGCAGGAGAAGCACCTTAGAAGACCTCTATGAAAGAATTGATCAAAGAATATATGGTTTTGTAACACAATTTGAGACTGTCTAAGAGATCTTGTGGTGGCAAGAAGTTTAAAGAGTACTTTGTGTGTAAAATTGGGCTAATTCTAGTAGCCTTTGAGCAAGGTGACTTGAATTTTCTTTGTGTTGTTGCATAATAATCTCATGTGTAAGCTTGGTTCAGTGTTTTTTATGATGTATGGATGCTATTTGGATGTTGAGTTGGTATTCTTACAACCTTCTCTAAAGGATAGGTCTATTTGTTGTTACTGGTGAATTGGGAAGCCATAGTGTTGATTTAATGAAAGTTGTGTTGGAAACTTGAATCTAAGTTGGAACTTGATTCCTTGAGCATGATTATGTGTTCCTCCACCTTGATATTGCATCATAGGGGTGTTGGGGTGTGCCTTGAAAAGTTGAAAGCTTCCTTATGTAGTCCTAGTTAAGCTTTGTTTATGGCTTGTAAATCAATCTTTTGATACGTTTGTTTTGGGTGTTTGATCTTGTACTTTTGGGAACTTTTGGAGGATGGTATTAGTTGTATAAAACCATGTTTCATTGATTGGTTAATCCCTTTAATCATTTTTTATTTTGGCTATCCTAGTCGGTGAATGTTGCAAAGTTGCATGGGCTTGTGAAGAAGCCATGGAAGAGTGGATGTTTTTGGGTGCAAGGTCTATTTGTTTGGTCATGTTGTATTGTGAAAAGAGTGTTTACATCATTCCCAAGTCCTATTGATATTTTTGGTTGTATGATTCAAGTTGAGTGGTCAAGTTGCATTGTTGAGAGGAATAGTGAAGTTGGTGTGTGCATATAGAGTATTTGAGAGAAGCTTTTGAAAAGGAAATTGCTTCCCTTGACACTCTACATCATAGAGATATCAAAGCTTCAAGGATTAGATTTGTTTTCATTTTTCATTTTGTGAAGAGCAAGGAAGAAGTGAATAGTTTGGTATTCAAAGATTCCTCCAAAGAACAAAGATATGGCTAAAGAGATGAAGGAGATGAAGAACAAACATTCTAGAGAAATTAGAGAGTTGGAGGAAAGAATCATAGCCTTGGAGACAAAAAATGGAAGGGATGTGGAAGAGAGTGAATCAGATGAAGAAGAAGATGATGAGTTTGAAGACATGGAAGAAGAACTTGATCCAGAAGACCAAAGGATTGCAAAGTTGGTAAGGGCAGTTAGAGATGACAATCCTAAGGTAAAAATTGATGTTCCTAAATATGGTGGAAGTTTAAATGATGAAGAACTACTTGAATGGATTGCTCAATTAGATAATAATTTTGAATGTGATGAGGTTCGTAAGGAGCAAAGAGTAAGGATTGCAAAGACAAATTTGCAAGGGCATGCTTTGGTATGGTGGGACTACTTTCAATTTGAGAGGAGGAAGCAAGGCAAGTCTAAAATCACCTCATGGGACAAGATGATATCAAAACTCAAAGGTAAATTCTTACCCAAGGATCATTAAGTTCGAATTTTTAAGAAATTGTAAAGCTTAAGACAGAAAGAAATGGATATTAAGTCTTATACTGGGGAGCTTTATAAATTAAGTTTAAGGTCTGTTCATCATGAGAATGAAGATGAAAAAGTTGCAAGATATATTGGTGGTTTGAGGTTAAACATACAAGATGAATTGGTTTTGGATAACCCTAGGAGTGTAGAGGATTGTTATCAAATGGAAATTAGAGTGGAGGAGAATCTTAAGAGGATACAAGAGAAATCAGTGAGAGGAAGAGGTGGTCTAGTGCAGGAGCACCTTGACTTTGAAAACAAATTTGTAAAGATTTGAGTTTTCAAAATATGAAGGAATTGTAAAGGCCATTCTAAGTCATTGAAAGGATTTTAGGAAGTAAATAGAGTCAAAATACAAAAAAATGTCATTTTTTTCCCTAGGTGATAAGGTTTTCAAAATTGTTCATTTGTTGTCAAAATTGTGAAAAGGCAAAAATCAGAAAAAAGAACACAAAAATCAGAAAGTGAAGAGACAAAGTGGGAGAGGAAAGATTTTGGTCAATTTGAAACTGAAAAGGCACTTTCATAACTATTTTAAAAGCTATAAAAAGCATGAAAAGGCATGGAAAAAATAGAATTTGAGTCTTTGTAATCAGATTTTGAAATAAAATCCCCTGTTTCTGAGTTTGCAACACTTTCTCCATGGCTTTTATCTTACGTTGGTAATTTAGAAACTTCAAAAGTTTAAATCCCTGTGTGATCTCACTGTAGGTAGAGTTATTTTCATTCACAAACAATTTGGAAGGTTAGTTTTGAGAAATAAAAGAAGGAAAAGCAGTTTTCTGTGTCTCGGGCACTGATCCTCACTCTACAATTTTGAGTTTCTTATAAGGAAAATATTCTCCATCCCACCATTATAGGCTAGTAGAATGGTGGGATGGATGGTTTTTTACATTTATTTAACATTTTTTTTAGTGGAAAGTGTGTCAAAAAGTAACAGGGAAGGTGTGGATATGAAGATAGTTGTTGCTCCAAGAGGAAAATCTGAGTTTTCCATATGAAAGATCATGCCTACAAGTTCGAACGGTTGGAATAGAATTTTTTTTGATATGGATAATGGTTATTATGTTTAGGAAGATTAATTTACAAGTCTTTGCAATAGTGGCAGGTGATTTGGAGGTTTGTAGATGATATTTCTTAAAAACCCTCACTTGCTTGTGCTTTAAAAGCCTATAAACAAGGGTTTACTATTTAATTATATTGCTGGGAATTTCTTACCTTGAATATTGATTATTTGTGAGTTTTTACACCTGTATAAATACTTTTTATGGTTGGTAAGTTATTTGGAGTTATTTTAAAGGTGTCTCCTTTGTTAAATTGGCCTATTTGGGGCTCTTTAGTAACAAAGAAGTTAGAACAGTAGGCGTGTGTTCCAAAACAAGTGTACCTAAAAATGAGATATGTTTTTAATGATAAAAATGGGTACTCAAAAATGTATTTATCCTATAGATATTCATTATGGTTTGCAAGGTACACCCAATTTGGTGTTTTGGCAAATTTTGGCCTTTTGAATGCAAGAAACTAAGATTTTTTGTAGACAGTGATTTGAGTGTTTGATTTGGGTTTGTAACTATCTAATGATGATGAAAAATGTGACTCAAGGTTTGGAAGAAGTCCTGAAGCAAGGTTTGTCATTTTAATGTCTTGAACAATGTGGAATCATGGTGTTTTGAGTAAGCAAAATGGTGTTTTGACTGCTAAAAGTAAGGAATTTGATAAAACAACATTTGTGAATATGATCTTGGTATTGTTTCAATTAGAATGATGATGATTACAGTTTCATGGAAGTCTAATAATAGGTTTGAAGGGAGAAGTGAATGAGTGGTTGTCTTTTTTCCTTGATTGAATCAAGTTAAATGGATGGTAATAGTGAAAGTTGTAGTGATTCAGAATTTGTTGAAAGTGTGGATTACTGATTTGAAAAATTGATGATTGGTAGCCTTGTAGTCCAAAGTGAATTTGATGGATCTATTTGAGTTGATAAGTGAAATTGGTGAAATGACTAGTGAATTTTGAAGAATTTTTCAATTGATCTTCTCCAAGATGAGTTTGGGACAAAAGTTCCCTGTATTTGTGTTGTTTAGCAATTGATATTGCATCAAATTGGTATCAAAGCTGGTTTTACAATCTGATATTGCATCATGGTCCTAATGCAAGAGGAAGAGGAATTATTTCTACATCAAAGCAGCCAAATGAAGATAAAGAAGGAGCAAGCAAAGGTAAATATCACAATGTTGATTCTAGAGGTGGTTTTGGTTTTAGAGGTAGAGGAAGGTATAGTGCTGGTAGAGGTACTAATGATTTTGTAGAAAGGTGCTACACATGCAATGAGTTCAGCCATCCTTCATGGAAATGTCCTGAGAGCGTTGGTAGTTCATCAAGTGGAGACAAGAAGATTGATAGGAGATCACAAGTGGTTCAAGAGGAGGAGTGTGAAAGCCATTATTCTACAAGTAAGACGGTAGATCCTAAATTATGGGAAATGTTGATGGTGAGAAAGACAATCTTGAAAGCAACAAAAGGGGAAGCACCTTTGCAAAGGAAAAGTCTCTTCAACACTAATTGTAAGTGCAAGGACAAGGTATGTAGAGTGGTCATTGATTTTGGCTCAACTGAAAATATTGTGTCAATGTGAAATGGTAAACAAGTTAGGCTTGAAAAGAATTCCTCATGAATGTCGTTATAAAATTTCATGGTTAAATGATGACCAATCTTTATTGGTGAATGAAAAGGTTGTTGTAGACTTTCAAATTGGTGTTTATCATGATAGTGTTGTTTTTGATGTGTTTCCAATGGATTTTTTTCCTCTCCTATTAGGAAGACCTTGGAAATATGACAAGAGGGCATTGTATGATGGTAGAGAAAATACCTACACCATAGTCAAAGATGGTTATTCTTTTCTTTTAACTCCTCTTGTAGAATATATAAAAGGTAAAGAATAGGTAATAATGTGTGGTAGGAAGGAACCTATAAATGTAATGAAGGAGAATTTTTTTTTTGATGTTGTTACCTATCCTAGGACTGATATTGTAGAGGCAACAGGTGTGACTGTAAACACAGGGGTCAAAAGTGCTTTGACAAGGAATTTGCATGAAAGTATTGTTCTAGGGACCATTGAGTGTCATGTAGTTAAGAGTAAAGTTAAGAGTAAGGAATAGGTTTCAAATCATCTTAGCATCTGTATAGACTGTACAACAACAAGAAAAGTGAGAAAAAACTAGTAAATTTCTAGAAAATAACATTCTTATTGATTAAAAAATGGGTTACAAATCAACCAAAAACCTCTCCTTGAGGCATTGAAGGTTATTATACATGTAAATCTCATTACAGTTCCTTAGGTAATAGCTATTCTCACAGATATTTTACAATGTCACTTATGTACATTCACGATTCTCTTCTAATGTCTACATCATAGGTTCTCATTTAGAGGTTAACTTCAAATGAGTAACTTGAGATTCCCTCGAAAAGATTCACACATTCTTTTATAATGGCTTCAAATCAAAATTGAGATTTGTCAAGATCATCAAAATAAGGATGTTGCATTGCTTTTTTGGCTGAGATTATCTTTGATGGCTCAAAAATCAGCATTTTCTGCAAGGAGGGACCAATCAATTTTTACTAGTTTAGTTATAGATACACAAAGGAAAAGAATAAAAAGAAATAGCTCATCAAAAATATATGGAAGGCACTTACAGATAGGCATGGTAGTCTCTCAACTTAGTTAGTCTTGGTCATACATCTTCACTGGGAGTTCCAAGATACCTATTGCACACAACACCTCTCATGAATAGAATTTCTTGAAATTCGAGATGCTCTTATAATGTCTACATCATAGGTGTTCATGATAAGGTTAAATTAAAATGAATAACTTGGAATTTCCTCACCAAGCTTTGCACGCACTTTTGTAATGGCTTAAAATCATAATTAAGATTTTTCAAGATCATCAAAATAAGGATGTTTCATTTCTTTTATGCTTGAGATTCTCTTGGATGGCTCATAAATCTGCATTTTATGCAAGGGGACACCAATCAATATTTTCCTAGTTACAAACAGATACAAAAAGTAAAATAAGATGATAGCATCAGCATCAACCAAATTGATGTGGGTACAAGTATAAATTAATAAGAACCATTGTGCATATACTTACAAATTAATCCAATGAACCATCTGGGTCTGCTCTACTCTTTATTGTGTCAAGTATTGCCTCATGGTTAGACTCATAGACCTTCCACAAGGTCTTGTTCAAAGGTATACCCCCATATTTGGTGAAATTAACATTGGATGCCACGAAAAGGTTTGAGTAATGAAGAATCTTACGATGCGTGTCAAATTCCTCAAACAACCAATGTTTAACACTCTTATGTGGGTACCTTCTCAACCACGTTCCAATAACAACAACTGAGCCTGTAGGGTATTTGATGTTTTCTCCATCTATAATTGGGGCTTCCAACTTTTTTTTTGCCTCAACACAATGACACAAGTAATATTTTGTTCCCTCTTTGTTGTCTTCATCTGCAATAACTGCATAAAGATGCCTTGCATTTATATGTGCAACATATCTCTTGAAATTAGTTAACATTATGAATACAGTACAAAGTAAGATAACAATATGGAATTTCAAATACTAAGCAAGTAGATATATTACTTGGTTGAACTAGATCTGATACATGGTCAAATTCGACCGATGATTCCATCTGTGTTAGTTTCAATGCCATCAGTGGGCGATACATGTGAGGTGGGCTCAAATAACTTGTCAACCATTTTTCAACCCACTCCACTGACTCACAATCATTCCAAGCTTACATTGTACATGAAGAACAAAAGCATGCCATCTTACATGTATTGATACTCCATGAACCTGCATTTGAGCTAATGAAAGAGTGCAACTCACTCGATCCTATCAGTGTACAAAAATCCTCATATGGTACAATGTTAGTATCATCCATCAACCAAAAAAATCTATGAACTGAAGACATACCTTCATTACCTGGACCCATCAAAGCATTACACCACTTGATGATTGATCTTGCATCTATCAATTGTGCACTATCTTTATACTTTAACTCTTCTCATGCTAATGCTCTTTTCATGCATGCTCCTTCACTATCATTCTCCCCCTTTCCATGTCCAACCTCACAAAAGTTCCACATATGTTGAACACGTGTAGTGAGATGCATCCTACACAACCGGTAGAACATGCGCGTGTTCTTGAACTGTGCTGCATAGTTATCTGACCATATTATATGCCGACCGTATGATATTCCCCTCTAAGCCAAATGAATGTAAAACATATAGAAGCAACCTTGCACGAACTATGGAGAATGCATACGATCATCAGTAATATAAAAGTGATACTCCCTCAATACCTTCCTTTGGTCCTCTATACTATTAGCTACATGAATGAATGTTATGTGCACAAATATCAAAACCTATGTGGAGTTGTAATACTGTGACTACACCTCACACTATGGCTATAGAGTGTAGTTCTCTGCAAAGTCAACCACTGATACTATGCTGCCAAGTGGAAAGGTGTCCTTGC
Source organism: Sequoia sempervirens (assembly GCA_007258455.2). NCBI lineage: Eukaryota > Viridiplantae > Streptophyta > Pinopsida > Cupressales > Cupressaceae > Sequoia > Sequoia sempervirens. The sequence continues at coordinate 55,014,117 of VDFB02105785.1, forward strand.
ATAGCTTGAATTGCATGTCCAGCCATCGATCTCTATGGGTATGCCTTGCATACTCATACACTAGATTCTCATGAAACATTGACATGAACTGATACACTAGAATCTTCTGAATAACCAACTCACACCTTTTTTCTTTAGACCCATCTTTTGTAGTGTATGCCACTATTTTATACTTCCTCAACTGTACTAGTTTTTGTCCCACCTCATATGTGCTTTCCATATGTTGACATACTAGCATTCGTTGCAAGCCACCACAATGCTCACATGAACCATCCAAGCATGTTGCACTATAGAATATTTTTCCATCCTCTATTTCACATAATTTTTTTGATAAGAAATCTCTTGAAGATTTTGGTGGGGATTTTATGCCACAATTCTGCAAAACATCGTTAGTATGCAAATCTAAACATATAGAACGATAAACATCATAATGGTTAGAGAATTCAATATGTAGTTTACAGCAACAAGTAGTGCATGTGTGATTTATCTTGACATAAAAAGGTTTAATCATTTCAAAAAATATTTGAGAAATACTAATTTGAGGATAATCATTTTGAAATTTATGAAAAAATTGGGTTTGAGTCGTATCCAAAAAATGCTTTGGATGTGGCTCATGGTTTCAACTACCGATTCTCCTTCTTACAACATTCCTTTGATACAGAGATGACCTTGTATTATTCTTCCAATAATATTCAATTAGTGTTCTCAATGCTTCAACAAATTTTTAATCTTTGTGTGGCAGTCTCCTCGAGAATGCCCATAATTCATTTGAATTGGTGCCCTCAATTCTTTGCTGCCTTTGAACTGCTTTTGATAAAAAAATTCTACTAGTTCCCATTTGTTCACTTTCCTTTTTAATGATGTGAGATCTCTTTGTTTGATAGCTTACCAAAGTCGATGTAATGACACGTCGGGTGACATTACTATCCTTTAAGCGTGAGGTCTTACCCACATTGTCATAAGCATCCATTAGATTCTTCACAATAGTGTTTTTACTTGATGCATTCAATGTTCTCAAACCAAGAGTCTTCATGATGATTCTATACTTTAAACCCCGCATCATTTGAACAAATAGTTGACATATTGGGGTCTCATTTAGCCTTTCAAAGAACATTTTCCAAATTTATCAGCATATCTTCTACAAGTGCGTTATGGAATCTTACCTTCCATGTGCTACAAAATATCCTCATCAATATTAATCAAAAACTTTGGCTTCTGCGCAAAATTCTAGGTGGTGTTCTCTTAGGTACGTACATCTCAACATTAGAAATTTCATCAATATTGAATTGAGGTGGGCTAGATTGCATACCTTCGATTGAGGGTGGAATAGAAGACATACCTTGAGGTTCACATGGGGATGATGGTATACCTTGTTCGTCAACTCCAAGTGATGATGTACTCTCAACTTCAGATGTGCTGGATGGTGTCCAACCATACTCACTTGTGGTAGATGGTTTCCCTCCATATTCGCTTGTGCTTAATGGTGTCCCTTCGTATTCACTTGTGGTAGAGGGTGTGTCTCCAACTACGGTATATGCATCTCCCCTAGCACAACTCTTTCACATTCGTGCCCTTTGTGCTGCCAATTTATTTTCTCTTTTTGATGGTTGAGGTTCCTCTACAACTGGATTGTTTTCATCAATTGTTCTCAATTTCTTCTTTTTACAATATCCCCTCATCCATTTTTTCTCTTTATCTCTAAAGGCTTGGAGCTGATCTTATGTTAGTTTTTTCCTTTTAACAGTTTGTTTCTTCGGCATGACGAATAATTTTACCTGTGCAAAAAGTGCTAAGTTTTCAAATTAACTAATTGAGTTTCTGAGTTGGGCAACATAATTTTATGCTAGATTGAGCATAAGCAGCGTATTTTAGGCTTGTTTCAATAGTTGTCAAGTTTTGGAGTGTTGGGAAAGTGCTACTTTCAATAAAACATAGGGTTTCTGGTGTAGGAGCACCAACACCATATTTTCAAAATTTGAATCATTGAATGTTGATCATTTGATCATTTGATTAGTAGGTGTGTCATAGGTAGTTTGAAGTCACTATTTTCATTGAATAAGGTTTAGAAACATCATTTTGAATTTATTTAGGGATTTGGAGGTCAATGGAGTCCAAAATGTAAAAGTTGCTCAATGAGATGGTTCAGGTGATGAGTCTAGAAATTTAGGTGTTTTGATGTTCTTAAGGTCAAATAAGGTCTTTGGAGACCATATTTCATGTATTTATATGTCTTAGGATTGAGTTTTCAAAAGTTGCACATGATATTGGAAAAATTACAAAATTGCAACAAAAGTTGTGAAGAGCAAAATTGTGAAAATACAGGAATTTGAAGGGTCAAAATTTGAATAGATATTTATGCCTACTGGGAAGGAAAAAAAATCATTGTAAAATATTGTTAAATACCTTCAAAGGATCATTTGAAATAGAATGAATATTGGTTGGTGAATCATTTTGAAAAATTCAACATTCCATTCTTTTATTTCACTATTTTCTATATTTTTCCTGTGTTAACAAAATTTCATCACAATTGTATGGACCCACACATTTAGTAAAGGCTCTAACATTATTTATTTCATGTAGTGTTTTGGAGTAGCTCTTATTTTCATCAATTATGAGCTTCTAACATTAAATTTTTTGGGAGAAATCTTGATTTTTTTGGGACTGCCTGCTAAAGTTAGAAATACCTATGTTTTGTGAGCAATATGGATTTTTTGGTCATCCCACCTACTGTGTAGACTTTTGCTTCGGTGGGATGACATGTATAAATGTATATTGCATGCTTAATAAAGTTAAAAGGCATTGGGAGTCCACAACGTCAACTTATAGTGATGCCCTAGGCTGGGTATGTAGGTTTTGCTAAGTGAAAATGAAGGCTAAAGGTTGTGTATTGGTGAATTTGTGAAGGGACTAAGTGTAGAAAGGTTTGGAGGGTCTGTGCAGACCTAGAAAAAGGTGTTTTAACTTTGGTTTAAGGTTTTGTGACTGTTAGAGTGTAAATACAAAGAAACCCTAGGTTTTAGGGTGAAATTGGAGGGTTTGCTGGAACAACACCCTAGAAGACCTGTACGGAAGAAATGACCTAAGAATTTGTGGTTTTGTATCACAATTTGAGACTATCCAAGAGATTTTGAGGTGGAAAGAAGTCTAAAGGGTACTTTTTTTGTAAAATGGGGCTAATTCTTGTAGCCTATTGAGTAGGGTGACTTGAAGTTTCTCTATGTTTTTGCATGAGAATCTCATATGTAAGCTTGGTTCTCTATTTTTGATGTTGTGTAGATGTTATTTGGATGTTGGGATGGTTCTCTTATAGTCTTCTCTAAAAGATAGGTCTTTTTGTTGATTTGATGAAAGTAGTTTTGGAAACTTGAATCTGAGTTGGAACTTGATTCCTTGAGTCTATTTGTGTGTTGCAGGCCTTCCCCTACTACATTAGGAGTATATTCCAATTTTTTAAAGACATGTATGGAAAATTTGGTAGCATAGACAAGGCAATCAGCTAGTTTGTATAACTGTTTGACAAAATAACTCAATGAAAGCTTTGGAAGCACACACAAAGAAAGTCAATTATTAAATTTAACAAAATTCCTCAAAGAGATGTGGTTTAAAAATGTAATAGGAAAGTGTATCGAATTGTGTGATTTAAAATGTCAATTGACAACATAAGATTGTAACATGACAAATAAACAATTGGATCAACATGGAATAAGCAAAACAACAAAAATGAAAGCAAGCCATAATAGAATGAAATAAAATCTACAAAGATTTCACATACCTAAAAAAGAAAAGTTTCAAATGGAGGAGTTCTACTGAATTATGCAGCCTTTGCTTCTTCCTTCCTCAAACTCCTCAAAAATTTGACTTCTTCAAAAGCTTGTTCCCCTCCAAATTTCAATTGTATATCAATTATCACTGTAATTCAAACTTGAATTGATAGTATATGCCTTTCAACGTGAACACTTTGCTATTTCATGCAAAGGTGATGGAAATAACATTCAAAAGGTGGTGGAATCTAAAAATCATGCATGCACACTTCACTCAATCACCAAAAAGCTACTTTTTGTCGGAGCACACGTAGAACCAGAAGAATATGCAGAATGTGGGCCGGCATCAAGGGTATATTGTGATTTTTTACCATTTTTAGTGCTATAAAAAATGAGCTCGCGTTATAATGAGAGCGCATTATAATGCGAACGTGTTATTTAATCATTAACGGACATATCTCTACTAGTAAATAATGCACTTGCATTATGATAAATTTGGTTTTTTTAAGCTTTATATGGTACATTTATAGGGTAGAGGGTTAAGGGTACTAGGGAGAGAGAGAAGGGGAGTCAAATAGAGATAAAGGAGGGAAGGGCCAAGGGTAGAGGATTTAAGGGTGAAGAGTTTAAGGTTTACAATTAAGGGTAGAGGGGAGAGAGACAAAGGCAGTGATTGAGAGAGAGATACCTAAGAGAGGGAGAGGGGGTAGGAGGGAGAG
>VDFB02105785.1:55020995-55136934 GCA_007258455.2 Sequoia sempervirens
GGGGAGCATGGCCAAAATTTTTCTTTTTAGGAAGTTCCCACTTATTATAAATTAACCGTTCATCGAAATTTCAAATAAATTACATTTTTAGAAACTAGACTCCATTCTAAAAATTTTAAAATATATATATTTTCTAAAATATATTACTTTCCAAAATTTGTAGGGGGAGCATGGCCAAAATTCTTCTTTTTTAGGAAGTGTCCACTTAGAAAATTAGTAAAAAATCAAATATTCATTAAAAAATTATCAGAAAAATTGTGCATCAACTAGATGCTATTAGCTAACTTCTGACCATAGCAATTTTAAAAATACTAAAAAAAAGTTCATTGTGCTCAAGTCGTACAAGAGTTACTAAGTTATGTTTGTCTAACAAACAACACCAATTTTTGTACATCCCTCTGTTCAACCCCTTAATCTCAACCATTTTCAAAATAAATTAGTAGTTTAGAAAGTAGACTCAGAGCACTTTGATCCTTTTTTGGTTCCATCTCAAAATTTTGAGTATAACTATCCTCAATTTCACGTCCAAGGTCAGCATTTCCTGATTTTAGAAAAAAAGTGGCCACTTAAGCCCCTTTTTTGGGAACCATCTTGGTGCATTTACCCCCTTGGTCAAACCTTGTTTAGGTAATTAAACCAAACTGATGAAATAAGTAAATGAAGCATGTAATAATGGAATGAATTACCTTGTAATGAGGTTTGATCTTGGATTTTTGTAGCAATTCATGTAGAGTCAGCCCTTGAATGCTTTAGAATACTAACTTGGAGACTTCTAATGGAGAAACCTTAAGTTGTTTGACTTGAAATAGAAAGTGGATGATGAATTCAAGATGAGAGATGTAATAATGAGATCAGATTTATTGATCTAAAATGAAGATATAAACACTTATTTATAGTCAATTGTTCCTTAATAACCAATTATTGTACATCATAGGCCGACATGTAGTGAAAATAAACTTTAAATTTCACTTTTTCCCACTCAAGGGTCAAAATGGGGGCCAGATAGGACTCATTCACCAAGCATGGCAAATGGGTCCCACCTGGATGGGACTCATTCACCATGCCTGGCGAATGGATCCCACAGGGGCCATTCTGACACCTATGAAGCTTAAGAGATAGTAAATAAGGTTTAGATTGCTATCTTGTCGGGTGTTTGATCAGTTAAAGCCTCAAGATGCACAATATGGGTAAAATAGGACTTATTAATGATTATGTAAATGTGGAATAGGGCTTGGGACACATAAATCATTGTGAAAGTGTAATTCAATGCACTTTACAACACTAAAAAAAGGTCCACATAACCTAGAAATGCACAAGAACCAATGTGAATGTGTAAATTACATTACAACACTAGTTTTTCATTAAGTTCACATTAAGAATCTTTTAGATTGATGTAACAATGTTATTATAATGTTGAATTTAGGAAGAAATTGGTTAATTAAGTCTAGAAAAGTGTGAAAGCATCTTGCAAGACTTTACAACACCTTTACAAGACATCTTTAGACGGTCCAAGACCTAGTGTGGACACATAAAATTCCTCACAACACTAGATTAGGGCCTCATTAAGTCCATATAATCTCATGTCAAGTAGTGGGTCCAATTTTTGATGGCACATACTTTTACTTGGATAAGTAATTCAATTGGGAGAATACCTTGTTCTATGCTACTTTCCTTCTATTGATTTTTTGTTTTTTTAGCTCTAGGCTTGACCTCTTTTCTCACTACTTTAGAAGTCTGCTTCTCTGCCTTTGTCTTAACAACAAGAGATTTGAGTTCTGCATCAGTTTTTGGTTTATTTGTCTTATTAGCCCAAATATTATCTCCCCTTCTTTCCTTAGCTTTTACTACCTTTTATTTTCCATTAGACTTTTTCTCTTTTCTTTTAGAATTCTACTCCTTGATGAAAAGACTAGCAGGAATACCCTGTTCACCACCAAATATTTTGTTTCTTAAGTGATATGAGCTTCTATCCTGGGTAGCCAAAGCCACAGTATATCTCACAATCTCTTCATTTGAAGGTCTTCTTAGGGACACACCATATTAAATTGCTTCCAAATTATATACTTCATTATCAGTGTCAATATCTTCATCAGAAAGAATTTTCTCGTGATATGCACTAGAAATTTTCCTTTGGTCATCTACATCCATTTCATGAAACTCAATGTCAGATGAACATTCATTATCAGCAAAGTTAGAATAATCCATAATCATATTTATATCAATATCATCTTCATTTGACTGATCACAATCCTTAGGTACATCTTCCTCTACTTCAACCATTTGTTCAACTACACATTGATGAGGGGAATTAGGCATCTAGAAAACCATACACCAAAGAGTGTCATTAGAAAATTTCCATGAATTCTTCTACAAAGGATTAGAAGGAACTTTGTTCTGAACATTTTTTTTATTATTGGGGATAGGCTTCCCATTGTGCCAATTTGTATTATAGGGATGATCCTACAACCGAGGCCTGAGTTCTTTCATTCTTATGATAATTTTTTGACTAGACCTTTTCTTGCCTTGCAATTATGTCATTCATAGTCTTCATGAAATTATCAATATTATCTTCAAGAGTGCCTCCTTTAGCACCAGAAGTTTTATCCTCCTTTTTTGGATTTTTGAGAGTCTTTGCATCATCTCTTCTTCCAACTTTACTAGTTGCTCGAATGATGTTATCAATATGGAAAACCACTTTATAAGCCTCCCTCAATGTTTGAGGATTCTTATCAAGTAAATGGTAGCTCATTTTTGCATCAAAAGTATTGCAATAATTTACCAAGCACACATTGTCATTCAATTGTAAATAGGGAGGAAATCTCTTCATAGCCTTTTGGAACCTTGTATTAAAGTTAGTGAAAAACTCATTGGAACCTTTAGAAATGTTATTAAATTGATTCAACTAATAGCTTGAATCTATCTTATCATCATATTGTTCTCTAAACAACCTTTTAAATTCTTCCCAAGAGCTAATACTTTTAGCGGGCAAGCTCTGATACCACTCCCTGGCATCCTCAGTCAGGGACTACATAAATAATTTCATCATGCAATCCTCTGCTTATGCCTCAGATTCATCCATGACGTTGGCAAAGGCTTTGTGATGATCTTCACCACTCATGACATTATTTGCAGAGAATTTGACTAAAGCAGGCCTAAAATATTTAGGAAATGGGTTAGGATATCTAGGTATTCTAGTGAAACACAACTGTTGATAACTTTCTACTTGTAGTGGTATTCTAGGGTTTCTATCCCTATGAGCATTTCTAGGCTCATCATCCTTTTGGTTGTCACATTTATTTCTATCCTTACCCTTTCCACTTCCATCACTACCATCACCTCTCTTCTTGTTCTCCTCATCATCTTTATGATATGAGTTCTTGTTTCTATTATTTTCTCAACCTTCACCACCTTGATCCCCACCACCACCTCTACTAATATGGTGCCCTTCATAATTCTTCTTTTGTGAATCACTATCATTATGTCCAAATCTTGAAGAATTTGGAGTTGGTGTGGAAATTTTAAGAAAGGCAATCTTTCTATCTATTTCCACATTAGCAGCTTCTATTTCAGCTTTCTTCAAGTCTTCAAGTGCATTTTATCATTTTTCAACTATAACTTCAAGATCTCTGGATTTTTGGGTGCAGTGGATGGAGTAGAAACAAATTTTGCATTATTGGTGGTGGTTTTGAAATTATTTAAGGTAGTCTTCTTTTTATAATCAATGGGATTCTTTCCATGATCTATAAATGATGATTTCTTAGTAGTAGTGGAAGGATCTAAGGCTCTGGTAGTTGCAACAGATGTGGTATAGGTATTAGCAGCAAAGGTTCCCATATGGACTATTACTTTAGGAATTTTAGGGGTAATCTCAACAGTCAACTTGGAGACATTTTCAGTGAAGGATTTCCACCTAGCAACATCTTCTTTCATCTTCTTTATTTTTTGTTTATGAGCATCTCTCTCTAGCTACTTAGCTCTAATCTTATCTTCCTTCTCCTTCAACCCCTTCTTTCTATTATCTTCTTCTTCCTTAAGCCTAAGTTCTTCCTCTTCTAATGCTTGCATGTCTTTGATTATGTCTTCTTCATTTTTCGAGATATTTCTAGCCTCACTAGAAGCAAGAGTATAGTATGTTTGATCAACTGGGTCTTCCTCAAGGGAAATGTGCACTTCTAAATTAGGAGATTCACCCCTTGGATTAAATTTTTTTCCATTGAAGATAGATCCAACACCATGGTTTAAAGGTTTTGAGAACTTCTTATTCTAATCCCAAAACTCCCACCTATCCTCCTCTCTTGACACATCAAATTCATTATCAAATATTTCACCAATAGGAAAACTCGCTTGATCTACATTAGGTTCTTCAACTTCATGTGCTTCTACCAAAATATTTGCACTATTTACTTCATTATTAAAAGTAGGAAATGCTTTAGCAAGGGATTCAACAAAGTTACCCGATTCGGTAGTTTTCTTCATCCATGTTGGTTGCTTGTCCTTTGCAAGCTTGGGCTCTAGCTTGTGCTTTGGATGCTTCTTCATGTAGCTTCTAGTCTTCTTCATGGTGTCAAATGTATTAGAATCCTTCTTCTCATGTTCGCTTTAAGATTTTATCTTTTCACTACTATATGAGACCTCAGAGTCGCCACCCAAAATGCTGGGAAATAGAAATTGATTATACTTCAACTTGGTACTTGTAATTTTAGAAAAGAATTTGAACATAACTTGACACAAAGTGACAAAATTAACCAAGAATTGATGCATAAGACCAGACTAATATAATACTCTTCAACATTGAAGAATAATATAATACTCGACTCTGATTGCACCAGATCTAAACTAGAGACTTTGGACATAGCAAATCCCTAGCAGAGTCACCAATCTATTGGTTGGTTTTTAAGAACCAAGCTAGTCTTTAGAATTACCTATGGATTTTTCCATTTCCAATATTTAGTAATCTAAAAGGATTGGACAACGAATGAATAAAAGTTGCAAAAATTTTACTCTTACACTTTTGGGCTCTGTGAAACCTAGGAGGGTGATCCCACAATATATATTCAAGAACTTATGCAATTAATATTTCAAATACATTGTAAACAAGAGATAATTCTCATATTATCACTCAACAACATAATTCCTTGAAAAGGTTGGCAACTCCTTTAGAAATACACTACACTTGGAGAATGAGGAAAGTGAAACTCAACGTAACTACAATGGTAATTCATTTGAAATTTTTGTTAATAAAGAGTGATTTGTTGATGAATTAACCCATAAAGTGAATTATGAATACCCTACCTAAACCAGTTCCTTATCTTGAATAAAGAGTCAATATTAGCCTATGCAACTAGATAACAACTCAACACATAGCAACATATAAGCTTTAGAAATACTACATTACAACACTTCCTCATTACACTCCCAACCACCACTTCTTAAATATATTCTAATACTTAATTCATATGAGCTAACAATCTCACTCAAGCATTTACATTAATTCATTGAACTACTAAGTAGGAATGAAATTATACATCCACTGAGAAGCAATGGAGATGAACAAAACAATCCTTGATTATATTTATTCACAACTCATAGAAAAAGTATAGAGGAGAGAAAATGGCCATGAAATTATCACCATTTTGTATTGTATTTTTATTTCTTGTTATCAAAATTACATATGCTACTATAGACTTAGAACCTAACACAAAACTTGAAATATGCTTGATACTATTTCTACAATTCACTGTGTCAATTGCAATACAACGAACCCCTACTTTTTGGCCTTGAATTCCTTCTTATAGAAACAAAGGATCAAAACAAGATTCAGGCCAAAGAGCACACATGTCACTATTTTATTGGACCGTTGTAACATATATTCCATTTTCAGTTACATTTGGGCTCTCAAGTGGTGGGAACATACATGAGAAAAAAGTAATCCTCATTCATTGCTGGAGATTTGTTCCCACCTTCAAAAGGAATCACTTGTTCATTACAACAACTCCCAAATATCTTCCATGTGATCAAAAAGTGTTTTCCTCATGCACATCCAGTCAAAAAAATTTAAAAAGCAGGAAAAAGCGATAAAAGATACAAAACTAATATATCCACATCAACATTTATGCCACTTTTTCATAATGAGAAGTGAACAATATCTTTTGCAATGCTTTAACAAAATCCTAATTTGACTATTTTTAGGATATGCATTGTTTCTCTCCTATTTTTTATTCACCATATTCATTATCATCCCCATAGAAGCTTACTTAGTATATTTCTCCAACTAGGTGATGTACTCATCCTCAGTTGGCCATTTTTGCATCTAATAGCTTATGTACTTTTACACTATGATGAGTGTATCTAGCATTAATTAATGCTTTGGCTTCCTTAACAAATACATCCATCCTCATTTAAAATCCTTCCATGTTGTCAACAAGATGATTCAACATGGAGTAATCAATTTCAGTTAATGTTTCCTTAGCCTGAGGCAACCATTCTCCCAATTCATGCTTCCATTTTGTGAACTCCATCAACTCACCACTGTCATCAAATATTTTAGGCATACTATGCTCTTCCATGTCCTTAAACATCTTTAATTTATTTTCAAGCTACATTCCTAACTTCCCATGGAAGGTTGTTATTTTGTTAATCAAATAAATGGCTTACAATATCTTAGGAATATGAGTAGGGGCCTCAACGTATTATTTCATTTTGGACATCATCTCTTTCAATGTTCCTGTTCTAGTACTTCATTTGTTCCACTCAGTTTGAAAAACCATTTGGACCTAGAGATACTTAATGTTAGCTTCATGGATGCTCTTGTAGGCTTCCCACACATCATCAACTTTATTGACCAATTTGGTAACTCTATGTTTCAACAAATCTTCAAAAATGTCATTTCCCACCTTAATTATTTTCAGTTTGGCCTTCTTTGTATTCTCCTTTTCTTTCTTTAGCTTACTTTTTAATTCATCAATCTTTAAGGCCAATGTCTCCTTGTCTTGTGTGGACAAGTCTAAAGAAGAAGAAGTTGGAAAAGATATTTTCCTCACAAACTAGCTAGCTTGAACAATGACTCTCATCTTGTTTATCTCATCCAAGGCCTTATTATACTCCTTCGCCAAGGAATCATACTTCTTCTAAGAAATTTGTGTTGTGTCTACACTGAGCATTGCAACATGAGTAGTTAACTAAGCTACCTAGATGGGTGTTATATCTGTGGCCCTCTTCACCACCAAGGAACCCATTACCTCTTCAATAGGCCTAGTGACCTCATACTTTCTAGTATTGGGTTCCACGGACTAGATTGCAAGTATATGCAACTTAGGACTATATCTAGATCCAAACACCTTGTTTTCAATCTACTCCTCAAATATAGAATCCCGAGGGTCTCTCCTTATATCATCAAATGCAATAACTGAGGTGATAGTGCACCCTAGTAGTAATATCATTCCACTATCTAAGACAATTTTCCTAGCTTCAATAGGAGTGATAGCTGCAACCTTAACCATAATCTTTTCTACTTCTACCTTCTTAGCCTCTCCTTGTTAAGAAGGATTAGCATTAGCCATGGCTTGTTCAATCCTCTCCTTTATTTACTTTCTCCTCTACTGAACCATAAATTCCTTGAATTCCCTACATTGCATAAACTCATCATTTGCAAGGAATTCATTACAATCCTTGATCCTAGGATCATCATCAGTACTTTCATCATACTACCATTGGATAATCCTATCTTGGGGAGTTTTTGAATCAAGAGTATCTTCAATATTTGATGGAGTGAATTTCTTCTCCACCTCCTCATCATTAGTCACATGTTCAACCATTTTTTCTACCTCAATTACTTGGGCATCTTCTTGCACCACCAAAGGTTGCTTTGGAATATCCATAGCCTGAGGTTGTTCTTCTAAGAGAGCTTGTCCTTTCTTAGTAGCCTCCACCTTTTCCTTGAAATCACCATTCTGGTAACCCCTTCGCTTTAAAAAAGCTCTTTCAAAACGATCATTAATTTCATCATAAGGGCTCTCATAGAAGGAATTCCTTGTCATAATACTCTCTTCAATGTCCATGATAGACGTCCATTCCCTCTTTCTAGATATAACAACCTCATTAATTTCAAGTTTATCAATACACCATCTATGTACAAGAGCTAATGACAGATCCCTGATAAATTTTTCTCCCTCCTCTTTGTAGTTGCAAATCTTTCTAGGTCAAACAAACTAACCTCATCAATAGGTAGCTTGAAGTTATTCACCATGATTCAAAAATTTTCGTACCCCTCCTAAGAAATAACCAAAAAGTAAGAAAAATAACATTGCGGGCTCACCATAGTACCCTTCCTAGGCTTTGTGAACATTTAAAATCCATAAAATCAATATGCCACATTAACTCTATGAATTCCAATCAGTCAGAGACATATAGGGGCAAGCACTATGGTGCTAAATTATATCCATAAGCCCTGATTAGAGTATATTTTGAGTGCAAAAACCAATCTTCCCAATTATTCTTTACAGTTGACCCTGTCACATCCTTTGGGTGCATGATATTTTTTATTTATCTTGAGAGCCTCTGAATAGGTGCCACACCCAAACTCTCTAGAATACCAATCCTGATGACATTTGCAATTGCAAATAATTGGAATTAGGACAATCCTAGTCCCAAATATATGTCCACATTTAGACAGGAAAAGCATTATTTTGATCATCCCTCAGTCTCAATTTTAACTTTCTTTTCCATCTCTGGTAACCCTTAAATAAAAAGCATATGGGTAAAAGCAAGAAGTTGGGTACACGAAGAGGGGAAGTTTTGGCCAAAAAAAATTCTCACAGAAAATACGTAAGTGTTATTAAGAAAACACGTACGCATTATTAAGAAAACGTGTACGCATTATTAAAAAAATGTGTATGCGTTATGCTTTAGGTACCCAAGCCTAAAAAAATGCGTATGCACTAAAAAACGTGTACGCATTATAATGTGTACGCATTATATAACACATACACATTTTATAACATGTAACATTTGATTATTTAAAAAAAAAATTAGAAATGGATACTCATTTTAAAATGCGTACCCGTTTCTATTTTTTTTTAAATAATCAAGAAAATAAAGAGCACATATGTGTTTTGTAATGCGTATGCATTTTTAAAATTCAAAATTCCCAACCCACATGCTGCCTCGGTTTTAGGCTTGGGAAAGGCTTGGCAATCTGAACCTTAGCCTTTGACCTGCAACTAAAAAACTAAGGCAGATTGAAGAAGAATGTCCAACTTTGGCAATATGGTTGATGAAATTTTTTCTAAATCAATCTATAAAATTAAACCCATTGGAGAATATGATGTCTACTTTCCAAATATATAATTTTTATTAATATTGGATTATGTTTGCTATTTTTAATTAATTTCTAAGAAAACTAGTCCTTAAACTTGAAATATTGGGCTTTTTTTGTTTTTTAATAACTTTTTTTTGGTTAAGTTTCTTGTAAGAAAAAATATATGGCATCAAACTTCAAAAAATTCTCTACACAATGATAAAAAGAAATTATTATTTTTAGTTTAGGTCCAATTATGTTGTTCGTACATGTTGATTTTTAAAAACAACAATTAAGCCCAATAAAAATTTAATAAAAAAAACATATTCAACCAAAAACTACAAAAAAAATTCCACACCAAACTTCATGTTGTTAGCTCTCTTTTCCCAAAAGTAATTAGCAAAATAATTTTATTTGGGTCAAAAAATGTTGTCCGTACACATGCTTGGTATTGTAAAAAAATAGGGATTTTTAAAAAGTGGTTTTTATAGATCCCTATCAAAATTTAATTTCTATAATCTGGGTATTTGAATAATTTACATATTTGGAAACTAGATTCAAAATTATAAATTTCATATTACTAGTTCATTTTTAAAGATTCATTGTGTAAGTGCCTCAAATTTTCAGTCCAAGTGTGACAAATTCTGAAAAACAGCAAAAATACTTCCATTTTTTTAGTTTTTTGTGTACCCAACTTCTTGCATCAGCCCATATGCATTAATAAAGAATAATGTGGGAAATGTAGAGGGCTAACGTATTTCTTTAGATTAATGAAAATTTTATGCATCTTCTCTAAAAAAAAAGTAGCATAATCAAAACCAGTGTTCCAATTATGAGCCTGTATATTTTCTACCATCACCAACAGGTTTGGGGCTATCCTTGCCTCAAAAATTTGAGCTAGAACTTAGTTCAGGAAGTAATATGTATTTTGAGCTAGAACTTGGTTTGGGGCTATCTTTAGGAAGAAATCTCTCTTTAATCTTTCTATGTTGAACAAGTAGCCTATTTCTATATGAAAATATGTTGTGCTCATATTCTCCATATAGTGTTGAATGGTTGATACATGTTCACAGTATAATTGGGATTCAACCCAAATATCTCCACAATCTTATCCCTTTTCACCTCGAGGATGACATTTCCATTTTCACTCTTGATTCTCCTGTTTGTGGGGTCATAATGCTTGGCTAACTCCATCATTACATCCACCTCCACAAATACATTAGGTACCACTAGCTTCCCAAGGTTTATCCACCATAGATAAAATGTCAGCTTACTAGCATCCCTCCTATTAAAATAATATAAGAACAATTTCCATCAACTTTGAGACTATGCCAACTCTCCAATTTCACCAGCATTGACAATTAGCCTGGTCGTTATAGCAACCTGGCTAGTAGGTTTCTTTCCAATTCACAATCCACCCTCTTTTACTTCTCCAAAGGCTCCTTCCATGAATTTCTCTTGATTCCTCTTTGTACTTCTGGACCTTGAGGATGTCACAAGGGTAATTGGAATAGGGCTAGATGTTGTAGGTGGCTCTAGCTTAACCATAGATGAAACATCCTAAGTCTTAATCCTTTTAAATCTCTTTTTCTATGGTTTCCTCTCTGGACTAATATTGGACTCACTGGCCTCTAGGTCACTCATAGTTTTCTTGATCAAAAAGACCTACCCAGCCTTAAAACCCAAGACATAATTTACATAACAGAACAATCCCCAAACCTCACACAATGTTTATCACCCTATCAAAGGATACTCAATGAATAAACCATAAGAAAATTATCTCCCAAATTCCCCATTATTTTTTTGAATAGCACAATTTATCATTTTTAACAAGAAGAGATACAACACTTTTCTTACCTAGGTGAACAACTGGTATTAATGCTACTACAATTTCTTGTTGGAGTCCTCCACACTATTTCCTTAGATTCTAGCTTTCTTCTCCACTCTTGAGCAATTTAAAGTGTGCAAGAAACAAGCCAGACACCTTCTTTATGGTCGGGAAATGGAACATGTCACCATTAATGTTTGATAGAAAGATCGCGTGAGCAAACTGATATTTATCCATTCATATTCAAACCAGGGTCATTGATCATTTCATTTTAAAACCACATCAATGGTTCTTCTCTTAGCTCACTACTTTATTTTCTACTTTAAATGATGTCCTAAGGAAGCTACCACATTTTTCTTCATTTATTAGTCATCACTCATTGCTGATACATTTCACTTTCCATGAGTCTTATCATCGATGTGAATATTCATGCATTGAGATCTCCATCATTGAATTTAAGGCTCATCCTCGGTCATGTTCATCTCCCATCATGTATCACTAATTTATTCTTTGAATTCAAGATCACATCAACAATGGGAGATAACACAATGAAATAAGATTAAGACATGTGCACCTGCATGAAAATAAAAAGCACAAGATGCATCGCTCACAGGAGCAATTCAAATGAGCGAAATAAATTTTGCACAAATAACTCCATCACTTGAATCACTATTGTGAAACTCAAATATTGGAATGAATCCGTGATGAGAAATAGGAGAAAATACAAATAGCACCAAGGTGCATCGCACATCGCTAATTCTCATCATAAAACTTATGATCAATTAGTGATAAAAGAGATCTTAATGATAATGAAAGAAGCACACATCACACATTGCTAATTTACAACACAAGACCCTTAAATAATTAGTGATATGAAGGAAACCAATGATGACACATAAAACACATGTATCGCACATCACTAATACAATACTCAACATTTGAAACCCATCCACAATGTGTGAAATAGAAGAAATACTACTCATGGCTCATCATTGATGTAAGTTTTCATTTCTAAAGCTATTTGTGATGAGAGATAAAAGAGAATGGTAGACATAACTTAAGTGAAGTATTTTAGCATGTGCTTGAAAGTTATTTTAAGAAAGGAGACCATCAAGGATGATGTATAAGAGGCCTTGAAGAACTTGAAACAAATTATTTCAAAGGATGTAAAGGCCAAATAAGGTCAATCGATCAACTTTATCAAATAAAAGAATTTCAGACCTAGACATGAGGAGCTGATTACTCCAAGAGCTCTAATGGCATAAGATGTTTTAGCATGACTAGGGATGAGTGATAGAAGGTAAATGATGAATTAGAGCTTTGTAAAGGATTTGAGATTGAGGGTTATTTAGGAAGGATCATAGGTAAACTAAAACCATACAACAAAGATGATAAACAAAACTCTAAGCCCCTAGGATGGAGTCAAACCAAGATTTAGCAAAATTTTGGGATGAAACACACAAATTTTAGGGGTTTCATCATCTCCAACCTTGAACTCGAGTTTGGAGGGTTTTTATATACATTTATAATCCATTACAACTACTTTTCACCCATTCTTGATTAGGTTTCTCAATAAAACACCTAAATGACACTTTTAACAATGTTGCTTGACAACATTTTAGCAACTTTTACAACTTTTAACCAGAAGGCCCTAAACACACCAAAATGGATCTAAATGATCCCAAATGGTCATGTATGACCTTATTTGACTCCAAAAACACCCTATTAACCTAAAACCAATACATAACAACCATTCTTTCTATGGGGCTCCTGATGCCCTTGCATCATTATTAGAAGGTTATTTTTTCATATATTAATTGTTTCAATTACTATTGGTTATGATAAATACATATGCTTTTTTCTGGTTGGGTAAATAGGTTAAAATTGGCCAATATTGGTGAAGGGGTCACATAGCTATTTCTTGTGAATTCCTAGTCTTGTCAAAGATATGTGTTTTAACCTTGTTTTGTAAGAATTGTGCATGTGTGAACAGTTGTTTTATTAGATATTTGAGTCACCTTTTCATTATGATTACTTATTGTATGTTTTGAGAAGTCTTTATGTGGTATTAAGTGTATAAAAAATTTCCTAGGTGGTAGGTCTATGGGTTGAGGGGTCTTTTTATTCCATAAAACCCTTTAAATAAAGTCTAAAACCCACTCTAATTTTCCACATATGAAAAGTGGCAAAAATTGGAGCTAGTTGGGTGGTTGGGAAGTTAAGGGTTTTGGTCGCCTTTTCCCTTCTATATATTCCTTTTCTTTGAAAGGAGAATGGGTTCTTTCTTTTTCTTGGCTTCTCTTTTTTGTTTTTGGTTGCTCTTGTTTTTTATCATTTGGGGAGGAGCTCTCTTGATGGAGAAAAGGAAAGGATGGGAGAGGAAGAATGGAATAGTAAGGCTTAGAGAAGAAAAGGTTACCACTTTTCGATTTTCTCTTTTCCAATAAGGTCTACCCTTTTTTAGATATTTTTTTAGATGTTATGGAATATTGTTCATGCTTTGCATTTTATGTGCAATTCAATGTTAGATCATTTTGTGGTATTTGTTGAAATTGTATATTTGGTATTGGCTTGTGAAGTTCCATATTGTTTTAGTATATCTTTATGTGAGTAGCTATTTAAGGGATAGGGTGAAGAATTATAGTATGTGAACATTTTTTCATTGTGCATAGTATGTTATGCAATTTGTGGGTATGTGTAGGATCATCATGAAAAAAAAAGGCCCTTAAGTGGTGATGAAAATTTAAAAAAATCAAAGTTAGGTAACATGATGTAAAAATTTGAATAAGTTATCCATATTTTTTCAAAATTATGTAAGAATAGAATCTATAGCAAATTGAATGTAGTTTCTAAACTACTAGGTTTATTTTTAAAAAAATGTATTTGGTGAACATTTGAAATTTCAATGCAGTAGTACTTAAATTTCAGGGGAAAAATAAGAAGTAGGTGTCTGTGTGACCACCCTAACCACAATAAAATGATAATATTTTTTTATAATATTTTAGATATAAGTAGAGGACTCATGTCCCGATGTGATGCATTTTTTTTTGTAATTTTTTCCAAGTAAATAATTAATTATGATTTTTATTACAAATTTTAAAAATATAAAAACCCGTATGTATGACCACCTTAACTTGGTCAAAACTTCACGAAATTCATTTTTTTCTTTTTTAATCCTATAATATGCAAAGCATAAAATGTGACACATGTTTCAGATTCAAAAAATGTGATACCGTTTGAAAGCTATAGATGTTTTTCAATCAACCTATCAATCAGGAATTTAGTCGTAATTCAAATAGAAAATGAATAATAATTATTTATTAAATTCAAAGTAAAGCATAATTATATTGGTGGAAATTTGAGAATCTCCTTTAAAAACCCTTTTTGTTTCATCAATTTTGGGTAAAAAAAAGTCATCTGCCACATACCCTACACATACCCATCATATCGCCACTTTTTGGCCCATCATGATCTTGCACATACCCTTGTTTAAGGAACCCTTGAGAGTAGTGATCTGGTGTGTGTAAGGGAAAGCTATGTGACCCTTAAAGCTTGGGGTGGATTGAAAATCAATATTATGGTTGGGAGGAGATCTTGTGGCCAAATATTATTTTTGTTGAATTCTTATTTTCAAGTGCATAAATACCAAAGTTGGAATGAATGGGAGGTTTGTGAAAGTTAGGATTCTAGAAATAGACATGAGTCCTAAGTATTGGGAAAAAGCTTCAAGTTCCAAGTAGTAGAGTTTTGGGAAAAGTAATTGTTGGGCATGGTGGTCAGTTCAATTTGTAATTGTGTTTACATTTTTAAAATTTAGATTTTTAAATTCAAAGAAGATAGTAGGTGTGTTTCAATCCCTTGATATAAAGAAATGAATGTTGTAAATTTTTAAGGGAATATAAAAGATTATTTCTTGGATGGAAAACTTCTGAACTTGTTGAGAAAGTATAAGAAGGAATAAAATTTTATTGAATTTTTAAAATTAATTCAGGTCTTATGGAAAGGTAAATAAAAATAAAAAATAAAATACTCATCCTAACTCACTTTATTAATCACTTGTTGAGGATTACAACATTGCTGCCCCTATGCCAAACAATAAAGTGATTTATTGTAGTTTCACAAATTTTATCATAGGAATTGATCCACATGATATTTAAAGATAAAATTTAATAGGTTTTTCAATTATTAATCTCAAAAAACATACTAAAAATTTGTATTAAACCAGATCACCAATTATGATTTATTAAGAAAACATTGACTTCCTTTTTCACAATAAAAATATGTCAAAAAGAGTCTTACATAGCTGATCAAACATAATTGAATAAATATTCATAGGTCATAAAATTTTAAGGGTTTCTAAAAATCAAAGTTGGGTAGAACATATCTAAAAATCAGAGCGACCTAATACACCAAATAAAATTTATGATTAAAACATTATTGTCCCCTACTTTAAAATTAACAAAACAAATTGAAAAACCCAAATTGAGTGGAACCAAGTAGGGTTTCATGAAGATGGGAGAGTTGAAATAAGTTTCTTTCATCTTCTTCCTCTTGTTAACTTGCAACATAAAATTTTACAAAATATTTTCTTTTGCAAACAACAATCAAATGGAGGAAATCAAGAAATAACATTACACATGTGAAAAACAATTTTTAAAGAGAAAAGGGCACATAGTTGAGGAGACTCATATTTATGGTATCATAAGTTAGTTTGGAATTAATTTTTAGTTATTTATTAATTACTTAGTTCATTAGTCTTTAGATACAAAATTTTCCTATTTTTGTTTGTTTCTTTTATTTTTTATAATTCATCTCTCCTTAAAAATTAATTCAAGAATACTTAATAAATTTTATATATATCATACATAACAATGAGTCTTAATGTTTAAACTCAAAATTGTAAGGTAGCGAGTTTGATGAAATAGTTTTTTTTAATTTTTAAATTGTCAAGAGACAAATTATACCTGATTAAGAATTGTTTAAACATGTTTTGATATAATCAATCATATGGGAAGGATTAAATGACCAGTGAATTTGAATAAATTGATGTTCAAATGATAACCCCCAATTAAGGAAACAAATTTGATAAGGTGGATTGAATCAAAAACTAATTTATAAATTTCTAATGGAGTCAATAAGGAAAACTTACATTTAAGGAATTTCAAAAATAGTTTTAAATAAATTTTCTTTTGTTAATGGGATTAGTTCATGTTTAAGTTGAAATTGTGAATTAAGGGTTATATCTTTATTTCTTTTTTTTCTCTTAAAGAACCTCAAGTTTCTATTTGGAAATAGTTTCTAGTTATCATTTAAGAGTTATAATTAAGTAGTGTTTAGAATTATTAGTTTCAATTGATTGGTCTCATTTATTTATATATGTTTATGCATTGGCTTCTTATTAGGGAGTTGGAGTCACCTATTTGATTGTTTAATGAGTTGGGAAATATTTCCATTTTATCCAGGAAGAAGAGTATTTCATTATATATATGCACTTAGTAAAGAAGTGTCTATGTAAATTAGTTGATTCAATCAACCTAAAAATTATTTAAGAAGAATATTAGTTAGGTAGAAACACAAATTACATTGGTAGAGTATCACTTTAATGCTTTTGAAACTTTTTGGATTAAATATAATTCTTAATAAAAGATGGAAAATTCAAATAATTATGTATTTTGTGTGTTTGTTTGTACATTTCATAATGCATAATCATTCTTGGGTTCTTTGGTTTTTGGTCCAATAGTGTTGAGTGTTACTTGTGATAATTTGATAGTTTAGTTTTTGCTTGATAGCTTATTTCTTGCATGTTCGTGCTAGTGAGATTAGTTTAAGCACTTTTTAATGTATTGATTTCATCTCTAATGATTAGGAATTAATTAGGTAACTTGGAAGGGTAAGTTAAGTTGAAATTGATTCACCACCTTCAATGAGTCTCTAGTATTTGAACATATTAGTGGATTATAAAAGTTTAACTCAAGTTTTAATAATGTGGGAAGAAATTGAATCCAATCTTAAGTCTCTTTGAATCTTGGATTGTCCATCACTAGTAAATTTAGATGAATTTGAAAGGTGGAAAATTGTTTTGCTTTACTTCTAGGTTTTAGGACCTAGAAGAAGGAAAATCTTCACTAACTTTCATTCAAGAACAAAACCTTGAGATCTCAATGAAAAGGAGATAGATAACTTGCAAGAGGGTTGTTCTAGGTGCTGAATGTGAACTAATAAGGGGTTCACCAACAAGTAAGACCTTGGAAAGATAAATGAAATGCAAGATGCAACACTAAACCGTAGTTCAATAGAATGACCTAAAAAATGACCTAGAAATGCAAATAAAATAGAACAAAATATCAGTAAGATGAATGGTGTGCACTTGGAAATTTGGGGGTGACTAATTGAAACTCTGAAATGCTAAAAAATATGAATTTTTGATGTACTAGGACTCATTTTCCAATCTAGGTGAATCAATCCCATATGTGGATTTTTTGCACAGGAACCAATTTTGGGAAAAAGGTTATCTAAATATGTAAATAGTTATGAAAAACACTTGTAGTGGGACTCATTCACCACTCTTGGAAAATTAGTCTTGTTCTACTCTTTTAGGAATTCAAACTTTAGATCAACACTCCCATCTCTCTCCTTCCCTTCGAGACTGATTTTTGATTATGAATCTATGAAAAATACCTACAAAACAAAATAGAGACTTTATTTTCGTAAGGGGTTCGCCTCTGTCAAACCCCTAGTTGCATAATTAAACCTTCATGGAAATAATGAAATATGCATGTAAATAGGACTATAAACCATAGCTTTAAGTGTGTCTAAGACTAAGAAATCTGAAACATGATGCAACCCTATTCTAATGTGCAAGAATGAGATGCATGAATGGAAATGTGACAATGAATGACTCACTTTGAGAGATTTTTAATCACCCAAATGAGCATTAACAATGCTTACACCTTCCTTAGGCTGAATGTAGAGTGATAATGGAGGATGGAATCACCTAGGAAACAAGTCTTTAGGCTTGGCTTGATGGCTAGTTGCATCTCCCCAACCTAGAATCCATCATGATTCACCATAGACAACAATGATCAACCATTGACAATGCTATATATTGAATTAAAGTGAGCTTGAAGACCTACAAAAACCCTTTAATTTTGCTCCAAGACTTCCACTTTGCTTGCTTTTGAAACTTGAATTCTCTTGCTTGAAGATTCTTGATGCTTCTCTCTTGAAATTGCTCTTCAGAAATTATTTCCTAGATTGCATAGATGATGAAAATGACTTATAAACTTGCTCATATAGGCATTAACACCTAATTGATCATTATATAGATCTCAAAGGCTGACATCCACCAAAAAATTGAAATAAAAAGGTGCTTTTCCCGCTAAAACACAAAAATACCCTAAATGGGACTTGTTCAACCAAGGTGGCGAATGGGTCTTACCTAGGGGGACTCATTCACCCAAGGTGGTGAATAAGACCCACCCTAGCTTTTTGAGGTGGATTTTCAAGATTTTTGATGTTTTAAATGATTTTGTCAAGTTTTTAACTAAAATAAGCCTCAAGATCTAAAATAATGTGTCCTAGGGGCCTATTACTAGTGATTTTAAAGGGTAATTAATGCAAGGGTGCCAAAATAGGACCAATTTAAGTGTGAAATTATATCGCTTTCAAGAGCATACAATTTTCTACACTACATTTAGCCCCCACTTTAGTGCCCATATGACTCTACATGCATATGCAAGCTAAAGGAATCCAATAATAACCTTTGTGTCATAAAAGGATACACATATAAGTTCAATAATTTTATGGGAGAATGAAGACCCCACTATAGCTATCTACAAAACCACAATGTTAGGAACCACATCTTGCAACAAAAATTCTTTAGTTATCCAAAAATCCTCTTATCTAACTTCTTCAAGAAATATAATTCGAGGGTAGATGTATGCCCCCCTTTGATTCCGCTAGCTTCATGTCAGGTTCACCAAAATGAAAGGTGGAAAATTGTTTCACTTTACTTCCATGTTTTAGGACCTAGAAGAAGGACAATCTTCATTAACTTTCATTCAAGAACAAACCCTTGAGATCCCAATGCAAAGGAGAAAGAGATCTTGTAAGACATTTGTTTTAGGGGCTGATTGTAAACTAATAAGGGGTTCACCACCAAGTAAGACCTTGGAAAGATAAATTGAAATGAAAGATGACACACTAAACCATAATTCAATGTAATAACCTAAAAAATGACCTATAAATGAAAATAAAATGGAGCAAAAAGGTAGTAAGATGAATAGTGTGCACCTAGAAATCTAGGGGTGACTGATTGAAACTATGAAATGCTAAAAAATATAACTTTTTGACCTACTGAGACTCATTATCCAATCTGGGTGAATCAGTCCCATATCTAGATTTTTGCACGGGAACCAGTTTTAGGAAAAAGGGTATCTGAATCTACAAATAGTTCTAAAAAAAACTTGTAGTGGGACTCATTCAATACTCTTGGTGAATTAATCCCATTCCACTTTTTTGGGAATTCAAACTTTAGACATGCACTCCCATCTCTGCCCTTACCTTCCATATTGATTTCCATTTCTGAATCAGTGAAAATACCTACAAAATAGAATAGAGACTTGATTTTCTTATGGGGGTTTTCCTTGGTCAAACCCCTAGTTCGGTAAGTAAACCTTGATGGATATAATGAAATATGCATGTAAATAGGACTTTGAAACCTAGCCTTAAGTGTGTCTAAGACTAGGAAATATGAACCATGATGCAACCCTATTCTAACGTGAAAGAATGAGATGCATGAATGGAAATGTGACAATGAATGACTCACTTTGAGAGATCTCTAATCACCCAAATGAGCCTTAACAATTCTTATACCTTCCTTAGGCTGAATGTGGAATGATAATGGAGGATGGAATCATTTAGGAGACAAATCTTTAGGCTTGTCTTGATGGCTAGTTGTTCCAAATATGAGCTAGTTTGGTGGTGTTGACATTAATGTTGTCATTGATGTCAACACAACTCAGTATGGTGTAGATTGTACATGTATAGTTGAGATGCTGCTAAGATGTGAGTACATGGAGCTATCCTTATGGTATTTTATGTGTTGGTTTGATGAGTTTCCAAGTGCTTTTGAGAAAAATAATAAAGAAGAGAAGTCAAAGTGAAGAAAGTGTTCAAAATGTGCTTTGCATTTCTCCTATGCTGATCCTATGCTTGTGTAGATCTGAATATTTTTTAATGGTGATTAAGTGGTGATATTTCCTAATTTTTTTCCTTTGGTTTCATGGTATGTAAAAGTTACGTTAACTGGTATGTGAACTGTTCTTGAAATGTGGGCCTTCTATGGACTAGGAGAAAAATTTTTGCTCTACAATTCTTCTCTATTTCATTTCAGATCTTTTGGATCTAGAACATTTCTTGTGAAGGTCTTTTCTATGCTCTAGCAAAGAGGTTTGAAGATTGGTGATCTGGAAGTCATGTTTCAATATTCTAGTATGATTTTATACAGTCCAGATAGAATAGTGAAAGGTGTTCAATGATTGAAGTTTGTTGTTTCTAATGCAAATGTATCTAGAAGATTTTGAGATGTATTCTCATGCATAAGGAAGCATGTTGTAGTGTCTGTGTGTCATCTTCTTGTTGGGAAACATGTACATCAATGTTCTTTTTTGTTTTCATTAGGTTTGGCCAACCTGGTGTTTACACTTCATTCAAAGAATAAAATTTAATTAAAGCATGTGATTGATCTTATACATTATTTTTGGTATTGGTTAAATGTTTTATTGGTCCACTCTCATTCCTTTCCACTGTGATAATGTTGAGTTGCTAACCTATTTTGAATTTATGAAATAAGGTATTTGTGGCTGACCTTGGAGAAAATTTATAAGGTTGAGGATGGTATAGGAGAAATCAATTTGTGAAGAGTTGTATGGTAGTGTGATGTAAAGAGATGAAAGTGTTCCAGAAATCATAAGAGAAGTGTGTGTGTGAGTGAGGTTTGATAACAAATCTTCATTGTGTTGAAGGCAGTGTACTAAGGTTTTTTCAATCCTACAAATGTGCTTTAACTGATGTGGTGGATCTTTTGTTCTCTTTTGTATTTGTAGGTAGTGATCCTCCCTATTGGACAATGAGTCCTTCTTGTAGGAAATGAGCATTTGTACTTGGATAGTGAGTCCTCTTTTGGGCAGTGAGCCCTTGGAAATGAGCCTTTGTATTTAGTTTATAATCTTTTATATTGTGAGTTAACCCTCACCGTGGTTTTTCCCTCATTGGGTTTTCCATGTAAAAATTTGGTGTTCATTGTGTTGTTTTACCTTCTATTATTTCTGTTTCATGTTCTTACTCAATAATAGAATCATTTGGTTGTGAAATTAATAAGTGTTGAGTTTTTAAGTTTGAATTTTGTGACAATTGATTCACCCCCCTCTTAGTTGTCCCATGGTTGTTTAAAAATTGGTATCAGAGTTTTGGTTCCTTGGTGTAGAGCTTAATCACTTAAGGAAGATCTGATGGCACATAAGTTGGCAATCCCTATGTTCAATGGAACTTACTACAATGATTGGAAGGGACATATGAAAGGATATATTATCTCTCTTGGTTTCAAGACTTGGAAGGCTATTGAGGAAAAATATACATTACCGTTTGGTGGTATTACTACTACAGATGAGATCTCTACTTATGAAGAAAATGAGAAGGTAAATTATGTTATTTGCAGCGGGTTATCTAAAAATGAGCAAGCTAAATTTTTTTCTTTGGATACTGCATATGAAGTTTGGAAGAAGTTGGAAGACATTTACGAAGGAAATGAAAGAGTGAAACTGACAAAGAAGCTGGTAATAAAGCGCAGATTTGTAAATATGAAAATGGAAGAAGGTGAATATTTTACAAGTTTCTTTTAGAAGGTTGAACTGACTACAAATGAAGTTAGAAATCAAGGAGGAAAACTATCAGATGAAGACATAATTGAGAAGATCCTGGTAACCCTACAAAAATGCTACAGTGATAAGATCTCAGTGATTGAAGAAGTGTATGATCCTAAGAAGTACACATTGGAACAGTTGTTAGGCACCTTGCAAGCATTTGAGTTGAGAAAGTTTTTCAAAGAAGACAAGATGGAAGAAAAGAAAAAAAAAGAAATTTAAGGCTATGAAGATTGAAGATGAACCGAATAGCGATGGTGTTGATGAGTTGGAAGAAAAATTCACCAAGAAGTTGAAGAAAGGCACCATAAAGTATAAAGGTATGTTTCCCTTTAAATGCTTTAGTTGTGGTAATATTGGTCATTATGCTTCAAGATGTTTGAATTGAGTTGTGTATAAGAAGAAAAAGGATTATAAGGATAATGATAGAAAGGATAAGAAATATAAGAAACTGTATTATGTTAAAGAAGGAGCAATAATTTCTAATGATGAATCTAAGAATGAGGTTGATAATAGTGAATGCTTATTCTTAGCTTTGGAAAGTAAATTTGTATCCATTAATCCTAGAAAATGTGTAAGCAAGAAGGCTCCAGAGAATAAGAAAAATAGGATGGAATGTACTTTGGTTACTACTTTTCATACAAGACATGATGAAGATTACTAGGTAATTGATAGTGGATGTTCTAATCACATGACCAGAGATAAGAGTAAGTTCACTAAAATTGAGAAATATGATGGTGGTTTAGTCATATTTGGTGATGATTCAGGAGCTAAGATATGTGGGAAAGGTTCAATTAGTTTTGATGGAGTGCATAGTATTGATTATGTATATTATGTGAATGGTTTGAGGTATAACCTTCTAAGTGTTGGTTAGATGTGTAGAAATGGTTTTAAACTTGTGTTTCAGAACAATACCTATGAAATCAGAAAAGGAGACATGATTTCTACTAGAAGAATTCATGGAAACATCTATCAGCTGAAGGGATTTGATGGTCATTGTCTTGTATCTCAAATCACTGAAAGTTGGTTATGGCACCGAAGAATGGTATAGGTAAATTTTGATAACTTGGTCAATATCAATGCAAAGGAGATTGTTCGAGGACTACCTAGAATCACAAGGCCTGCTAATGCTATTTGTAGAAATTGTCAATTAGGAAAACAAACAAGATGTAGCTTTAAGGGAAAAGAGCATTCTACTACCAGAATGTTAGAATTGGTTCATACTAATCTCTATGGTCTGACTAGGACTGAAATCCTGAATGCTAATAGATACTTCATGCTGCTTATTGATGATTATACTCAAATGACATGGGTTTATTTTCTCAGAAAAAAGATTCAAGCTCTGGATGGGTTTAAGGTATTCAAAGCAAGAGTGGAAAATGAAGTAAATTTGAAAATCGAGTGTTTGAGATTTGATAGAGGTGGAGAATTCACTTCTGGTGAATTTAATGCATTCTGTGAATAACATGGCATAAGAAGACAGTTTTCTGCTTTGAGAACTCCTGAACAAAATGGGGTAGTTGAAAGGATAAATAGGACTATACAGGAAGTTGTTAGAACCATGATGAAAGAATCAAGTGCACTGGATGTATATTGGAGAGAGGAGATACATACTGATATTTATATCCTGAATAGAGTTCAGATTATATACAACACAAAGACTCCTTTTGAGTTGTAGATTGGTAAGACTCCTACTATGAAGTATTTTAAGGTTTCTAGAAGTAGATGCTATATTAAAAGAGATGATGAAAATAATGGAAAGTTTGATGCTAGATGTGATGAAGGAATCTTTCTTCGATACTATACCACTAGCAAAGCATACAAATGCTTTAACAAAAGATTGAGGAAGATTATTGAAAGTGCTAATGTAAAATTTGATGAAGACATACACAAACCTACTGAGATAAATGAAGTTGAACGATCATATATGTGGACATGTACCTAAAGAAAATAAGGAGAAGGAGAAGATAAAGAAGAACAAGTGGAAGAAGAAGAAGAAGAAAATGAACCAGAACCTATTGTTAGGACTCCTAAGTATGTACAGAAGAATCATCTAGAGGATGAGATAATTGGAGACAAAAGTGAAGGTGTGAAGACAAGAAGCAGAGTTGTAGCTGAAGTAAATCTGTGTCTACTTTCTAAAATTGAACCAATATCTATAAGTGAAGCATGTGAAGATGAGAGTTGGATGAGAGCTATGAAAGAAGAGTAGCGGCAGATAGAAAAGAATTAGACATAGGAACTAATCCCTAGGCCTATGAATAAAAATGTGATTGGCTCAAAATGGGTGTTCTAGAATAAGTTGAATGAAAGTGGAGAAGTTGTAAGGAATAAGGAAAGACTAGTATGTAAAGGATATTCACAAATTGAAGGTATAGATTTTGAAGAAACATTTTCCCCTATGGCTAGAATGGAAGCTATCAGGATGTTTTTGGCATTCTCTACCCACAAGGAATTCAAAGTGTATTAGATGGATGCTAAGCCAACATTTTTGAATGGTGAATTGGAGGAAGAAGTATACATGGATCAACCTAAAGGGTTTCAGTTGTCTGACAAACTAGACATGGTTTTTAAGTTAAAAAAGGCATTGTATGGATTGAAGCAAGCTCCTAGAGCTTGGTATGTAAGACTAGACAGATACCTAGCAAAGCAAGGATTCAACAAAGGTTCTACTGAAAAAATTCTCTACTTCAAAGTGCAAGGTAACAAAATGTTGATAGTAGTTGTATATGTTGATCACATCATTTTTGGTGGAAATGAAGGTATGTGTAAAAAGTTTGTTGAAGAGATGCAGAAAGAATTTGAGATGTCTATGATTGGTGAACTAAATTTTTCCTTGGCCTACAAGTGAATCAAACTAATAAAGGGATATTCATTTCACAATCCAAGTATGTAAAAGAACTATTGAAGAAATTTGGGATGGATGATTCAAAATAAGTTTGTACCCCAATGGTAACTGGATGTAAATTGAGAAAAGATGATGAATATGCTAAGACTGATTAGAGAAAATACAGATCCATGATTGGTGAACTGTTGTATCCTATTGCTACTAGACCAGATATTATGCATGCAGTATGTTTAGTTGCCAGATTCCAAGCAGATCCCAGAGAAGCACATGTTACAACTGTTAAGAGGATATTTAGATATCTTAAAGGAACACCAGATTATGGACTATGGTACCCTAAGAGTGATGATTTCACCTTGAGTGCTTATACAAATGTTGATTGGGCCAGATGTGTAGATGAACAGAAGAGTACTAGTGGTGGTGCTTTCTTTCTTGGCAGAAGATTACTTTCATGGTTGAGTAAAAAGAAAGACTCGGTTTCTTTATCCACTGCAGAGGTAGAATATATTGCTGCAACATCTTGTTGCACATAATTTTTGTGGATGAAGAAAACTTTGGAAGACATTGGTGTGGTATGTGATGAACCTATTTCCATTTTATGTGAAAATACAAGTGCAATAAACATTTTGAAGAACCCGGTAATCCATTCAAGAACAAAAAATATATCTATAAAGTATCACTTTCTAAGAGAAAAAGTGTTGGAGAATGAAGTTAGATTGGAGTATGTGACAATGAAGGAACAAATTGCGGACATATTTACTAATTCTCTTTCGAAGGATACTTTTGAGCATCTTAGGGAGTGGTTGGGGGTCATTGGCCCTCCTAACTAGGTGCACATGAAGGTGCATTAATCTAATGAATTCATAGATTCTTCATTTATTTGGACTTATAGATGGGTCTACTCCACAAGGGCAGTAGAAAAGTTTTTTTGTTGTAGTATGAGTGTACTTCTAAGGGGGAGTAATCAGAGTTGTTGATCTTTTCCATTGATGTCAAAGGGGGAGAGAAAGTCATGTGAAAAATAGTTGCAGAAGAAGAGAAGGTGTTCTCTGAAGATATTGTGTAAATTCTTGTCTTTGATGGTTTTTCACATCATGTGTTTCCATCAATGACAAAGGGGGAGATTGTTGCAAATATGAGCTAGTTTGGTGGTGTTTTCATTAATGTCAACATAGTTCGGGATGGTGCATATTGTACATGTATAGCTGAGATGTTGTGAGTACATGGAGCTATCCTTATGGTATTTTAGATGTGTTGGTTTGATGAGTTTCCAAGTGCTTTTGAGAAAATTAATAAAGAAGAGAAGTCAGAGTGAAGTGTTCATAATGTGTTGGACGGTATGTGCTTCACATTTCTCATGTGTTGATCCTATACTTTTGTGGATCTAAATATTTGTTAATGATTATTAAGTGGTGATATTTCCTAAGTTTTAGACTTTGGTTTGATGGTACATAAAATTTGTGTTCACCAATATGTGAACTATTCTAGCAATGTTGGCCTTCTATGGACTGGGAGAAATATTGTTGCCCTGCAGTTCGTCTTTGTTTCGTTTTAGATCTTACGGATCTAGAATATGTCTTGTGAAGGTCTTTTTTGTGCTCTAGCAAAGAGGTTTGAATATTGGTGATCCAAAAGTCATTTTTTAGTATTCCAGTATCAGTTTATACAGTCCAAATGGATTGGTGAAAGGTTTTCAAAGATTGAAGTTTTTTTTTTTTGCCGTGGATGTATTTGGAAGATTCAGAGATGCATTCTCGTGCACAAGGAAGTGTGTTGTGGAATTTGTGTTTCATCTTCTTATTGGGAAATGTGTACATCAATGTTATTTTGTGTTTTCTTTAGGTTTGGCCAACCTGGTGTTTACACTTCATTCGAATAGTAACATTTAATTAAAGAAGTGTGTGATTGATCTGAGATATTATTTTTAGTCTTGGTTAAATGTTTTATTGGTCCACTCTCATTCCTTTCCACCACAGGAATGTTGAGTCGTCGACTTATTTTGAATTTATGAAATAAGGTATTTTTGGCCGACCTTGGAGAAAATTTCTAAGGTTGAGGATGGTATAAGAGCAAGTCGATTTGTGAAGAGTTGTATGAAAGTGTGTTACAAAGTGACAAAAGTGTGCCACAAATCATAAGAGAATAAGTGTGTGTGTGAGTGACGTGTGACAAAAAATCTTCATTGTGTTGAATGCAGTGTGCTAAGGTTTTTGCAATCCTACATATGTTCTTTAACTGATGTGGTGGATCTTTTGTTCTCTTTTGTATCTATAGGAAGTGAGCCTTCCTATTGGACAATGAGCCTTTGTACTTGGACAATGATTCCTCTTTTGGGAAGTGAGCCCTTAGCAGTGAGCCTTTGCATTAAGTTTATAATCTTTTATATTGTGAGTTAACCTTCATCATTTTTTTTCCTTCATTGGGTTTTCCACATAAAAAATTGGCGTTCATTGTGTTGTTTTACCTTCTGGGTATGTGCAGGATCATCATGGAAAAAATAGGCCCTTCAATGGCAAAAAATTCAAAAAAATTAGAGTTAGGCAACTTGACATAAAAATTTGAATAAGTTATCTATATTATTTCAAAAATATGTAAGAATAGAATCTATAGAAAATTGAATGTAGTTTCTAAACTACTAGATTTATTTATTTTTTAAAATCTATTGGGTGAAAATTTGAAATTTCAATGCAGTAGTACTTAAATTTCAAGGAAAAATAAAAGTAGGTGTATGTCTGACCACCCTAACCACAATAAAATGATAATATTTTTTTTAAAAGATTTTAGATATAAGTAGAGGACTCATGTCTGGATGTGATGCATATTTTTTTGTAATTTTTTTCCAAGTAAATAATTAATTATGATTTTTTTATTACAACTTTTAAAAAATATAAAAACTTGTATGTCTAACCATCTTAACTTGGTCAAAACTTCATGAAATTCAATTTTTCTTTTTTTAATCCTATAGTATGTGAAGCATAGAATGTGACACATGTTTCAGATTCAAAAAATGTGATACCATTTGAAAGCTATAGATTTTTTCAATTAGTCTATCAATCAAGACTTTAGTCGTAATTCAAATAAAAAACATGAATAATAATTATTGATTTAATTCAAAGTAAAGCATAATTTATATTGGTGGAGATATGAGAATCTCCTTTAAAAACCCTTTTCGTTTCATCAATTTTTGGTAAAAAAAATTCATTAGCCACATACCCTACACATACACATCATATCGCCACTTTTTGGCCCATCATGATCCTACACATACCCTTTTGTTATTTGTGTTTCATGTTCTTACTCAATAACAAAATAGCGTGGTTGTGAAATTAATAAGTGTTGAGTTTTTTAAGTTTGAATTTTTTGACAACTAATTCAACCCCCCCTCTCAGTTGTCATATGCTTGTTTAACACTAGTTGCATCACCCCAACCTAGAATCCATCATGATTCAACATAGACAACCATGATCAACCATTGACAATGCTATATCTTGAATGAAAGTGAGCTTGAAGACCTGCAAAAACCCATTAATGCTACTCCAAGACTTCAACTTTTCTTGCTTTTGAAACTTGAATGCTCTTTCTTGAATATTCTTGATTCTTCTCTCTTGAAATTTCTCTTGAAAATGCTTGCCTAGATTGCTTGGATGATAAAAATGACTTAGAAATTTTCTTATATAGGCATTAACACCTAATTGACCGTTATTTAGATCTCAAAGGCTGACATCCACCAAAAATTTGAATTAAAAAGGTGTATTTCTTGCTCAAAACTAAAAAATACCCCAAATGGGACTCATTCACCCAAGGTGGTGAATGGGTCTCACCTATGGGGACTCATTCTCCTAAGGTGGTGAATGAGTCCCACCCTAGCTTTTTGAGGTGGGTTTTCAGGATTTTTGATGTTTTAAATGATTTTGTCGGGTTTTTAGCTGAAATAAGCCTCAAGATCCAAAATAATGGGTCCTAGGGGCCTATTAATGATAATTTTAAAGGATAATTAATGCAAGGGTGCCAAAATAGGTGCAAATTAAGTGTGAAATTGCATCACTTTCAAGAGCATACAATTTTATACACTATAGTATTAATTGATTTTATATTCTAATTTAATGGGATAGAGAAATAGTTAAGTATCAACTACATCTTTTTGGATTAAGATCACCAAACTTGTTTTCATGAAATATTTCTAAAAATTTGAACAATTTTCCTTGAGTAATGGCTACATTTGAATATGGTGTTTTTTTATTTTTATTATTTCATAGATAATATACCTATATAGAATTCTTATTGTGTGATTAGCATGTTTTTTAGTGCTATTGATTAAGAAGATGTCAAAAAGAGTAATGGGAACCATATCAACTAATGACATTATTTTTGTGATTTTTTTTCATAATAATATCCTCATTAGTTAGGAATGTTGGAAGCCTTGCAACATGAGCATGAAGTACAAATGGTTGTGTTGGTCATTTCTATGTTGTCGTTGATGTCAACATGGTAATAACTACATGGTGATGATTATATGGGAAGTTTGCTTGGTTTATCGAAAGTTGTTCTTTTCCGGTAATACTCCTTTGTGATGGATCAATATGTTGGTATTTGAGTCTAGAACTCATTGCGAGATTTGATATGACTCTGATCTCCTAACCATGTTTTATTGACTCATTTACACTAATTTTTTCTTGGATCTTGAGATGTTCTTTTGTCTATGAACATAAAGTTATCTCTAACAAAGTTCAACTCTATATCCTACTATTGTTCTGTGTGTGGTGTATTGTGTGTGAGACTCCACATTCTACTAAGGTGAGCATTCTTATACTGTTTTTATGTTGACAATCTTTTTACTGGTAGTATGATGGGAAATTAATGTGTTCTTAGATCCGGAAGGTGTTTTCTTTGAGGATTATTTGTTGGTTTGAAGAATTGTGTATTTTAGTCTTGGGCGACTCAGTGAATGCAATATATTTTGTAGAATAATAGCTGACTTGGCATAATACACTACATGGATAAAATGTTGAATCTTATATGGTGTTGACATAATTGATGAATAAAATATACTTGTATATATATAAGGAAGTGGAAAGAGAAGCAAGCAGGCATGGAAGAAGAAGGAAGAGAGCAAGAAAGAAAAGTGTAAGTGTGTGTGTGTGAGCAAGTGAACAAAGGAGAAGATCAAAGCCTAAATAATTTATCAGTAGTACATATTTGTTGAGCAATGCAATTATTTTATTCTGAGCTGTAGTGGAATTGAACCCTACACATTGAAGGTGTATTTCATTAGTTCAATCTTTTGGTAGTGATCCATCTTTTGTAATCGGGTTGTGAGACTTTTAAGGATAGTGAGTCTTGGTAGCGAGACCCATAATATTTTGTATTTGGATATAATATATTATGAGTTAACCCTCAGCATGGTTTTCCCCTCATTGGGTTTTCCAAGTAAAAATCCTAGTGTTCATGTGTGTGATTGCATTGACTTGCTTTTATGTTCTCTCTTTTTTATTTAGTCAAAATAGTAATAATTATTAAGTGGATTTTATTATTGTTTTGTGGAATACAGATTCAGCCCCCCTCTTAGTATTTTGGATGTTGAAGAATTGGTATCAGAGCTTGGTTCTTTACAAGAAGCCTAATAGCTTGAGGAAGGTCCCAAAATTTGAATATAAAAAAAAATTCCCCTTAGAAGTTTTCACTGCTGAATTTTTAGAAGAAATGGAAGCCCTAAAGGACAATTTGATGAAAGAAAATGAGTACATTGAAAATCTACAAAGTACATGTATGAATGCATGCGATCTATTGACTAAAGGAGAAAAAATCATTACTAGCCTACATGAAAAATTGGATGAGAAGAAAAGAATTGTAGAATATTAGGAAATTGAAATTTAGAAGAAGATGGATTAATGCATGAAGCATGAATTAGAAGCAAAAATCTTGAGATCTAATTTGGAAAACGCAAAGAGTTTTGAAGACAAATTTAAGATAAGCCTGGGATGCTTGATGACTTGATTAATTCTCAAAGACTAGAAATCAATAAGAGTGGTTCAGGGATTGAAAAAGGTCAGAGTTCTAAAGTGAAGCAATCCATTGAAAAGAAGATGTGGTACAAGGATAAACAAGTCAAGGAATGAAGAAGCAACTTTAGAAAAACTCCTGTAAAATGACATTATGCAAAAAGGTATATATACTTCAATGGTGTTTTTCATTCTTGTAAGAAATTTGGTCATAAAGCAAAGGACTGCAAAAAGAATGGATATAAAAATAAGAGGGAAAATGGAAAGAAGAATGTTACTTGTTTTAAGTGTAGAAAAATGGAACACCCTAGTAGAAACAACAGAAGAAAGAAGAAAATATATCTGGTGAAGAATAATGATAAAACCTTTGATACTAAAGTGACAAGAAAAGAAATGGAAAGGACTTGGAGAAAGGATTCATCAGTTTTATCCATGCTGACCTCCAGTATAGATACTCCCATCAATTTATAATTAAAAGCAGTGGCTAAGGGGGAGCAATCATTAGAAAATCTAATAAACACCTTATTGGTACTTGTGGCATATCATGACAGAAGTATATTTAATGTGGTAACAAGATTAAGGTATTTTTTGCATGTGTGAAGAATGAGGTCTACAAAAATTTGAATGGAGGCGTACACAGTTTTTGAAGCAATCTACTTGCAAGTTGAAAAATTTATTACAAAATCATTCAGAATGGAAGGAATAAGATCATATAGCATTAAATGCCTATGTATTTTTGAAGAAGCATGCAAAGGAAGTTTGGAAGGGAATTTAAAGTTTTAGAATTTGAAGAAAGTAATAGTCGAAGTGAGCTCCAAAAATAGAATATCTATACATTTTCAAAGGTATTTTTGTTTGCACAATCTTTTACTTTTATTGATGGATAATTCAAAGATTGTGAATTGTGTGGATAAAGCTAATTTGAAGATATATATGAGGAATGTATCAGAAGAATCTATTGGTGCATTTGCTTGCATCCCTCCGAGATTGTTTCCTATAAAAGATATCTATGCATTTTTTTTTAGTAAGATTGAAGAAATGTTGCTAGTTCAATTGAATATGCTTTGCAAAAATGAATTGAAAGATAATCATGATTCTTATAGAGTATTAGTTGAGAAAAAATTGAATGTTTGGAGGAAATTCCCTTTGTTTGAATTTGAGAAGAATTATATTTGAATGGTATTGAGAAAAATTCATGATGAATCTTTGTGGATTAATGAGGCACATCTGGTTACCAGAGAAGCAATCAGAGATGTAACTGGTCCATGTTCCTCCAAACCAGTTCCTAAACTAAAGTTTATGAATGAGAATAAAATAATTGAGGTTACAGGTGTGAGTTCTAAAGGAAAATAAATTGGAGTGAAATCGATTGTTGGTCCAATAATGAGGTACATGTTGCTATGGCCATTGGTCATAAAGTTTGTATCCCTAAAAATGACTCTATAGTTTCTACTACTGCAATGAATATTGTTGTTGAGATGGTATTAAGAGGTATGGAATATGACTTGTGTGAACTACTTCACATACATATTTTTAATAATTTAAAGGAGATCAAGAAGAGCGGGAAGAATACTTTTCGGTATGGCAATTTGGTTGTTTGTCTACTCTTTTACTTTTTGAAAGAGTTACAGGTAATGGGAAAGTTAGAATGGTCAAATTTAGAGCCTATTTCCTACCAAATTAGGAATTTCATGATAAATCTTGGTAGTTTGGATGCATAATAATTTTCCCTTGCTGCATTCTTTGGAACATTTTAGATGAGGATGAACAAAAGGTCTAGGATTCTAGTAAGTCTTGTGGAAAGATACTATAGAAGCATAAATTTTATTATGTCTATAGATTTATGTCACATGGAAGTAGTTGAATCAAGGTTATTTTGGATATCTAAATTGGATTATGAAGTTTTAGAGGCTGAAATTGATAAATATGCTAAAATTCTCTTGGAAAGCCCTAAGCATATCAATGAAAGTAACCCTAGTAGCGAGACCGAAACAAGGAAGAAAAGGAAGAGTGTAGTAAAGCTAGCAGATACAAAGGAAAGTAAGCTTGAACATGAGCATGAAAGAATGAGTATTCAGAGGGATTTGGAAGATTTGAAGAAGGTTATTCCTGATGCTAATTTTGATTCATTTATTTTTGTTGTGGAGAATCTCTGTGACATGATTAATTCTTTGAAAGTCTACATCTCTAGACTTAAAGAGTTTCATGGAACTAGGTCTAATGAAGAAGATTTGAATGATATGAAAGGAAAATGTGTAAATGCATACAATCAAGTAATGAAGGAATTGGAAAACGTACAAGGTTGTGAAGAAGAGGCACAAGAACTAATTTCCTTTTGTCTAGATTGGTCTGGAAATACATTGGATATGAGAAATGAAATAAGGATGAGTGAGTCTCAATTGAGCACTCGAGAAGATACATATAATTTAGCAGAAGATAAAGATAATTAGAGGTGGTCCTACATTGTGTAGCTTCAAGACAATTTTTTCTCTCTACAAGATTGAAGAACATATGTCATCAAAAAACTTGTGGTACTCAAAGACATGATTAAATTTAGACATACTTCTGAATTTCTAGTGCTCTTGTTTGTATTAGTGAAATATCAAAGATCAATCTTAGTCCCAATACTTTAAAAAATGGTATAGAGTCTCTAAAAAAACTTGAGCTATTTTACAAGACTCTTTTCAATGCAAAAGGTTAATGGGAAGATGGTAAAGCATCATGGAAAGCTATTTTAGAGAGTCTTAGAGGTTCTTCTCCTTGATAAATCTGTATTCATATCTTTTTGGTTAATTTTAATATACATTCTTATACCAGACCCCTTCCTTTGTCATTGATGCCAAAGGGGGAGAGATAGAGAGATAAAGAGGAGTGATAAAGATATGGAGAGTTAGAGGAAAAACATTGTGTGAAGATCAATTTTGATAGGGGGAGTAAGTCAGAACAATCAGTTGCGGTATAATTGGAAAAAAAATTGTCATGCATGTTGCCATCAATGCTAAAGGGGGAGACTGTCAGAAGCCTTGCAACATGAGCATGAAGTATGGATGGTTGTGTTGATTGTTTCTACATTGTCATTGATGTCAACATGGTAATAAATACATGGTGATGATTATATGGGAAGTTTTCTTGGTTTATTGAAAGTTGTTCTTAGCCGATAATACTCCTTTGTGATGGAT
Organism: Sequoia sempervirens; assembly: GCA_007258455.2. NCBI lineage: Eukaryota > Viridiplantae > Streptophyta > Pinopsida > Cupressales > Cupressaceae > Sequoia > Sequoia sempervirens. The sequence goes on from VDFB02105785.1 coordinate 55,055,064, forward strand.
CAGTATGTTGGTATTTTAGTCTAAAGCTCATCGCAAGATTTGATATGACACTAATCTCCTAACCATGTTTTATTGACTCATTCAGACTATTTTTTTCTTAGATCTTGAGACATTCTTTTTTCTATGAGTAGAAAGTTATCTTTGACAGAGTTCAACTCTATATCCTACTATTATTCTGTGTGTGGTGTACTATGTGGGAGACTCTACATTCTACTAAGGTGAACATTCTTATACCACAATTATGCTGATAGTCTCTTTTCTAGTAGTATGATGGGAAATTAATGTGTTCTTAGATCCAAAAGGTGTTTTCTTTGAGGATTATTTGTTGGTTTGAAGAATTGTGTTTTTTAGTCTTGGATGACTCAGCAAATGAAATATATTATGTAGACTAATAGGTGACTTGGCATAATGAACTACATGGATAAAATGTTGAATCTTATATGGTTCTGACTTAATTGATGAATAAAATATACTTGTATATATATAAGGAAGTGGAAAGAGAAGCAAGTGGGTATGGAAGAAGAAGAAGGAAGAGAGAAAGAAAGAAAAGTGTGAGTGTGTGTGTGCGAGTAAGTGAACAAAGGAGAAGATTAGAGACTAAATGATTTATCAATAGTATAGATTTTTTGAGGAATTCAGTGCTTTTATTCTGAGCTATAGTGGAACTGAACCCTACACATTGAAGGTGTATTTCATTAGTTCAATCTCTTGGAAGTGATCCACTATCATTGTATCTTGGTAGTGAGCCATCTTTTGTACTCAAGATGTCAGATTTTTAAGGACAATGAGTCCTAGTAGTAAGCCCCGTAATATTTTTTATCTGAATATAATGTATTGTGAGTTAACCCTCACTGTGGTTTTTCCCTCATTGGGTTTTTCAGGGAAAAAACCTAGTTTTCATGTGTGTGATTGCATTGAATTTCTTTTATGTTCTCTCTTGCTGATTACGTCAAAATAGTAATAATGATTAAGTGGATTTTATTATCGGTTTGTGGAATATTGATTCACCCCCCTATTAGTATTCCAAATGCTCAACAAGGAATTTATATGATATGAATATTAGCAATACTAAATTTGTGGGTAATATTAATATTGTATTGTTAGTTAGTGGTGAAATCTACAATTGGCTAAGTAGCAATAATAGTAGATATATATGTTGTTATGAATCATGATGTCATGTAAGTTTAGAGTTATATATGAAGGGTAATATTTAATATAAATATGTTGATGCCATTAATATTTAACTTGCTACTTATGAGGATGGTAATGAGGAATAAATATTAGTATGTAGTGTTAAAGGTAATATTATTATGCTTATCACTTATCAAGAAATTAGTAGTGTCGATGTTAGTAATGTTACTAGATATAGATGTGAGAAGGGGGTGATAAGACTAAAAGTAGATATGATATTGATATAAGTGTTATCAATTGTTATGATTAGGAGGTATTTAATATTCATCTTATCATTGGTGTGTGGCTATGTATCTTGCATGTTTGACATTTATCAATGTTTACATGTGTTTATTCAAAAAAAATAGTTGTGTATTGTTTAGGTGAAAAAAAAAATTGGCATGACATCTTCACTATGGCCTTCCAAATCACAAACTTGTAGAACTCTTCCATGTATTCTTTGACTGACATATCTTTCTTCTTCAAATTCTATAATATTTTGAAAATATCTATTTGATATTCTGCTGGAAGAAACTTTTTCTTCAATTTGGAAACCATTTGATCCCAAGAAGAGATCTCCTTGTTTTTCTTGTGTCTTTTAGCTTGCACACAATCCCAACACATTGCAATGCGGCCTTTTAATCATGTATAGAAAAACTTCACTTTTCTTTCCTCTACCGCTGCTTCATATTTGAAATACTTATCCAAATAATTGATCAAGTCTATAATCTCCTCTCCATTTAGGCTTCCAGAGTACATAGGAACTTTAGTTCTTGGCTTGGCTCCCACGTTCATGACGAGATCTTATAAATCTTTCTTCAACCTTTTTTGGTTCTTCTTGGTCTTCATCATTGGATTGGGGTTGGTCTTATTCGACAACTCCACTCACATCATCCACCATTACCCCTCTTCATTGTGCTTATTCCATTGCATCCATTCTTGTTGACAAATTTTATAGCATCTCCTAGATCCCTTCTTTGTGGCCTATTTGACCACCTCCTTGAGCACCTTCTCTTCTCATCCTCCTTGGTAGCATATTACCCAATTCTTAAATTCCCAACTTCTTCTACTTTGATACCAAAATTAATGGCAAGCTGTTCAACTTCAAATTAATGAAATTTTTTTCAACTTCTAACAAACTAAAATTTAATGGAAAACAAGATAATCTCAGACAAAATGCTAAAAGAGGCGAATGGAAAAAACTTAAGGAAAACCAATCAATTTATGTTTTTCAGATCGATGGTTTGATCATGATTCAAAATAAAAGTAGCAACTTCAACATAGTCAAGCCATATTTGGTGAGACAAAAAAAAATAGCTATGGTAGAAATAGAGTCTTGGCATTAAATAAACAGTCTTTGCAATCAAATTTCCTCTTCTTATTCCCATACATAGGAGACCAAATTTACAAGAAGAATATAGAAGCAAAAAAAAAGGTAATACTGATTAATTTTGTAGGTCAATTCTTAGCCACACATCCCCCTATACATTTGTAGACTTCTTAATTTGAGAATAGGCCACCTTCTTCCTCACAACTCCATAGTCGGCTCCATTCTTCCAAAACAAAATAAAAAATCAGCCTAAGAAACCTATCCAGCCTCTTCAAGAACCATGTTTTATTCTCCAGCACTTGACATGAGCTTTTTTTCCTCCAATTACTATTGACTCAACTTCAATGGTTCACTTCTTTCTTTTTTCTTGTAACGATTTTCCTTAACCACCCCCTCTCCAGGTTCATAGACCTATCTCTTCTTTCCTCTAAAGGTGGTGATGCTTCCTATTTTTTTGAACTACCCAACCAAAATGCAAGAGGCACATAAAAACAAAAACCCTCTAAATTTCCAATTTCCTAGAGTTTATTCAAAGCAAACAAAATTAAGGAAAAAAAAAATTCAAACCAAAATTTTGGGTACAAAGGTTGATGCCCATGCATCAATTTATAATTTAATTATTATGAAGATGTATGAGTTATCATCTACATGCTAGATACATCATTCTATTGGTTTTTATGGACTAACCTCTTGTAGGTCTTCAAGCAATGCAAGAATCCATCAATAAAATTTTGTGATGACTTATTTTTTGAACATCACTTAAATAATAATTTCATTCCTAAGCTAAAATTATCCATTTATCATATTTCATTTTATTCAATTATTATTTTTGCCTTTGTTTGACCTAGGGAATTCCCTCTTGATCAACTTAATTTGATGTACATGGTGGTTGAAACACCAAAATAGTATTTGATTTAGGCAAGCCCCTATACAACATAGCCTTTTCCCCTATTTTCATGTGTGTAGGTCAAAGCCTAAGATTTCTCCAACAAAAAGTCATTGGAAGCACAATGTAGACTATAAAGAAGCATCTAATATTTGTAAATCCTAAAAATATTGACTATCTAGTCTAGGGAACTCATGCCCCTATTCCTAAAATTTAAGATCAGATTTCAACCACAAGTTCCTCTTTGTAACTTCTTTGCATATCTATAACTATTTTTTTAATTTCTATTTTTATCTATGTGATAAAATTCATTTTCATATCTAGGGCTTATGTCAAATAGGATTTTTAAAACACACATAAATTTTGTCATATTTGTAACTTAAAAGGTAAAAACCCCAAGATATTGGCTTTCCATTGGGGTAACAAGCCAATAATCAACCCTAGTAGGTTTTTTATCTGAATCTTGATTCAAGTGAAAAGAAGCTAATCCTAGTGGGATCTAGGATCGCTTTTCCTACTCTACATTTTGGTGAATCTAACATATCTTACACTTGCATTTTTTTATTTTTGTACCATAAATTCTAAAAACTGGTTTAAAACCTAGGTTATTTGAAGATCTTGTTGATTTTCATTTGTCTCATTTTTAAAACTATGAATTTTCATTCTTCGTAAATTATACATTGAAAAAACAAAATTGAAAAATATTGTGAATTTAATTGTACAATTTTAAATCTGATTAGGGCTTATATTTGATTTGTTTCATTGAGAATTTTGAGCATAATCTTAGGTTGTTTTAATTTCTTATCTTGTATGCATATTTTGGTAAAAGCATTGAAAAAGTAAACAATTTGCATAGTGTTGTTCATTTAAAAAGATCAAAATTCTTACATTATTTATATATTTTCAAGAAAAATTCAGCCAATTATAACATCTTAATTTTTGTAAATTGTCTTTTGAACATACTACATTAATTTAAAACCAAAAAATTATATGTATGATTTTATTTAAGATAGAGAAATTAGGGTTTTGTCCATTTCCAAAAATCTATTTTCTTCTAGATGTGAACCTTTGCAACTTTAGATCCTCAAACACTATAGTTAATTTATATAATTTTAAATTTCTTAAATATTACACCTATGGTCTAGGGTTACCACGCCCCTATCTAATTGATTTGGAATCAATTATTTGTGAAAAAACTTGTTTGTGATCTATGTTCAAATCTAGTTCCTATTCCTAATAGTTTGTGCTAAAAATTTTAGATTTTATTGTGGATTTCTAGTTTGGCCCTAATTCACGTAATTCATTGCACTACCCATAAATAAAGGACATAATAATATGTTTTATTTTGAAAATTTTAACTTTTATATAGCAAAATATGGCTTGTTTAGAAAAAAAAAATTAAGACACAATCCCAAACCCCATTACATGCCACAAAAGTGATATATTCCAACCTTTGTCTAACCAAGGTTTTTCCTACCCATGATACTATCTTGGTGCAAAAGATAAAATCATAGATACATTTATTAACATTGCTTTGCCTAATATTCATTCTTCAAGTAATTATGAAAATCATGATCATCACTCTCCCAATATCTCTTAAAATTATTGGGATATCTTGGCACAAGAGGATGTAATAATTGACACTCATAATTGTCCCTCTCCCAATATCTCTCCTACCTTTTGGGATATCTTGGTGCAAGAGGATGCAATCAATGATATTCATAATTTTACCTCTCAATATCTCTCCTACTTGTGCAAATATCTTAGCATAAGAGGATGCAATTATTGATACTCTTTTTTGACTCCCCCCAATATGTCCCCTTCTTGTGTGGACATATTTTCACAAAAGGATGCAACCATTGATACTTCACTGATAAAATATTGTCAACAAATAGTCAACTCAAATTTTCAAATTGAAAAATAATAATTGACCATCTATTCTCCTTCCCATGTTCTAAAAATTCAATTTATGTCTTCCCTCCTAATAGGACCTTCAAACAAGTCTAAACCTCCTAGTCACATTTGAAATTTAGAAAAAAATACCTAAATTAATCATGTGGAACAAGATGTTTCACTACTACCAAGTTATCATGAAGTTTCTCACACATATAACACTCAAATTAAAAATCAAACAAAGCATGTGTAAACCTCCATTCCATTTCCTTAGTCATATTTTCCCACCACACCTTTCCTTCCTCAACATGTGGGCAAAGATTATGATCTCGTTGAGAAAATATATAATAATTTAGTTAATATCTCTCTTTGGGACTTAATTCAAACTTCACCTACCTACTATGGTATGATCCAAGAGGATTTGTAGAGGATTATTATATAACCTTCTTTTAAATTTAATTTTGTATCATCCTTGTTAGATAGCATGAATGTAAAAAAAATAGATATTAGATCCACTCATCATGAGTTACCTCCTCTTGAAATTCAAAAGAAACACTATGCTCTAATGATATTTGTTGTCATCAATAAAACTAGGGTTAGACGTACTCATTGACAATAGATCAAGTCTTAATATTTATGGAAATTACCTTTTACATAAAATTTATGTGGAAAACTCTTTCTTAAAACCTGATACTATTTATGTTTTCATGGCTTTGATAATGTTGGTAGGAAACCATTGGGGACAATCACACTACCCATTAAGGTAGGACTTGTAACTATGCCTACACATATCCATGCCATGCTAGATACTCTCATACAATATTCTTCTTGGTAGAAAATGGATTGATGCCATGAAGGGAGTCCCATATACTCTTCACCACGATATGAAGTATGACTATAATAACAAGGTACATATGATTAAAACAAATGTAACAGGTTATAATTTACAAGTCAAAGTAGTTAGTGTGAATGGAGTTATTTCCTAACTATATATTAGTGAGGACCTATTCACATCATTAATAAGTTTACTTAGGAGTTAGTTTCCTAGGTGGAATTCTAGAAACTAGTATTTAATGGGACCATATCTCATTAATAGTTATGTATTTATCTAGGAATTTAATATTTCTCTCATGCATTTATAATTGTGCATTAGGAGTTTAATGATTGCAACTAAGGTGGTTATCCAACTACCTCTCACCTTACCTATATAAGCAAGGATCTTGTACATTTGTAAATCATCTCAGAGATTCTAGATAAATTCATCATAGATCATCATTTGATCAATTTGTCTTCTTGCTCATGCTGCAACACTTTCTTATTCATGTGGGTGGTATTCTTCATGGTTGATCCTTTGAAGTGTGTGCAACTTCATCTGAGTTATTGTTCATATTTCCAACATGGTATCAGAGCTTAGGGCATAGGAGATCCATCTGATATCAAGAAGTTGAGCTGAGGAGACTATTGTAGGTTGAACGATTTTCTTGAAGGGCTAGTTGTTCTCATCTAAGAGGAAACTAATTTATGAGGCACTTTGGGTCAGATCTAACCTCACAATTGTGTTCAAAAGGTCCAAAACCCTGAGGATCACCTACCCATTCATTGAAATTTTACTTTGTCATTTGAAAGCCATCAGGAGTTTTTTGCAACGATATTGAAGTGTAAAGGTACAAATCGTACAATTGCAAAGGAAAAAAATTCATCCCCATTATTGCAGAAAAAAATATTCTCCTTTGGTCGGCATATCTATTTGTAGGTTAAAAAAAAAAATTCCTATTTGGGATTTTTTTAATAGTTTGTAGAAAAATATATTTAGGGGTTGAATAATAAATTCAAGTCAACTTTTTAAATAAGGTTTTGGTGGAATTTATTTTTAATTTGTTGCATTATTTTAAATATTGGTTAGCATTCAATAAAAGTGGATATTAATTTTTTTGATGGTCGATTTACATTATGCATGTTGGCTTTCACAATTTACAAAGCAGGTTTGAAATATATTTTTTGAATTGTATATATAGAAGATTTTAATTTCTCGAAGGCATCATTAAAATCTTCAAAGGTATCCATGGTGGCAGATATTGGTAGGGTTAAATTTCAATTTGCAGAGTCCACAAGGTATCTTTCATTAGAACATTTAAAGTTTGTAGGTACTATTGTCAGCTATCAAATCGGCCATCCCATAGTTTGACATGCATTTATACGGCATTGATTATCATTGTTGGGTTTTATTTATTATCGCCCATCATCTGCCCAGTTCTAGATTCCATTCACTAGAGTTTGTAGCTGATGTCATTCTATATTGCTAGCCTTTTTCTCTCTCAGGCGACAGTTACATCAAAGAATGAGGGCTTGGCCTTGGAGCAGTGTTGCCTCGGCCCCACTAACACTCCACCCCACCATCACCTAGCTAGCAGTGCTCATTTTTTGTAGACCAAGATTAGCCCCACGGTCCTATTGGCACCTAGGGGTTGATTGTTTTGTCCCTAGGTGACTGATTTTTGCACCAATTTATCCTGCACACCTCAATAGGCCATTTTTTTTCAATGAAGCATACATTTTCACTAGGATGTCAAATTTTCACAAACAAGATATCACCAAAAAACTAGTTTCATGTACTTTTTAGCTTTGTAGAGTATTTTTCTAGATTTTTTTGTGAGTATGAATCATATCCATTTGAATTTAGTGATTCCTTTTGGACTCCCGAGCTCGTATATTTTCACCATTTTATTAGACCTAGACATTGGATATTTTAGTGGAATTGTGAAGGTGATTCAAAGTTCTATCATTTTTTCCATCCACATTTTCTATATTTATCCCCATGTATATTTTATCAATTTTTTGCAATTTCTGGCATTTTCATGATATATTGGATATATTACAATTTGGAGAAGGTTTGTTTACATTGGAGGCTTTATTTTCACTGGCACATCATATTTGAGAGTTTCTATTTGATTTTGGGGGTCAATGTCTTTGTAATATTGTAGATTTTTCATAGTTTGCTATGGAGTTTTCATTTCATCCTTCACTAATTATGTTGAGAAGGGGAAACTATAAAAAATGGAGATATTGCATCATAAACCAACTCCAATCACTTTATTTGTTGCCAAATTTGTATGGTTTTGTTCTCCCTCCTGATAAAGGTATCCAAAAAATTTCTTGGAGGTGTCGGAGGTATGAAGTCTTAGAGGTTATTCCAATGCAAGCTAATGATGATATTTTGAAAGCTAATTATCATTATTATTGTCCTAACATTATTTGGACTAATATTTCATAGATATATGGATATCTTGATACTCCACCATTCTCCAATGATCATGATTCAAAGATAGTTGTTGTACCTTCACCTTCAGTGATTCATTGTGCAGATTCACTGATTGAGGCTTCAATCATTCATATGAATTCAGATTAGGGCATATTTAGTTTTCTAGACTTGGGATCATAGGATGGCTTTGTTTCAAGTATTGCAAACTTGGATAGTTCTATAGGTTTGGAGGACATTCTTGAGGGGATATCTCTCCTCTATGCAAATTATACTTTGGAGGGTATTCTTGAGCCTCCACATTCCATTGTTTCAACCTTGGTTGGGGATCCTAATCTTGGTGAGAGAACCTTGGAGTCACTTGATTCATTTTTAGAGATTTCATTTATGAGGCTTCTTCCCTCCCATTTCATTATGGAGTTGGAGTTTCTTCAGCATCTACCATTGGATTTGCTTCTTCCTAGTGGGAGACATGTGGTTTTTCATCAATAGACACTCTCTTGGATTCAGACTTCTTTTAGTGGTTTTGAGGAAACTTTATTCTGGGGGGAATATAGTCTCCATCTATTCCTTCAATTGAGGGATCATTGTATTGCATTCTTTGGATCTTATTGAGCATCAGTTTCCACATAGTCATGGTTTGTCACCTTCTTCATTTATTGGGCATGTACTTGATTTGATTGTGGCATCTTCATCTACCTTAGGCAAGGAGACACATGAGCAATTTTCAGACACATCATCAACATGCATATTCATCCTTCCTTCCTTCAATTCCTATCTAGAATGGGAAGCATCTCTGCATTTGTACTTTTTTTTTTGAAAGGGAGACAAGGTTTTTGTTGACATTGAATCATTTTTTTTTCTTTAGGCACTTAATATTTTTGTAGGTGATTATATATTGTGAGGGGGCTATATTGTCTCTTGATTTCCCTCTTATGGGGGACCTATTATTTTTTGTACTCTTGTGATGGATGTAGGTCTTGGGGGTATTGATGTTGATACCTCCATACATCACTTCCATTACTTGCACATGACTATAATTAGATTTTGTATTTCATCTCTTTTTGGGGAGGAGTTTTGTCCCATGAGGTTTTCTCCTTTTCTTAGTTTGTAAGAGATAGCATTTTCATTTGTACATGGCTAACTAACATGGCCTCGTAACTAGAACCCATCATATTGCATCATATTGCATCATAACTACACTCCCAAGGTGCACTTATGTGGGGTGTTAGTGTGAAAGGGATTATTTCCTAACTAGATATTAGTGAGGACCTATTCACATCATTAATAAGTTTACTTAGGAGTTATTTTCCTAGGTGGCATTCTATAAAATAATATTTAATAGGACCATATCTCATTAATAGGAATGTAGTTATCTAGGCATTTAATATTTCTCTCATGCATTTATAATTGTGCATTAGGAATTTAATGATTGCAACTAAGGTGGTTATCCAACTACCTCTCACCTTGCTTATGTAAAGAAGGCTCTTGTACATTTCTAAATCATCTCAGAAATTCTAGATCAATTCAGATCATAAATTATCATTTGATCAATTTTTCTTCTTGCTCATGTTGTAACACTTTCTTATTCATGTAGATGGTATTCTTCGTGGTTGATCCTTTGAAGTGTGCACAATTTCATTTGGGTTATTGTTCATATTTCCAACAAAAGCTAACTATAGCATTTCAAAATATTTTAGTACTTTGATTCCATCTTGAAAAGTGGAACCATTTCCTTTTTATGATAATGATAATATGAATTTTCTCATTTATGATGAATTGGGTTCATTAGATTTTGCATATGCTTTATTTGGGGAGCATAAAGTATCACCATCACCTCCTAAAGAGTCGTATAATGTTTCAACACAATATTGTCATTTCTCTCCTAAAACTATAAATAAGGATCAAAATAATGTTTCATCTTCAATTACATGTTTTGGTGATGATTGGGGTTCATTATATTTTACACCCTTGTTTGTAGGCATAGGAAAAATATCACTATCTCAACCTAAGAAATCTTGTTTTCATTTTCTCAATACTTTTATACATCAATAAATCCAAAAATATAATCCCATGATGGTGATAGGGGCTCTTTAGCTTTTGTCACTCACGTGTTGGCGATATGTAATCCTATAAGTATTTTCATTATTGAAAAGGAATCAGTTCTTCTCATAAACATTTGAACAATAATTCTCTTTATCCATCAAAGTTGGAAAAATGTAATGGGGTTAGATATAAAATTATTTTTAAACTTGGATATAATGAAAACATGAAACAAGGAGTTAAGGATCATGTGAAGTCTACACCATACCTTGCAATCTAATGGTTTTAGATTTACAATCCTCTCCTTTTTCTTCATCTCATCCTCCATCATTTACTATATTTATAACATATTTTGGTAAGAGAGTTAGCTTTTCTTGACAAGAGAAAGGATTGTCTCCTTATCATTTATCTAATAAAGATAATATTTTTTTAGGCTTCTCAATACCCACTTGTTCACTCTCCCTTTCCCAACACATAAGAAGTTTCATAAAAACCACTCTTTTTGAACATATCATAGAGTGCATGGTCATTCCATCAATGAATTCTAGACCTTGAGCAATAAGATACAAAAACTTCTTGATTGTGATGCTCTAACTCTTCCATGTGTTGATATACCTATTCATTTTAAATAATATTTTTTTATTTTATTGTGTTTCTCCTCAATATGTGGTATTTTTAGCTTCAAGTGGTTTCTCATTGTCATTCATGGTTGTACAAACTTGTGTGTAACAATATTTAATCTATGGTAGCAACACGATAGTCTTTAGAAATTTTGTCCATCCCTTTATAGTTGGGGAGAAAGGATAACTAGTTTTTGGAGGTGTGTATTATTTTTAAGGATCATGTTGTGTGGTCTCACAACATGCCCCAATACTGAAAGACTTGGGGACCCAAGTGAAAAATAACTCTCATGGCAGGAGCTAGCAAATTGAAAGATCACCGAAACTGAAAAACAAAGAGAAATATTTAATCAAAGAGTACTTCGTAATGTAAATGTTTTAGGTACCAAGAACTTGAAATGTTTGAAAAGGAAAAAGATAATTTGTGTTTGAATGGAAGGCTCTGGTCCAATGTTTGTATTCTAGTAAGATGGAGTCCGATAAGATGGAGTCCAGTAAAATGGAAGTTCGATAAAACCAAAGTCTAGGAAAGTTCATGGGTAAAGCTGAATACTGGGTACCAGGTATGGGGTTGCAATGTGAAACGAAATTTAAAGCTTTGAAGTTATCTAATGATTTTAGTAATTTGGTATATATGTGAGGATTTATGATATAATAGAAAGCGTATTATTTATGATATTTTTGTACTAACATTTGAATAATAGTTTTATTTACATGAGATGTTATAAATGTTTTATTTATTTAAAAATGGATTTAATGTGTGTAATTTGTGATTGCAGGAGATATAGATTGTGATGAAAAGTTTTGGTATGGATGGTCAAGAAAATTTGAATCATAGATAGAATTACATTCAAGTTGGTTTGCTTATTCTAAGATATTATAAGACAGAGGGCTTTGGATCCACCAGAACATTGGAGATCCCAATATTGCACCTATGGTGGAGACAAACGTCAATCTTTGGGAGAGCCCATTCCCAAGAGTAGCAGACCTGGAGCCAAGCGAAGTGTGGGGGATAAAAATTCACTTAATCATTGTGAATGTATGGAAAGTCCCTACACACTATCCTGATTGGAGATAATTAAAGATAAACACCTGAAGAGCTTCAACATGCGATTGGAGTTGACCTCCATTGACTTTGATTGCAATTCTCCTATCAGTCACTACATTCCATGTGCCTTGATGTGATTGGTCCCTTTGATTTCATCTCATGTATTTGGCTTATCCTATCTAAGCCTTGTGTTCTATAAAAGGCCAAAGGATACCCCTTTTTTTATTTTAAGTTCAAAATTTGTGGATGTCGAAAGAGCATAAATTTTTTTCAAGTTTTGTTCTTTTTTCCTATTTTCTGAATCATTCTAGCATAAAAATTTGTATGCACATAGAAATTGATTAATATTCGAGCCAATTGGATAGCTACCTATCTCATGAATCTTTTTTAGTTGGTTTTGTTAGTTTAGTCAAACAAGACTATATGTTATGTCATTTAAGGGTGCATACAAAACCTAATCGATGTCCAAATTGAAACCCCCTATCTTTAAAAGCTCGCACCATTTTATATGTAGTTGTGAAGCAAACTAGTGAAGCATAAAGTGGATTTCTCTATTTTAGTTGATTCTTTTGGGCATGCATGGAGAATAACTGGGAGAAAATTTTAATTTTTAGTATTTTTATGCTTTATTTTAGAATAGATGTTTAAATTCTTGAAAATGTTCCAAAATTAAATGAATGGATAAAATTTTATTGAAAATATTTCATTTTCTATGAAATTTTTGAATGCTTAATGATAAATCTACTTAAGTGGTAGCAAAGAATTTGTGAGGTTCATGAAATATTATTGCAAATCTTTTGACTTCATGATACTTGTCTTTATGATCCAATTGAAAACTCGGTGTCTAATGTATACAATTATAAACCACCATATTCCCTTTGAGATTTACAACAATATCACATCATACCCAAGAGAAACCCTAGTGCAATCATGACCTAGTTATCAGATACTTGGGATTGAACTGAAGCCAATCTTTTCCTGTTAAAGCAAAATCCCCTTTTAGATTGTCTTTGTTCCATATATTTCAAGAAGGATAGGCTCTTTTCAATTTGTATGTGAAGAATTTATTCGCCCTATTTGTTGCGAGTAAAATCGTCGTCAACAAATCCCCTCTTCCCCATATTTTTCCTTTGACTATCAGCATATCAAGTATATTAATATTTTAAGGGGGGAATATCACCCTATCCATTTTATTGACGTCTTGTGAGATTTGACTTATTGACATACCCCCTTGGAGGTGGTTTCTTTTCTTGATAATTCCCCATAAGGAATGGTTATCAATTTATCTCTTGTGGAGTTTGCAATTTATTCATCCCCATGACATTAAAATTTTATCTGCTCCCTAAAGTGTGATTAGGAAAATAGTCCTAGATTTAGCATAGCGAAGATTTCTAGTCTATGAACTAAAGAATTTTTATATAGCTTCCTACAATAACATTACATTCTTTCTAGTGGATCCCTGTGTTTCATGAGTAAGCTAGCATAATGCAGCATACTAGCCTTGTGAAACCCAACATATTGCATGGACACCTAGCATAACATAACTTGCTAGCTAGTAGATCTATGTAACTCATCACCTCATCATTCTATATGTGTGTGTTTGATATATGATTCTTGGTTATTGAGAAAAACTTACAGACTAAGGCCTCTTTAACTTGTCGACTCAAATCTTTATGTTTTCTATACAAAATGTTTTTTTTCTTTGTTTCATGTGTGTGTTATGATTTCTTTATGTGTATACACTTTATGTATTTGGTGCGTTTTATTTCTATATCTGGTACATTTTCTATGTGTATTCCATGTGTTTCATTTATTTATTCTTTATGTGTACTCCATTGATTGTTCATTAATGGTTCTATATATGGTTGAATATTGCTTTATTTGGTGTACAATATATTTTCTTCATGTTTGTCTTAAAATATTGATGGGATCCTAAGTTGGGGCCTTGCACACCCCTCAACATGGTATCACCTTGTATCTTCAATGTTCTAATAAATAAATTTATTTTATCCTTACTTTAGTGTGAGAATGAGTATAAGTTCATACTCTCACTAAAGTGGGGACTAAATATAGCATCATAAATTATCACCCTTCACAATTTGACACTAAGTTTAGTTGCACCCTATGTGCCTAGACCTAATTGTAGTCTAAAATTTCATGTTTTATGGTCATCTTCAAAAAAACAAAATTAAATTAGAAATTATGATTTAAAATTTAATGAAACTTAAAGACCTAAAATAGGTTTGGACTAGAGAATGAATGCCCATATCTAGCATTTTTCCCTGATTTTAAATATGTTATTGCTGGTATTCTAACATTGAAAAATCCTAATTCATTTGTTAGATTTTGATAATTAATTTTTTGGGAAAACAAGTACTTGCATATAAATACAAGTCTTTTTCACCATTTGAAATCCCAAGGCAAGAGCTAGCAATTTTATAATTACAATTAAACATCCTAAAAGCAATCAAGGAAAATCCAAGGGTAGAATTAGTAGCATTACTATAACACTTTCATTAATCAAGATCATTTTTCTAAGATATTATAAAGAAGGAAGCAATCCAAGCATCCATCAATTGATATTTATGGTGAATTATGGTGTAAACATCACCTCAACAAGGGTTCCAATTCTAAGGTGAGATTATCCATTTATCATTTTCATTTCAACTAATTATTATTTCGGCCTCTACTAAACCTATATAATATCGTCTTGATAATTATCATTTTCTATACATGGATGTGGAAAGAAAAAAATGGGGTTTGAATTAGGAAATCCCATATAAAACACAACATGTCCCTCTCTTTTCATGTCTATAAGTCAAATCTAAAGGTTTCATCAACAAATAGTAACATGAAACATAATGTACATACTCTAACACAACATCTAATAATTGAAAATCTTGAAAAGGTTGTCTTTCTAGTCTAGGATAGGTCCATGCCCCTACCCGTAAAATTTAGGATCATCTTTTACTCATAGGTTCATCTTTGTGTCTCCTTTGCAAATCTACAACTATTTTGTTAATTTCATTTCTTTTCTGTGCAAAAATACATTTTCAAATCTAGGGTTTATGTCAATTAGGATTGTTAAAACACACAAAAAAATTTCCATCTTTGCAACTCAAAAAGACAAATCCCCAATAGATTGTCTCTGAATTGTGGTAGCAATCCAATCATCAACCCTAGTTGGTTTTATGTTAAAATGTGGAGGGAAAGTGAAGAGTAATTCATCCTAATTAAGCTAGTTGGATCTAGGATCACTTTTCCTACTCTACACAAGGGAAGAAATGTATTTTGATCAGCACTCATGTATCATTATTAGTGTCTAGTTTGAAGCACCTACTAGGACTATATGAGTCAATTTGAGGTGAGGATATAAGGATTCTCTTCTCAACTTTTGGGAGGAAGCATTTTCTCTCATAGGGTTCTTTCTTTCTCACTATTAGGGGGTTGTCTTGACCTTCTCTATTTTTCCCTCCTATCAAGGGGAGATAAATATTTTTTCGCTAGAAGTATTTCTTCAAGGGTAATGTTATTTAGTCCTTCTATATCGTTCACTTATCCATTTTATATACATTTTCCTCTTTTAGAGAGAATTTGTATTTCCTTCTAGGTTTTATCCTTTACTCTAGTTGTGAGTGTATAGGATGAAAATAGGATCCAACCTAATGTGTGAGAAAAAAATATGGATCACCTATTTTTCAAGGCCTTAGACACCTAAAACTATGCAAAATAGGATGCTAATAACAACCAAAAATGAAACCTAACTGTTATAGCAACTATGAGGGAAGTTTTTAGAGCATAAAAAGTTGTGTACCTAGCCAAAAAGCTATTGCTTTAGAGCTATGGAGGACTCATTCCCCTTTAGGGCCAAATGGGTCCTTTTCGGGTTTTGGAAAACTGATTTCAGGATCATGTACCTTGATATCTACACTCTTAAAATTCTAATTATCAAGTTTTGGAAGCCTATAGTTAATTTTGTAGAGCTTTTTCCATGATCTTGCACTTTGAATGACAACTTTTGCAACTTTGCAACTTTGACAAATTTTCTCAAAATCTTGCTCAACTTGATCTTCATCCTATAAATCTGCAATCACACACTTAAGGGCAAGAAAAACTTGTTGATTTGTTAGTGAATGGTGGTTTGCCTTAGTCAAACCCCTTGTAGGTAATTAAACCAAATGATGAAATGAAGAAATTGAAACATGAAAGTGCAATAATTTAAATGATGTCACCTTGGATTTTGTCTTGTGAAACAAATCTACAAACAATCATGGAGTAGCCATGAAGAATGCAGATAGTGGATGTAGGATGATGATTGTAAATGAATCCTAAATGGAACATTAACTTCTTAGCTCAACACACATGAATGCATTAAACCCTTGACATGATGATATGAGCTTGAATTGCTACAATAAACCTTTGAAATATTCCTTTAAATTCCCTATGAATGCTCTTGAAGCACTCTAATGCTCTTTCTTTTGATCTCATGAAGTCACACAAAATTGCTAGGAGAAATAATGTGAATTAACCCCTTATTTATACTAAATTAGGAGACTAACCTATAAATTCAAAGAACAAAGGCTGACACCAGATTTGGAAAGAAAAATAATTAAATTCCCACCAGAATGAAATTCAAAAATTAGGGTATCATTAATGGAGGACTCATTCACCACCAAAGGAGAATGATTCCTAGCTAAGTTTCTAGGACCGAGCTTCAGGGGGCTGAAGGAAGGCCAAAAACCCATTCTAGATCAACTGAGAAAGGGGGGTCTTGTTAAGGGAGGACCCATTCTCCATCAAGGATGAATGGGTCTTGGCTCAACTTACTAGGACAATTTTTTTCCAAATAAAATAATTTGATGCTTAATTTATGATTATCGAGAGAGATCCTCAGGAGGTGCCAAAATTAAGGCCTAAAAAGGGGGTTAATAATGCCACTTAACCACAATGAATTAAGAATACCTAGATAAATTTGAAAGTGATTTAAAACACTTTACAACACTTAAACAAGGTACAATTTATGCTTATTTTATTTAGAAATGGGCCCATAAGGTTTAATTAAGCAAATAAATCCTAGAAAAGTGTGAAAGTGTGTTACAACACTTCACATCACCCTTGCAAAGGACCAATTAAGGCATGATTTGGTTAAACAAAGGTCCTAGAATAGTGTTAATGTGTAAAAGGAAAAACAACATCACTCCAATACACAATTGGTTCAATTTTTATGTCAATTATCAGATCAAGAAAGAAAAAGGCAACTTTTTCCATTACTACATGTTGCACCCACTTTAATGAGAGAATGAACCCATGTAAAACTCACACTAAAGTAGACATACATGTCACTTAAGTATGCGACAATAACAAAGATACATGATCATACCCTAGTAAAGGCCAAGAAAAATAAACAACCAACGATCAAGCACAACTGATTCAATGGGTTGTGAGACGGTGTTTGTTTGTCCATAATAAATGTTGCTCAATTTGGGGTAGTGGAACACCACTCTATCCACAAGGTGAGTTGTCCCAAAATATGTGTATGATCACTCTAGGGTAGTGGAACCTCAGTCTATCTACTAGGTGAATTTTCCCAATGAGATGGTTTAGTGAGAAAGGCATTTGCCAGTGTGTCGGATTCCCACCATATAATGAGAAAGTCATGCCAGTGTATCGGATTCCCATCATACTAACCATATCAAATTTATCCTCCTGGTAACTTTAATAAGGCACCACAATGAAATTTTTTTTTGTAAATTCTTTTGAATGTCATGTAAATTTTTTTATTAAAGGGTATTTTTCTTTGTTCGTGTAACATTCTTCCTCTTAGGGAGTATTGTGCCTAATATCTCCAAGAGAGGACAAGTCAAAAGTGTCAAATCATCACACATGGGATGCCTTGTTCACATCATTCCATGATAGTAGATCGTACACTCTTGGATGGAATCAAGCCCAATGACACCATCGAGAAGAGGACATATCACAAGAAAAAAAACAAAATCACACCATGAAATTTCCCAAAAGATGTCATATATGTATGCCCCCACTTTAAATTGGTTGCTACACCATCACTGCGAGCAATTCCTTTAAAGTAGCCATTTTTTTTATCCTAAGACATGAGAGATTTCCTCGGAAAACCCTATGCCAAGAAATATATTTTAAAAGCAAGCTATGTCATGTAATAGGAAGGAAGGGTTTCCCCCAAGAATACAATGTGATGGAGCTTCAAGATTTTTTGTAATCTTTGGGGATCCCATGAATATGGTCTGCAAATTAAACCCTCATCTTCATGACTTGGACAAGGTTTTGTCTTTGAAAAATACTCAGTTGTTCTATTTCCATGTTGACCTATCCTGCCAGTGTCCTATTCCTTAAGTCATCACCTGATCCATCATATGCGTTTTCCCACCGGCCCCTATGGTTAAGAGCACTGGTCACTCAGCCAATCATTGATTTTAGTAGTGTCCTAAAGTTGGGTGTTAATTTCTTCTCTAAAATGACATAGGCTTAAGTCATCCATCTGTGAGGGTCAAATCACCATCGGTCTAATATTGACCCCTTATTTAATGCTAACTTTTCCTAGTATGTAGGTTTAGTGATTTGAGACTGTAGAGAGAGATCTTGATCGTACCCCGCCAACTGGTGAATGGAAAATGCCAGCCTGTTATGCAGTTTGAGAATGGTGAGATGAAGACATGTGTCCTCATATGGATGTAGGACCCACCTTCCATTATCAAACTCATTGCCCATGGTTCTGAATTGGAGGCTAAGATTGAATGATGGGAATGATATGCACCGTTCCCCGATGACTCGCTAGGAAAAGATGAAGGCTCATTAAAAGTCATGAGATCATCGAGATCCCAACACGTGGATCAATCCACCCTGTTCGAGAGACAGATGAAGCTTGTTGATAGATGAATTGCCATATGAGGTGGGTTATTTCCATTGGGAGAAGAAAAATCAACAAAGCACTACTGGATTTCAAACTCAGTCAGCCCAAAGTGAACCGTTTAATCTACCATATCATCGTGAGATCAATAGTTGACATTCAAAGTTGATAAACTAGCACATGGTGGTCATTTCATTCTATGACCATTGGGCATTAATGATCTACTCTCTACAGGTACGATCAAATTGATCTCCATGGGTGCATGTGGAAACTTAATTGCCATAAATCATGGAGTAGGATATGCGGATTTCCATGCATTTGGGAGTTAAATGGTGACAATACGCTTGCCAATGAACTATCCAATTTGTGCATGTGTTCTTCATTGAACATTGATGATTTCCATCATCACTTTCTTCAATAAATAGAAGTGATGAGTTGCTATTTTCACCATAGCAATTAGTTATCAAGTCTATGAGTTTGTGCAGAAAGCCAAGATTATGAGTGTAAATTTTCTAGTAGTAGGATGAGCAAGCTCGGTACTTCATCAGTTCTGGTGTGGAGGTCTTCTTGACTCAGTTCACAAAGGTCCCATGATGAAGATCTAGAGTAAAGACAATTTGTTTGAGAGGATACCTGGGGCAAGGGATTTGTACCTGTTTCTACTAGATGCAGCTATCGACTGAAGGGCCAAGCTGTGAGCTTGGAAGCAGTAGGAGCAAGAGGAAAAGAATCTATTGGGCCCTCTAGCACTTGGGGTTCAACAAAAAATTTGAAATGGTCATGACCCCTTTGGATGAAAATTTTTTCCCATTAACATCACAAAGAGTTCATCAGAAACCAAAATAGGGATGGATTCTAGCTACTATCAGTATCTCGAGACCCTAGGTCGAGCTCGATCTCTTGGAGCTGAGGTGTTTTCTATTCCACCCTTAGTAGTCAGGACTCCTAGCGGGCGTGATGAGGCCATGCTTGAATGATACAAGTATGAGGAAGGGATTGAGGTTTCGTCTCCAACCCTCACTATGACATGAAGTGGGTGTGTGTATCGTGGTGTGTGTGCTACTAGTGGAAGGTCTTATTGATGAAAAAGGTGGTGGTAAAATGAGATTTTTGTGATGATTAATAATTTTTGTGACAGTTGTTGTCTTTATGTGTGCATGGCTACTTTTTGGGGTGTTGGATGTTGACTGTGTGCGCTCATGGTAGTATGGACATCAATTTTTCTACTTACTTGGTGGTCGAGGAAATTTTGGCGGTACTTTATTCCTCCTCATGGCAGTTGTTGCAAGCATGGTGTCTCTGTTTCAACAAAATCATCATATGGGGGAATTTTGAAATGCAGTTGAAATTTGGTGCGAAGTGAAATTTTGTAACGTAACTACATTTCAAGCCAGAAGCTTGTTGGCTCCCTTGTTCTATTAAAGGGAATTTAGAGCTCATTTGCAGGGGTTCTAAATTTTTGAGTCTTTAGGTCTAATATGTGAAAAGGGGTAGAAAATAGAAGAATACCAAAAAATAGGATAGTATAATTGTCTTGGGTTCTAAACTTTGCATATGAAAATATTAAATAGTTATGTAGAAATTACTGATATTGAAAATAAATTCCATACATAGTTCATCTACTCTTCTCTGTAAATCATTTTCCAAGTTTTGAATATAATATCAAGTATATTTGTTTCATCTTCGAATGTTTCATTTGAATGCATTCCTTCATTTTTTCCTTGGTTTAATGAATCAACTAAATTTTTAGGTGAGGTCATGAACTGGTAATGATTTATTGATAATTTGGTAAGAAGTGATGAATTATGTGCAGAGAGTTTCCATAACACAAGCCCTTATGTAAATAGTCCATAATTATCAGATTTAAATAATTTTTGCATGATAGGTTGTAATATGTATGACTCCATTGCCCAGTTGATAAAGATGCTAATCTATTCGTCTTGGTATTGGCATTTTGAGTGATAATAATATATTAGGCCATCGATTCAAGGTTAGAATACAAATCTTTTAAAATTTATCTACAATGAAGCATGTCTGTGAGATATCTCCCTTGTTCCTAGTAAATTGATGGATATTTACTTGAAGACTAGCCAACCTTTGAGTGAATTATGTTGTTTACCCCTTATAGGAACCGATCTGTGATTTTCTATGTCATATACTTAGGTAGTCAAATAAAATGCTAAAAGGAACACCCTCCTAGGTCCCACAGAGCCTGAAGTGTAGAAGATTTTAGTCTTCAACTAGATCTTGTCAGTTGGCCATTTACTTTAAGGGTCTTGAACATACGAGTTGGATACTCTTTAGAGATTCCTTAGGTGTACTAGGAAAAACCCCAAAAAAATGGTGACTCTGATGGGGATATTCTCATTTTCCAAACACATATATAAATGCAAAGTCAAATGGTTAAGTGAACCTAAACATTGTGATTGGATAACAACAAATTCTAAAACCTGGAAAATATTTTGAGTGCAGCAAATATTGAAGGATCCGAATGTGACTCTGTTATGGAAGATAGACCAAAACATGTACTACTTGTAAAGAAAATTCATATCACTTAAATTTAAATCCTTTGGAAAGAGGTGGTGAATCTAACTCAAAGGACCTATTAAAGCATATATCAATTGATCAGATCTATAATTTAAATGACAAAGGGTAGTCATCTGCTACAAATTACCATGTATTTTCTAAGAATTTGAAGAAACTTGAGCGTATTATTGGTAAATCAAGATAAATTTCCCATACTTGATATGTAAATGATTCCCTAGTGAGTTAATTAGCACTAGATGAGGGAATGGTAGTAATATTTTAGCATGTTTTTGTGTACAAGTTAAATTCAAGTATCATGATAGAAGAAGCATGTTAAATTTCTAGATCTTAGGTAGCATTTGTAAGGAGTACATATGCTAAAGGCTTAGGATCATAGTTTGTGAAAGGAATTGGGATAATATTGTATGTTTGTAGGGTATATTCTAAATTCCTTTTCAAGAATTAAGGATGGGTTATCAATTCACATCATCTACTATAAATATGGAAAAAGGCATGCAAGGTGAATAGTCATTTTCTCACCAAGGAAATTTTAGTACTAATAGGGACAAGGCTATTAGCTTTGACAATATTTGTGGTTACCCAAATATGGTACCACCCAAGGTCAAGGACAAAATACCAAGATTTGGCGGTGAAAAGTTAGAATTAGCAAGTAGGCATGTGAAAGAATTTGTTGATGTGATGGGTGATTATGAAATAGAACCTGAAGATGTGGTTATGAAGCTATTTGTTCAATATCTGAAAGGAGATGCAAGAGACTAGTTCTCTTTTATGCCCGCTTCTTCTTTACATTGTTGGAATGAACTTAAGGAAACCTTCATGGACCAATTTGGTGAAAGGATAAACCAAAGTGTTGCAAGAAATAATTTCATGGAGTTTTCTAGGGGTAGGGAGGAATTGGTCCCTACTTTCAACCTTAGATTTTCCAAAGTCATAAGGGAAATCCATGAGCACATGAGACCAAATGATGCAAAGTGTTTGGTTGTGTATTTGGGAGCATTTGATAGTAAGATGAGCTTCTTGTTGAGGGATAAAGAGCCTGCTACCTTACAACAAGCTTACCAAGAGGCTATGAACATCAAGAAAAATTTGAGATACTCAATCATGAGAGGACTTGTGATTGCTAGCAGTAGTTCTAATAGTATCTATGCTATTGATCTAAACAAATTAGGGAGTAGGAATTTTTGTCAAGAAAAGGAGCCCATAAATGTTACATCTGCATTACTCCCAATAGATGCAGGACATGAACAAGCATCAACCTCACATCAACCAAATATGGGAAGGGCTGACTTGATTTTCTCTATTAGAAAGTTGTATGAAATGAAAAGACATGTAAATGAGTCACCATATGACTTGTTCTTGATATTCTTGGATGTTCTAATGAAGATACCCAAGAGTTTTAGGCCTAGTGATTTAATGTGCATCAATTTTTTTGTGAAGCCTATATATCAGAATCAACCAAGTGGTCTGAGAATCAGAAGCCTCATAGCCTTGATCAAGTAGTGGATTGGATAAACACTATGGAAGAAATTGAGCATGGCCATATGCCCCTACTTGTTTCCTAGAATATAGGCAATAGTTTCCATAGTGAGGAGGATCAGAGACTAAGATTGACATATCAAAAAGAAGCATCAAAGTCTGAGCAGTTGACTATTGAATGTTGTTATTATAGACATCAAAAATATACTGATTGACATTATGCATCTGATCCTTACTTACTAACATTTTTTCTTCCTAAATCATCCCTCGGTCTAACCATTTAATCAAATTTCCCCTTATCTGATTAAATTCATCAGTAGTTGTCTCTTAATTAAATAAATCATTTTGTCTGATTATGTCACTTTCTCTTGTTAATTAAATCAATACATATGATTTAATTATCCCTATTTATTTAAATAATTAATTTATTTGATTAAATTTCTAAAGTCTATCCATTAAATTAAATAAATTAAAACCTTATCTGATATAATCTAACACCTAGACATCGAAAATATACTGATTGACATTATGCATCTGATCCTGACTTACTAACATCATTTCTTCCTAAATCATCCCTCGGTCTAACCGTTTAATCAAATTTCCCCTTATCTGATTAAATTCATCAGTATTCGTCTCTTAATTAAATAAATCATTTTGTCTGATTAAGTCACTTTCTCTTGTTAATTAAATCAATCCATTTGATCTAATTATCCCTATTTAATTAAATAATCAACTTATTTGATTAAATCTCTAAAGGCTATCCATTAAATTAAATAAATTAAAACCTTATCTGATTTAATCTAACACCATCCCTTTTGATTAAATAAATCAAAATATTTATTTAATTAGCCTCTTATCATATTCCTCTCTTATCTAATTTAAATAAATCCATAAATTTGAGTCAAATAAGTCACATCATCTAATCCCCCATTAAATTAATTAACTCTTGATTAATTTAATCTAATCTCATGTCGCATCCTCTAGATAATGAAAGTTGCACATGAAAATAGATTTAATTCATTTATTAAATCCCTATTTTCCCTCACATGGCATCTTTTGGAATATTCTCTCAATTTGAATTCAAAAATTCCAAGTCAACATGTACATTCAACAAGGCATTTAAGATCTCTTACATGTCCTCTGCCTTGAGCCAAGTGGCATTTATTGCATTTTCCCTTCCCTCTTACATGTCATTTCAACAAATTTGAATTTCAAATATTGGCATTTATTGGCACAAACCCCAAATCTTGCACAACCATCATCCATTCATAGCTTGACAAGTGGCACCATATCCTTGGATGAAAGTTAGTCCCACATTGCTCAAATTTGGGCTTTCATCCATCTTGAAATCCTATAAATGAAGAGCTCCTCTCCTCATTTCATCATCCACAATTTGAGTAAAGTTGCCATGCTCAAATATCTATCAAGTTTCACATCATTCAGTTCATAGCTAGGTTCTTTTGTAGATTTGGCTTGGAGTCTTCATCATTCATCATCAAAAGTGGATCAAAGTTCATCATCAAATCTACATATCGAAGCTTGCAATCATAGGAATTGGGAAAGGACCAAATTTCCACATCAAATTGGCACCAATTCCCGCATGGGATCAAGAGTTTGCTATTTAAATTAGGATTTCATCTTTGGTTTATCTCTTTTATTGTATTCTTGCATAATTTCATTCCTAGTTTGAATTGTAAATGGATTCCATGGGGAATCCTTGTTTATACATGCAATATCTAACTTAGGGTGTTTAATCTCTTTGTTTTGCAGGTACATAGATTGGGGTTTCACATTTTGGTGCTAGAAGGAGGGCAGCATTCCATTAATTCTAACATTTTTGTGAAAATTCCGCATTTTTATTGACACACAGGAAATTCCAACGCGGGCTCGTCAGCGTCGCTGTTTTAGCACCATTGGGCTCATCCCACCAAAAAAATTCAAATACTAAACTACGCCGTTGGACTCACCGATCTTCACCCTTGTCAAAAAATTTAAAACTTCGATGCTTTCAGGAACTGTGACACTGGGCGACAATAGCGATGCTATTGTGCTCTCTGTCCTGACACAAAGTGTCGCTGACTAGTAAAGCGACGTTGTAAGAGTGACGTTGGGAGGAAAAAATAGCGACACCTTCATGAGTTGTGACGCTGGAAGATAGTAAAAGGGAAAAATTAAATTTTTAGCACGTGCTTTAATTTATGATTAATTCTTCCTCTGTTTTTTGCTTTTCAATTTCTGTGTTTTTTCAGAATTTAACTATTTTTCTTCTTTGTAGGTTGGAGGCCAAAAGAAAAGGAAGAAGGAGCATGGTGATGATATCTTATCTAATCAAAGTTTTTTTAAACACTTAAGTGTTTGTTTAACACTTCCTTAGGAATCTGTCATCTTTTTCTTTCTATAGAACACTAGCTTTCATTTGGGTTTAAAAAGGATTCTTTTTGTTTATTTCTTGCAAATGGATTTAAAAAGAACCTTAGGATCTACAACTTACTAGATTTTGTTTATGGATTAAACAATTGAACAAATGTATTTTCACTTGTGATTTGGTGCTCTAAAATGAACTAACATATTGCTTTGAGGGTTTAAAAATAACAAGTGTAGTTGTGTTTTTCGTGAAGGCTTACTTAGACTAAAGCCATTGGAAAAGGACATATGCGCTTCTCTCGCGTTTTATAGTGATCTTGAGAATCAAAATGTCTTTTCCATGACTTTGGGTTAAGACAAAGCAATCACCTCCACACTTAGATTTGGGCATAAAATTGAACAAATTATTGTGCGAGTGTGAGTGGGGGCATTTTCGTGTACATTCTCTCTCTTTGTTGCTATCAAAGATTGATCGAGTTACAGATTTTGTTCTTCATTCACTTTTGTTTATCTTAAAGGGCCTACCTTGTGGGAAAAAGTAATCACCCAAGGGAACAACTCAACCGGTAACACTCTAAAACCAAGAGTATTTCCAGTTGGGATATAAATGTGGATATTGGAAGAAACGCCAATATCATGCAGTTGACTCCGACAAGATGGATCTGAAAGGGGACTCTTGCCACGTTGGGTCAACTCCTACGAACAGAAAGTCCTTACTAGAACCCATGTGCTAGAATTTACCAAAATACTTTAACTATTTGTTGGTGCAAGAATGGTCATTTTGAATCCACCCCACACTTTTACAGTCTTCTAGTAGAAATGGAAACATGCCATGGGAGTTTCATGGGTGTTGATGCTTGGCTGCCCCATATAAGTGAGTGTCGTGGAGGGGAGCCAGTGGGGTCAAGCATCTAGCCATTCACTAGAGATAAGCGTAGCTGGACTTGTCCAAGTGGGAATCCAACAAATATTGTCTTTCACATCCATAGGATTGTACTTATTCTTGGGTTACAAAATGCATTGCTTGATCGAAAACATCATGGAAACAAACACTTAACATTATCTAAATTTCAAACCCTTTTGAGGACAAATACAATTGACTCAATCCATATGTTATTGCTTTCCCTTGGGAGTCACATCCTTAGAGGTTTCTAAGCATTGGATTATATCTCAATTTTCCTTCTTAAGTAAACAATAGGAAAACCCCTTGCCTTAAGTTCATTAAATTTCCACATAACATATCTTGTGGGGTTTGAAGAAATTAAGACATTGGACATCTTAGTTTGAAAACCTAATTGAAGAAAGTGTTTTTGGTAAAATAAAGACATTAAGCAAAGCTAAACAAAATGAACTTTCATATGTGTTGAAGACTCCAAAATCCCAAAAGCACAAATCATTGATTGGAAAAGAAAAAGTTCGAAATTAAATCATTTCTTGGTTGCAAAAGTCATTAGGAAGCATATGCATGCTCTTCAATACCTAGATCTAGGCAAAAAAAGTGTCCTTTTAGGTTCATCTTAGGATCAAAACATATCAAAATCATTTTTCACCCATCCTCCAAAACATCAAATCCATATCATTGTCACCTTTTGAGAAATCTTAAAATCATTCTTGATACTAGGCTTTGTGGTAAAATCAAAATCATCAAAATCATTGAGATAAAATCCTTGAAAACATTTATCAAAACACTTTTGGCTAAAGTATGTGTAGATGCATCCTTTTGCATATACTTAGTCAAAGTTATCAAAATCATCTTGTCTTGCTTAGTATATGTAGATGAGTCCTTCTTCATATGCTTAGTAAAACAAATCACCTTGTTTGAATAGGTGTGGGTAGATGCATCCTTCTCACACATATTCAAATTACCATCATTTGAACAAAGCTATCCCTTAGATCATTATCAAACATCCTAGGGTCTTTTTGTTCAAAATCAAAATCAAAATCAAAATCAAAAATCAAGGACAAAATCTCAAAATCTCAAAATCAAGAATCAAAATCCACAAAGTCCTAAAAGCCTAGTGTCTCACTCAAGATTTACCAAAAGACAAAAACATCCATATCATCCCTCCCTAAAACTCCGTCATATCATCACCTTTGATCCTCAAAAGCATCCTAAAAACTTTCACTTTGGGACATAAAATAGAGATCAATCCAAAGAATCAAGAGATTTCATCTCCCATATTCTTGATCCTTGTTTTATGGTCCAAACAAGATATCAATACAAGAAGAGTATGGAAACCAACAAAGAAACACCCACTTCAAGTGACCTTAGCCAAACCAATGCAGAAATGAATCCAACAGAATCAAGCAACCCATTAACTCTCTCATCATGACAACATCCCCAAGAAGAAAATCAAGGAGAGGACCTCACTTTCGGAATGTCTCACGAGGAAATGGCAGAAATGCTTCAAAATCCAGACAACCATAGAATCATCAACATAATGATGAGACTTAACCCTTCATTGTACATGCTTGAACTAGCAAAACAAGGGGCCAAGTTGCCACTAGATTTTGATGTAAGTACTATCATGGACACATCATTTCCCTCAATTTCATCCACCATCCCCATCTCATCTACACCTCCATCCCAAAATGTCACACAAAACATTCCGCAAATCACAACATCGTTTGCTCCAACCCAACCAAATGTCAACAAGGGAAACACATTCCTCAATGCTCTTCAATCACATCCCCTTGTTAATAATCAAAACATAGATGCAAACACCACCTTGGAACAAAGCATACCCAAAAACCCATTACACAAGAATGTTCCTCTCACATTCCATCATGATCCATCATCATCATATTTTCACGTAGCACCACACACACCTCTTCTCACAAATTCACAAGAAGAGGGAGATACGTTCAAACTAGGGGGCTTATTCGACACCATGACATTTTCACAGCAACTCACACCTCTTACATTTCCACCTCTTCTGCCATTACCATTATCATTCGCACCACTCCTTGGTTTAGGGATTCCTCCCCTACCAAGTATCAATCAAACCTACATCCCAACCATCAATCAAAGCATTGCACCAAACACTCAAAATTTATCATTGATATCACAACAACAAACGATAAATACACAAGCAATGGTAACACCATCAAACACACCCTTAACATCACAAAGCATGGTCTCACAAGGACCAAACACATCAATACCATTATCCAACATGAAAAATATCAACACAACGTCATCATCTACCACCATTCCAAATCCACCACCACCTCCACCACCACCAACGTTCACCACATCAAACCAATTCGACGCAACATTACAAGCCACTTTCCAAAGAGGATACCAACAAGTCTAGAAACAAAAAGCCATGCAGCAAGTTGCCAAAGCTGCACAAGCTGCAATACAAGTGCAACAAGCACAACAAGCCCAGGCATTATTGCAACAACAACAACAAGCAGCCCAAGCATTGCAAGCATAACTATTATTGTAGCAACAAGCCGCACAAGTGCAAGCAACACAAGCATAAGCCTAAGCTCAAGCACAATCTCAATATCAAGCACAACAAGCACAACTTCTTGCACAAGTAGCCCAATTGTAGGCATATCAACAAGCATTGAAGCAATACTAGGAGCAACAAGAAGCAGCAGAATTGGAAGCCCAACAACAAGCGTTGTGGGAATAGCAGAAAGCACAACAACAAGCATTGTTGGAGCAGCAACAAGTGCAACAACAAGCCCAAATCCTAGTGCAACAACAATAGGATCAACAATAGGCATCGTTCATACAAAAGCAAGTAGAATCCTACTTCGCTCGACAGAACATGCAGATACCTTCAAAAAATGCACCAACCAACCCATCCACCCAACCAACAATCCAAACCACAACCCAAAACACTTTCATCCCACCCCTTGATCCCCAGAGTGATGTGACGACACAACTTAGGTTGCTCTTGCAACAAGTGCTTGACCTCCAATCGTGGCGGACAACTAAAATGCCAAGCAACTTGTGTCCCTATCCATTTGATAGGAGCCTAGACATGAAACCATTCCCCAAAGGATTTGAAATCCCAAAATTTGACAAATATCAAGGGATGGGAAACCCTGAAGATCACATCAAGGAATTTTGGGTTCATTGTATGGAAGTTGCATATGACGATATGAATCTGATGCGGCTATTCCCTAGGAGCTTGGTAGGTCCTGCTATAGAATGGTTCTCTCACTTACCCACAAGCATTAGAACATTCCAAGAAATCAAAGATGAATTCATCAGGAACTACGCATGTAACATCACAATGGATGTCAGTCTCGAAAATTTATACGCTCTAAAACAAGGAAAGAATGAATCTTTTGCTTCATTCCTTCAACAATGGCGATACAAGGCCAATCAAAGCAAGTGGACCATGCCAAAAGAACAACAAGTCTGCATGATCATAGACAACCTTGAAAGTCGCCTGTCATTTCATCTCAAGGTTCAGGGAATCACCACATATGAGCAATTAATCTCCAAGGTGCTTAGCATCGAAAGAGCCCTTGTGACCCAACCCGCCGAATCAATGTCATATCACGAGGCACAAAACAATCGCCCACCATCAAACTACAATGATAAACCTCGTACATGGGCAAGAAACAAGAACATCACTAATGACGGCGTCGTCGATGCCAAGGTGGTCATTAGTGGTCCACACCAACATACACCCACACTGCAAATCCAAACACAACACCAAAACACTCATCACACAACATATCAACCTAATAACAATCCAATCATCAACAATCTCAATGACCAAAGGGGACCGCCACAATGAAAAACTTATCCAAAACGTAAATACACTATTTTGGGGGAACCATTGGAGGACATAATGAAAAAATTGATTGATGAAAAACTTATCAAACCTCCTATATTCAAAAAACTACCAAGAACCTGATGTCAAACCTTTGTGGTATAACAATAACCAACTTTGTGAATTTCACAAAATCAAAGGTCACACCACAAACAATTGCATGAGACTCAAAAACACCATACAATATCTCATTGACAAGAAAATCATAAATGTGGAACAACCTACGGGAAATTAGGATCTTAAAATCTACACGAATCCGATGCCGAATCATGGAAACAAAGGAAATAGAGGTGATAAAGGGAAAGGCAATGTAAATCATGTCTATGAATTTTTCATTGCCTCACTAAATGAAGACTACATGGTCATCACTATCAAGGGCACCCATGTCGAAGATTGTGGAGTCACCACAAGAGGCGAAAAAGTCACCATTGTAGGATCATCCCAACCAAATAGAGTCCCTACATCAAGAGTCGTTTCGTATAGCATTAGCCTCATCCACTGTCCCCGCAGATCTTGATGTAGAGCAATTCCAAGCCATGGTCAAAAATATCATAACACCTAATCTCCTTACATTCTTTGGCCAAGATTTCCTCGCCCAACCATCTCACAACCGCACACTTCACTTGGAAGCCATTGTAAACAAAAGCAAAATCAAAAGGGTCTTGGTGGATGGAGGTGCAAGTTTGAACATCTGTTCTCTTAGCCTCATCAAACAGTTAAAAATATCAGAAGATTCCATAGACAAAGGAAAGGGCATCACGATCAGAGCATATGATGACCAAGAAAGAGTGTCTCAAGGCACAATTAAGCTCCCTATCCAAGTAGGGCCAACACTCATGGAAACTACATGTTAGGTCTTGGACCTTGAATTTCCATACAATATTCTCCTGGGACACCCATGGATTCATGCAATGAAAGCCGTAGCATCAACCTTCCACCAATGTGTGAAATTTACACATAATGGACAAGAGGTTACCATCCATGGAGATCCTGAGCTGTTTTCATATTGCAAGAATCTTGAATCCAAGTATTACAAAATTCCCCAAATTCCAAAAAATGATGAGGGACCATCCACACAATAGATCGATCCCACCACTCTCGCATCCACTTCTGCGATGGAGACACCCGCCATTCCCACCATATCTGACATCAAGCTCATCATCCAGGAGGATAGTTGTGGAAGTTATAGGCTCCCTAACAATGATTTTGTGATAGGAGAGTTACCACAATCTCCTAGATCATGAGGATGCCCACAAGAAAATCAAACTTCCACATCACAAACGTATCCTGAGGATTATCCTGAATTCACAAGATGGGGATACCTTGGTCATGAGGTCATTGAAGTAGATCCATCTCACATGTTGTATCAAGATGAAAGACTAGCAGCTAATTTACCAATGGACGAAAGAAGCAAAGGCCTACACATGATGCTTGCAATGGGCTATGACCGAAATCAAAGACTGGGACAAAATGACAATGGACTCATAATACCTATCATGCCAGAGACACGACCCATAACAAATCTTGGTCTTGGATGTGCCACTCTGAGAATAACCATACGTGGCTGAAGTCCTTTGGTTAGAGCCGCTAATGTTTCTCTTTAGCTAGTAATAGTAAAAGTACACTCACTCATAGTCACAAGTAGGGACACACATAATTTTATAACTGAGCCCTATATTAGTAGCGATGACAAAGATACCTTATCCAATCTACTTAGGCTATTTGAAGATACCACCCTATGTATGATTAGCACCATATCCTTTGAACCAGATAGTCAAAATCATGAGATTCATTTAGTCTACCCCTAACTGATCGACTATGACCAACGAAGACAACCAGTTCTCGATACATTCAAAAACCATGAAGCACTCTCAAAATTCATGGGATTGAGGGATAACATTCCAGATAGAGATCACAAGGCAATATTTATAATGGAGTTGGACACACACGCCTATTATGGGGAAACGATTGAATCCTTTAGTCGCAAAAGTGAGAAACTAAGAATCATATCCAAGTCCTTGAGTGAAAACCACACTGTGGCACTCTCTGAAAAGAAAATAGTAAACGAAAAGGATGTATCCAATGGTGAAAACCTCTATGAGGTGCCTAAGGATGAAGGATTCAATCTTCCTCTAAGAGCTCTTCACCAGGAGAAGTCAACAGTCTTGGCTGAAAAATGCAATCCAGTCAACATAGGAATAGAGGAGGCCCCGCACATCACATTTTATGTGGAATCACTATTATTAGAAGAATAAGAACTCCTAGCAGTATTCCTAAAGGAAAGGCAAATAAACTTCGCATGGAGTTATGCTGACATGCCAGGGCTAGATCTAGAGATAGTGGTTCATCATTTAGCAGTATACCCAGAAGCAAAGCCTGTCAAACAAAAACTCCAAAAAATGCATCCTCAAATAGCCTTATTGGTCAAAATGGAGCTCAAAAAGTTGTTGGATGCATGATTTATCTGACCAATCGATTATCTAGAATGGGTGTCAAATTTGGTACCTATTTCAAAACCTGATGGAGCCATCAAGATCTATACGGATTTCAGAGATTTGAACAAAGCATGTCCCAAGGATGATTTCCCACTCCCCAACATTGACATGATAGTAGATATGACGACAGGGCATGAGATGCTATCACTAATGGATGGATTTTAAGGATACAACTAGATCATGATAGAAAAAGAAGATCAACATAAGACTACCTTCAATTGTCCATGGGAGACCTACTATTGGAACATGATTCCATTCGACCTAAAGAACACAGGAGCAACCTATCAAAGGGCCATGACACTAATATTCCATGATATGATTCACAAGACAGTTGAGGACTATGTTAATGACATCCTAGCAAATTCAAGGAAAAGACAAGATCATATAGCAACCCTAAGCGCTATCTTTGACAGACTAGAGGGATACAAAGTTAGACTAAATCCCAAGAAGTGCATCTTCAGCGTACAATTAGGTAAACTGCTAGGAAACATAGTCTCCATGAGGGGTATTGAGGTGGATCCGACAAAGGTGAAGGAAATCCTCGAGATGGAAGCACCTAAGACACTAAAACAACTGAGAGGCCTCTAGGGCCAACTTCAATCCATCCAACGATTTATAGCACAATTGGCAAACAAGCAGAGCCCATACTCTCACCTACTCCACAAGGGGGTAGTGTAAAAATGGGATGCAAAATGTGAAGAAGCATTTAACAAAATCAAGGAATACCTACTAACACCTCCAGTGTTAATGCCACCTATCCTGAAAAATCCATTAATCTTATATGTGTCAGCAATAGTAGCAATGCTGGGAGCTCTTCTTGCTCAGCATGATGAAAACGGAACGAAGAGGGCCATCTACTATATCAACAGGACAATGGTCGGTCACGAGCTAAATTACTCATTCATCAAGAAATCTTGCCTTGCTATAGTGTTTGCATCCCAAAAATTCAGAAATTACATGCTAGCACACAAGATAAAGCTCATCCTAAAAATTGATCCCCTCAAGTATCTCGTATCCAAAGCAATGCTCATAGGTAGAATGGAAAAATGGGTAATGATATTGTTAGAGTACAACATTGAGTATATTGAGTGAAAATCCATGAAAGGTCAAGTTATTGCAGATCAACTGGCAGAGGCACCTATTTATGTGGAGAATCCTCTTGTATCTGAATTTCCAGATGAATCCATCTTTAACCTCAACGTAGCTGACCATTGGAAATTATACTTCGATGGTTCATACACGCAACATGGATAAGGAGCTGGTGTCTTCTTCATTACTCCACAAGGGGATTGCATACCAAAGTCTTACAAATTGGCATTTCCTTGCACTAACAACATCGTGGAGTACGAGGCTTTAACTATAGGCCTCATGATAGCAGTGCATTGGAATATCATAGCTCTCAAGGTATATGGAGACTCTCAGTTGATCATAAATCAGGTCAATAATGAATATCAGACTAAGGATGACAAGCTAACCCCATACAAAAAATTGGTGGAGACTCTACAGGAATCCTTCATTGAAATAACATTTGAGCATATTCCAAGAACCAACAATAGAGAAGCTGATGCCATGGCTACAATTGGGTCCCTATTAGACATCCCTCATAACGTACCAAACTATGAATTTTTAATTGAGCAGCTTCTCGTTCCCACATTTGAGGTACCGGAATCAGAATATGTGTGTGAAATCATTGGTCCTGGTGATCCTTGGTATCACGACATCTATACATATCTTTGAATAGGATTATTACCCGCTGACCTACCATCGAGCCTAAAATGAACCTTTATCAAAAAGGCATCAAGATTTTTCATCCTAGGTGATACCTTATACTATAGAAGCATAGAAGGTACCTTGCTACACTGTCTAAATGTTGAGGAGGCATTAACCACTCTAACTGAGGTTCATAACGGTATATGTGGCTCACACTCGAGTAGAATAACCATAGCCAAGAAACTGCTGAGGTTGGGGTATTATTGGCCCACAATGGAGTGATAAGCACATGATCATGCTAAAAGGTGTTTACAATGTCAGCAGCATGGGGACCTCATCCATGCTCCAGCTCAAGAGCTTCACCCAATTATCACACCATGGCCCTTCTCGCAGTGGGGACTCGATCTCATTGGAAAAATATCACCCACCTCATCCAATGGCCACAAATTCATTATAACTGCAACTAAGTACTTCACAAAGTGGGTGGAAGCCATACCCATGACGTATATCACTAGCAAGCAAATCTCAAAATTCATCCTGAACTATCTCATCTGTTGTTACGGTGTCCCACAATCCATTATCTCAGATAATGGGACACCATTCAAGAATTAGTATGTCCATGACTTGTGCGAGAAATTCAAAATCTAGCATCGCTTCTCCACCCTGTACTATCCCCAAGGCAATGGCCAAGAAGAAGCCATGAACAAAACCATCCTTAAAATCCTTAAGACAATAGTCAATGGTGCAGGTCGTGACTGACACTTGCAGCTTAATCCCACCCTCTGGGCTTATCGAACTAGCATCTGCACACCCAATAGTGCCACCCCATTCTCCTTGGTCTACGGATCAGAGGTTGTACTCCCAATTGAGATCGAGCTCCCATCCCTTAGAATATCATTGCAAAATCTCATCATGGATGAGGAATATCGGGTGTCAAGACTAAATGAGCTAGAGCTACTAGATGAGAGATGCATAGATGCTTTGAATCATCTGCAAGTCTATCAAAATAGACTCAAACAAAGCTACAACAAGAAGATCAGAAGCAGGACTTTCCAAGTCAGAGAATTGGTCTTAAAAGAAAATCAAAAGAATGTCCCGAATCCCAATAGCAAAGGTAAGTTCAAACCCAATTGGTTAGGGCCTTTCATCATCATAGCAAACTATAAATCAGGGGCATACCATCTATCAACACCCAAAGGGGAACCTCTATAGGAGCCCATGAATAGCTCCCATCTCAAAAAAAATTATGCCTAAATCTTCCAAGGTATAGAACCAAAAAATAAAAAATAAAAAAATAAAAATAAAAAAGTCCTAAAAAAATGGTTACTTAAAACCTGGCAAACGCATCTTGGTAACAACAAAAAAAATCAAAAAAAGCAAAAATTCCAAAAAAATAATTTGGAAAAAGGAACAAAAAATCGTCCTCTAGTGAAAACCACTTTGGTGGCACTTTGGGCAAGTACCTCAGGGAAAACCTGGCAAATAGGGGCCTTGTGTAAATAAGCACTTTCCATCCACTAGGATCTTTATGGCTTGTTCTACATTATCCCTCCATTTTGCTCCCATCATCCATCACATTCAGGTCTCCATCCATCACTCATCCATTCGCATTTGCACCATAGCTTGGTCCTGTGTTCGTATCATGATCCCTCCTAGTACTACTCAGCCCATCCTCAAGGCCAGTTTGTCCTGCCTTTATCAAATTAGTTTATTACATCATGCTGGGGGCACGTTCTCATTAGATTTGATTCATGTATGGTCTTAAATTCTTCAAATCAGAAAATCCAAAAACATCAGAAAATCAAAAAAATTCAAAAACATTCAAAACATATCAAAATCTAAAAAAAGTCAAAAATTCATTCAAAAAGCCAAAAAATAAGGTCATCTTGTCAAACTACGTCATCTCTGAGCTTGAACGTAGGCAAGGTTGATCTTTGATCATTCCCCGAGACATTTAGGTTTGTCCTTTAGGAGTTCGTCATAATAAACTGACAATTCATCATGTATATCTTCATGTGTAAATCGGTCAGGTCGTCAGTCGAACTACGTGGTCTTTGTGTGTATAATGTAGGCAAGGCTAATCTGTTGATCAGCCGCCGAGGCCCCTAGGATAGGTCTTTAGGTTAGTATCTTGGTCAAAATCTCAGAAAATCCCAAAAACATTAGAAAATCAAAAAATAAAAACATTTGTAAAATCTTAAAAACACCAAAAATAGTCTCAGAACATTTCATAACATCAAAAACATCCAAATATTTGAAAAAATCCATCCATCTCATCTCATCTCGCTTGCACCCGCAATAAGCACCATCCACAATAAACTGATCGTCATCCTCAACCTTTGGCGAAACAATTCAAAACAAGTCTAGCAGGTTTAAAAAGTAGAACTCAAAAGCATAAAGTCTTAAGTCTAGGTCAGTGAGTAAACAAATTGGTCGTCTCTTCAAATCGGTAACACCATCATTTGAATTTGTCCTATATCAATCATCCCTCATAAATGAAATGGGGTGCCACCATCCACTAACATGTCCTAGGATGAATCCTTCCTACAATGGGAATTATCTTTTGGCAATAAGTTTCGCTTATCATCTTAGAAAACACATCTTTTTCCGTTAGTTGTATTGAAGAGCATTAGTCTGTTTATTTACTTGGTCTTTTCTTTTGACTTATCTTATTTTGTGCTCATTCCAAGGACATCTCGATGATATCCCAAAACAACAAATTTAGAGAAATAGGAATGGGGAAATGATCATTATCTTTTGTCTATTGTGCTTGTTGGACGTTCTTGCAATATAACCTCAGCGAATACTTGCTTTGTTAGGCATATATGGAAGAGGTCTAGGACAACTTGTTGACTATTAGAGGGATAGGTTTACCTTTCAGTGTTTTGGTATGAGATGTCTGAAACTTTTGAAGTGCATCCTAGCAAGGTTTCCATATGTCAGGTGTGAACAAGAATACTCCTATCTAATTGTTGAGTCAAAGTCCATCACACTAGGTACCATGCCATCTTGGTTGTCTATACCTTGATGCCTCGTACCACGTGTGTTATCAAACATAAGAAAATTTGGCCCTTTGAAAATTCCAATTCCTCAGCAAGTCATAATCATCATCACCATCATCATTACTATCTGCATCTGTGTCATCATGTGTCTTGTTGAAATGACTCCTTCTTTTCTTACTAACCGTGCTAACCAAGGTACTATGACAGTTGCTCATCATCACCATCATCACCATCGATCCTGCATCCACACATCATTAGCATATTACATAAGCACATCATATAGATATCATTAGCACATTGCATTGCATATCATATGTGAAACATTGCATTCTCATCATCATATAAATAGGTGCATCCATATCACCGCATTTTCATCCATTGCATTGCATCTCATAGCATTATATTAATCATTGCATAAATATTACATTTGCACGTCATAACCATTTCACATTACCATCTAAATCATCACATAACATTTACAAAATCATTTCATAATCATTTACTGCATAATCATAAACAAATAGGCATATAAGCATTTAATTCATTACACATCAGCATATCACTTTGCATTAACATATCGTTGCACCACATACACCATTTAGGATAATAACATTGGTTATTCTAAAAAATCATCTCATAAAACCATTTGCATCATATCACGACCATCACATCATATTACATTCATAAATTATCTCATAATTAAGTCTTATACACATTATTGCACATCATCGCATCACATACATCATTAGAAATAAATGCATCCATAACATATAAAAGAGGAATCATACATGCATAAATAAAGGAGTACACATGGCATCGCATCAAAATCAGCTCATATATATATCATAACATCCATATCACTATCATAGCACAAGAATAATTGGATCACTGTATGTGTATGTCAATCAGTACAAAAATGCCCATCGGGGCTATCAAAAATGAGCCCATAAGGCACCAAAAATGTGTATCATCTAAATCATGCCTGATCTCTGTGGATGCTACCCTCGCCCCTGTCACCATGACCCTCTAGTGGTCTCTGATTGGCCCGCTCTAAGTACTCTACAGCCCAGTCTGCTCTAGGAACTGTATCATGGTAGGCCCGGAGGTAGTACTCTGCCTCTCAAATGACCTCTCTGTAAGATCGGACCGGCACTATACCCTAGGAGGACAAAGTGGCTGTCATGCTCTCTATCTGCTGCCTATGGCCTAGCTCTATAGTTGCCTGTAGCTCGGTGACCTGTCGCTGCTATACAACCTAATCTCTCTCTGCTCTAAGCTGCTCTCTCTCAGCCAGTGCTTGGTCCCTCTCAGTCATCACTACCTGCACCTATGCCTGTAGCTGCAAAATCAAGGCATCCCATGCATCTACCTGCCTTGCTGGCTATGCCTGTGGCTGTATAGGAACTTGACCCTCACCCTCTGCTCATGGTGGTGGGACTGGCGGATCCTGCTACTGGTCCTGCATGGGGACATCTCCGTGATCTGGTGGAACTAGGGGCACCTCTAGTGGGTCTCGTCAGATCTCGATCCTCAGACCTCACCCTCATGCTCATCCTCTACCCCTACCTCTGGGTCCTCGCCTAGAATAGTCAACTAGAGGGGAGGCTAAAACCAATCCCTGTATGCCTGTGTAGTGCCCAGATATGCCAATCCTTGATCATAGGTCCAAGGTCGGACCACCAAATTTTAGAAACTGTCAATTGCCTCCACGATAGGAATACCTGGCCCCCATGCCACCTGTGTCATGCTGCATGCAAACATGGCCACATAGACATCATCTGGCTGATCCTGTGGCTCCCCAAACTGACGCTGTACACGCCTAGGCAGGTACCTCTCTATCATAGTATGCTCTCGGTCCTGCATGTATCTATCTTGCCGGTAGTAGAAGAGCTGGTCGGCATCATCAGCCCATCCAGGCTAACCGAGGTATGGTCTCGATGTGAATATGAGCATTTCATCTATGACCCACCTCCAGTACGGGATCATGTGCTCTCTAGTGTGTGTGAAGGACACACCACCTTTGTACTATGCCACCAGGGCATCCTCTACCCCCATCGAAACCGGAACGACCCGTGGACGTAGCACATAAATGTGCTCCCACGCCCAAATGTGAAAAAGTGTCACCCCCGCTCCCAGCACTCTGCCATCTGCATAGGCGTACTCATACAAATCCATGTAGAGTGAGGCCAAAAGCACAAGCCCCCATGCAAACCGAACCAGCCTATCTCAGACCATCCTCTCCCAGTAGTATCTCCATCCAGGACTAAAGTATTGCCCTTGTCTATCTGGGGCAACCAAATCAGAAATAATCACCACAATCGCCCAACAGAAGGAGGTACTATAACTTTGTACCTCTCCAGCTTGATCTGCCCCTCGTAGTAAATGATGTCTTGGGTGGCAAGGACTTGGGTGCAACAAGCACGTCCCTCCTCCATGTCATAGATCACCCGACGGCCATGAATGGGCAATCATAAAATCTGCTAGACGTCCTCTAGTGTGATGGTTGGCTCACAACTGGGAAGATGAAACGAAGACGTCTCGCTATGCCATCGCTCCACCAGAGGTGATAACATCTAGAGATGTGTGCACATAGGTGCCACATACGTAATGTGCCATAGTCCTGCGGCACCCAGCCGATCCTGATCTCTATTGTTGAAGTTCTGGAGAATTCTCACCAAATCCTGCAACCGGTGCTCCCAAGAATAGAGCTCCCTAGGTCTGTCCTGGAGCAAGGAAAGTCAGCATGTTGAAAATTTTGAAAAAATCTTGACCTAATGCTCCAAACTTGCATCCAGCGGTGCAGTTTGTGTTTTCTCAAACTCCAATGCTGGACCCAAAATTTCATTAAACTGAGCCACCGCCGCGCACTTTAGCCCTCAGCATCACACTTTTCATGAAAAGGGCACTGCCACGGCTCACTTTTCCAAATTGGCCCGCGAGTCCGAGTCGAGCCCGAGCTCAGCGGTGGAATTTTTAAATTTTAAATTGCACCGCTACGACACTAAACAGTGCCACTGTGGCACAAGACGGCTAAAAGCAGCGCACTTTAAACACCAATCGGTGCTATAATAGCACCACTGGAGGTGAGCTCTCCCTAAAACATGTCATAAATGCGCTAAAATAAGAAATTTAAGCTAAGGTAAGGATCACATACCAGGACACCGATGTCGGGAGGCCGCTGGTAGGTCCGAACTCGATCAGAAATGTGTGGAGGAAGCTATCATTGTGCCATATCATCATGAGGTCAAAGCTCAAATATCGAGGTTTGCTAGTGGAGGTGTGTGAAAATGACTTGAAAGTGACCCCTCAGGCCCCTTTTAAGCCTAAAAATTAGGGTTCTTTGACCCTTTAGGGCTGTCCTGCTAGGGCTTTGGACCCCCAAACTTGTTTTCATCCATTCGAGGCATGTTTTTATCATTTTATTGCGTTTAGACACG
Source organism: Sequoia sempervirens (assembly GCA_007258455.2). Lineage (NCBI taxonomy): Eukaryota > Viridiplantae > Streptophyta > Pinopsida > Cupressales > Cupressaceae > Sequoia > Sequoia sempervirens. Next base: position 55,096,026 of record VDFB02105785.1, read on the forward strand.
TTTTTAGCCTCTCGGACACCTTTCGGACCTTTCAAGCACTTGGTCACCTTTTTTTGCGAGACCACCCAAAAAATTGAAATTTTCATCCAATCTCTCAAGGGGGCATCATAATGGAATGTTTTCTCTCACCATGCAACAGTGGGGCAAGTTTTGGTACAGAATTTTTTTGGCTTTGATCGAGATCGGTTATTCTTTAAACCAATGCAGCAAGTGCATTGCTTCAAAGAGGGGCAAAATGTAGACATCAAAAATATATTGATTGACATTATGCATCTGATCCTGACTTACTAACATCATTTCTTCCTAAATCATCCCTCAGTCTAACCGTTTAATCAAATTTCCCCTTATCTAATTAAATTCATCAGTATTTGTCTCTTAATTAAATAAATCATTTTGTCTAATTAAGTCACTTTCTCTTGTTAATTAAATCAATCCATCTGATCTAATTATCCCTATTTAATTAAATAATCAATTTATTTGATTAAATTTCTAAAGTCTATCCATTAAATTAAATAAATTAAAACCTTATCTAATTTAATCTAACACCATCCCTTTTGATTAAATAAATCAAAATATTTATTTAATTAGCCTCTTATCATATTCCTCTCTTATCTAATTTAAATAAATCCATAAATTTGAGTCAAATAAGTCACATCATCTAATCCCCCATTAAATTAATTAACCCTTGATTAATTTAATCTAATCTCATGTCACATCCTCTAGATAATGAAAGTTGCACATGAAAATAGATTTAATTCATTTATTAAATCCCTATTTTCCCTCACATGGCATCTTTTGGAATATTCTCTCAATTTGAATTCAAAAATTCCAAGTCAACATGTACATCCAATAAGGCATTTAAGATCTCTTACATGTCCTTTGCCTTGAGCCAAGTGGCATTTATTGCATTTTCCCTTCCCTCTTACATGTCATTTCAACAAATTTGAATTTCAAATATTGGCATTTATTGGCACAAACCCCAAATCTCACAACCATCATCCATTCATAGCTTGACAAGTGGCACCATATCCTTGGATGAAAGTTAGTCCCACATTGCTCAAATTTGGGCTTTCATCCATCTTGAAATCCTATAAATGAAGAGCTCCTCTCCTCATTTCATCATCCACAATTTGAGTAAAGTTACCATGCTCAAATATCTATCAAGTTTCACATCATTGAGTTCATAGCTAGGTTCTTTTGTAGATTTGGCTTGGAGTCTTCATCATTCATCACCAAAAGTGGATCAAAGTTCATCATCAAATCTACATATCGAAGCTTGCAATCATAGGAATTGGGAAAGGGCCAAAGTTCCACATCAAATTGGCACCAATTCCCCCATGGGATCAAGAGTTTTCTATTTAAATTAGGATTTCATCTTTGGTTTATCTCTTGTATTGTGTTCTTGCATATTTTCATTCCTAGTTTGAATTATAAATGGATTCCATGGGGAATCCTTGTTTATACTTGCAATATCTAACTTAGGGTGTTTAATCTCTTTGTTTTGCAGGTACATAGATTGGGGGTTCACAGTTATTTTACAAGCAACATAGAAGCAGGTGCATGTAGTAGTGATGGAGATGAAGAGACAGAGTGTGAAAACAAGGAGGTAGTACCTAATTATCTCCCTTGGGATTTCATTATAAGTTGTGAGAAAACACAAGGGGTAAATGATGAAACCTCACAAATTGATTCAACCAACACTTATCATGCACCAGTTAGTGATGGGAATACACTTGGCTTCAATGATATGACATGAATGGAGAATCAAAGGGATGAGATCAAGTTTGGACAGTCTTCAATTGAATATGATTATTCTTATGAAGTGTAGATGGAATCCCTTGCTTCTAGTAGGGGATATGTTAATATCCTTGAGGGTGTGTGTTTCCCAGGAAGTGAGAAATACTCTTCATGTGAAGAATTCTTTGAATGTGGGTCAATTATCATGCATATAAATATTGAAGAGGATGTTGAAAATGTTTCTCTCTATTATTCAAGTGATTAAATTGAATTTGAATGCACCGATGATTAGAATTGTTGGAATCCTAACAATGAGGAAGATGAGGTACCTACATCTATCATGAAGGTATGGAAAAATCCTTTATTTGATGAACCTGCATTGGACAATGAGGTTATACATGATACTTCCTATTGGTATAGAAGCAATCCTCTTTTTGAAAATAATTTTGATGAGTCTTTAGCAAGTACTACTACTGGATGTGTCATGGATGGTACAAACAAAAATCAAGGTGATATTAAGGTTGGTAACTTTTCCTTTGAATATGTCACCCTTGACTTGCTAGTTCCCCAACTAAATGGAGGATGTGGAGACACAAAAACTAGTGAATTGGTTCACCAACATGTGACCTAGCAAATTGTACTTGATAAGTATCAAGAAAATGCCTCAAAATTGTTGACCTCCAAATGTGACAATGGTTCACATGATGAAGAAGCTCAAGACTATGTTGGTAGCTTTGAATATAGTATGGTTGTCAAAAAGGATGTAGATGATTGCATTGAATTTCCTATGGTGACTGGTTGTGTACTTCAAAAGATAATTGACATGTCAGCTACTCATGTTCCACATGATGATATTTTCCTTGATATAAAAATAAGTCCACTTTTAGGAGACCAAGAGGTGAATCAGGATAAAGGCATGGATGCTCAGACAACATTATTTTAAATATGTTGAGGGGAATGAATTATTTGATGATTCTATAGAATATATTGGTATTGCAAGATTATTTCATCCACATGAGGAGCAATTCAAAGGAATAGATAACCAGGGGAATGATGTAAGTCAGTATGAAGCTGCAATGGAGTTTTTTGTAGATGCTCCCTATCTTATGGACCTTATCATGAAACTTCTTTCATCTCATGAAGACAACACTTGTGACAAACAGATTGAGGATATACCTTATAATTTTTTTATATTCCATGATCTTATAAAATATTCGCCAAATATAAGCCAAAGTGTCTATGAGGTTTTCAAATTTGATGAGTAAGTGGAATGCGATTTTACACTTCATGACACTGTGGGGTATGAGGGTTTCATCTTTCCAATTTAGTTTGATGAACCTATGATGGAGAAGAATAAGTGTGGAAATGTTACATCAAATCTCATAGGCAATGTTGATAATGATGGTGCTAGTAGCTTGGAATTGCATAATGTTCATGTGGACCCATTGCCAGTAAAACATGCCAAAGTGTTTGATAGAGGAAATAATTGTCCTTGAATTTTGGGGGCTAGGGGGGGCCTCCAGTTTATGGATCGAAGCCAAATGTTTTAAAGTGGCTTCCCTTGGAAGTGAATTGCATTGTATATTTTGTAAGTAGTATACATAAGCTGGCTTGGTGTGTTTGCTTTCTGTTGTGTTTGCTTGCCTTGTCTATGCAAGCTCATGGGTTTTGGTCTTCTACCCCGGTCTACTTCAACTTGAGATCTAGATTCTCGCTATACCCACTAGGGGTATACGTCCTCGAGCATGAGTCACTGATGGAGCTTCAAAATCTTTTGTAATCTTTGGGGATCCCATCGATATGGTCTGCAAATTAAACCCTCATCTTCATGACTTGGACAAGGTTTTGTTTTTGCAAAACCATCGGTTGTTCTATTTTCATGTTGACCTGTCTTGCAGGTGTCCTATTCCTTAATTCATCACTTGAGCCATCATATGTATTTTCCAACCAACCCCTTTGGTTAAGAGCACTGGTCACTTATTCAATCATCAATTTTAGTAGTGTCCTAAATTTGGGTGTTAAAGTATTCTCTAAAATGACTTAGGCTTAGGTCATATGTCTGTGAGGGTCAAATCACCATCGGCCTAATATTGGCCCCTTATTTAATGCTAACCTTTCCATGTATGTAGGTTTAGTGATTCAAGACCGTGGGGAGAGATCCTGACCGTACCCCGCCAGCTCGTGGATGGAAAATGTCGACTTGTTATGAAGTTCGAGAATGGTGAGATGAAGACATGTGTCCTCATATGGATGTAGGACCCACCTTCCATTATCCAGATAATTTCCCATGGTTCTGAACTGACGACTAAGATTGAATGATGGGAATGATCTATATCGTTCCTCATTGGCTTGCTAGGAAAAGATGAAGGCTCATTAAAAGTTGTGAGATCAATGAGATCCTGACATGTGGATCAATCCACCCTATTCGAGAGATAGATGAAGCTTGCTGACAGATGAATTTCCATCTGAGGTGGGTTAATGCCATTGGATGAAGAAAAATCAACAAAGCATTATTGGATTTCAAACCCGATCAACCCAAAGTGAACCATTTGATCTGCCACCTCATCATGAGATCAACGAATGACCTTCAAATTTGAGAAATCAGCACGTGGTGGCTGTTTATTCTATGACCATTGGGCATTAATGATCTACTCTTTGTAGGTGTGATCAAATTGATCTTTGTGTGTGTGGAAACTTAATTTCCAATAATCATGAAGTAGGATATGCAGATTTCCATGCATTTGGGAATTAAACGGTGATAATATGCATGCTAAAAAACTGTCCAGTTTGTGCTTGTGTTCTTCATTGAACATTGATGATTTCCATCATCTCTTTCTTCAATAAATAGAAGTGGCGAGTTTTTATTTTCACCATAGCAATTAGTTGGCAAGTCTATGAGTTTGTGCAGAAATCCAAGGTTACGAGTGTAAATTTTCTAGTGGCAGGATAAGCAAGCCTGGTGCTTCATTAGTTCTGGTATGGAGGTCTTCTCGGCTCAATTCACAAAGGTCCCACAATGAAGATATGGAGTGAACACAATGTGTTCGGGAGGATACCCAGGTAAAGGAATTTGCACTTGTTGCTACCAGATGCAACTATCAATTGAAGGGCCAAGCCGTGAGCTCAGAAGTGGTAGGAGCAAGAGGAAAAGAATCTGTTGGGCCCTCTAGTGGGGTTCAATAGAAAATTTGATATGGTCATGGCTCCTTTGGACGATTTTTTTTTCCCATTAACATCACAAAGAGATCGTCGAAAACTGAAATAGAGATGGATTCCAACTACCATCAATATCTCAAGACCCTGGGTCGAGCTCCATCTCTTGGTGCTGAGGTGTTGTCTATTGTGCACTTAGCGGATAGGACTCCTAGTGGGCGTGATGAGGTCGTGCTTAAATGAGACAAGGATGAGGAAGGGATTGAGGTTTTGTCTCCAACCCTTGCTATGTCACAAATTGGGCGTGTGTATTGTGGTGTGTGTGTTGCTGGTGGAAGGTCTTCTGGTTGATGAAAAAGGTGGTGGTGAAATGATACTTTTGTGATGATTGATAATTTTTTTGGTAGTTATTTTCTTTTTGCATGCGTAGCTACTTTTTGGGGTGTTGGATGCTGACTGTGTTCCCTTGTGGTAGTATGGACATTAGTTTTGCTACTTACTTAGTGGTCGAGGAAATTTTGGCTGTACATTATTCCTCCTCATGGCGGCTATTGCAAGCATGGTATCCCTGTTTCAATAGAATCATCATATGGGGAATTTTTAAATGCAATTGAAATTTTGTGTGAAATGAAATTTTGTAATGTAACTACATTTTAAGCTAGAAGCTTGTTGGCTCCCTTGTTCTATAAAAGAGAATTCAGGGCTCATTTTAAGGGGTTCTATCTTTTTGAGTCTTCAGGTCTAATATGTGAAAAGGGGTAGAAAATAGAAGAATTCTAGAAAATAGGATAGTAGAATTGTCTTGGGTTGTGAACTTTGCATATGAAAATCTTAAATAGTTATGTAGAAATTACTGATATCAAAATTAAGTTCCATACATAGTTCATCTACTCTTCTCTGTAAACCATTTTGCAAGTTTTGAATATAATATCACGTATATTTGGTTCATCTTCAAATGTTTCATTTGAATGCATTCCTTCATTTTTTCCTTGGTTCAATGAATCAACTAAATGTTTAGGTGAGGTCATGAACTTGTAAAGATTTATTGAGAATTTGGTAAGAAGTGATGAATTATGTGCAGAGAGTTTCCATAATGCAAGCCCTTATGGAAATAGTCCATAATTATCATATTTAAAGAATTTTTCATGATAGGTTGTAATATGCATGACTCCATTGCTCAATTGATGAAGACACTAGTCTATTCATCTTGGTATTCGCATTTTGAATGATAATAATGTATTAGGTCATTGATTTAGGGATAGAATACAAATCTTTTAAAATTTATCTACAATGAAGCATGTATGTGAGATATCTTCCATGTTCCTAGTAAATTGATGGATATTTACTTGAAGACTAGCCAACCTTTGAGTGAATTATGTTATTTACCCCTTATAGGAACCAATATGTTATTTTCTATGTCATTTATTGAGGTAGTCAAATAAAATGCTAAAAGGAACATCCTCCTAGGTCCCACAGAGCCTGAAGTGTAGAAGATTATAGTCTTCGACTGAGTCTTGTCAGTTGGCCATTCACTTTAAGGGTATTGAACATAGGAGTTGGCTACTCTTTAGAGATTCCTTAGGTGTACTAGGAAAAACACCAACATAATGCTAAACCTAGAAAGAAAAGTATGTCACATGTGAGCCAACTTAAGGCATGCCATCAACATCCTAAGCTTGCTCTTACATATACATGGAAGGCAGTCAACTAGCCAAAAGATATAATCAAAAAATTGCATACGAAGAAAAGGCTACCTAATCCCTTGCTCCCACTTAGTGCAAGACAAGGATGAGCCTTGAATGGATGATGGTATGTTGCTCCTTGCAATAAGGAAATTATTTGCAATGAATGTGAAACATGAAATAGTGAGTATCATATGATCCTACAACTATTACATGGCAAGGAGTAGCAACTATTGTTATTAATTATGATGAGTAGACAAAGTATCAACCTGATGTCTATCTGATGAAATTTTCCCACATGTAATATCTATCAGTTCAGGATGCACCAAAGTTAAACTTTCCTTGGAAGAATATTTTTTAAGGTTGTTGATATGAAGTGAAGGGTTTTTTGGTGGTTTGATTTCTATCAAAGGACAATAACCAAGACCACGAGTTGTTTCTTGTGTGTTAGACTTGATAGGGACACATATACCTTGTTCTCTAGCACCACATCCTTTTCCACTATACCCAAGTTGTCTCATAAGTTCATAACCTCTTCCATAAATCTTTTTCACTTCTTTAGGATTCGGTGGTTGTTTATAGTCAACTTCATCAAAGTTTTGTCATGTATGTTTTCTTTTCTTCTAAAGTGGTTGAAGTGGATGCTTTTGAATTTTGTATTGAAATTAGCACTTTTTTCTTTTCCCTTTGTATACTCTTTTACAGTTATGATCTTGTACTCACCCATGCATGTAGGTATAAAATCAAAGGAACTTGAAGAATCTTCCAATAATTTTGTGACCTCTTCAATCAGATTTTCTTTTTCTTTCTTGACATACAAACAACTTTGGGGTTCAGTATCATTCTTGATTGTATATACCTTGTTATATATGTGAGCAATGTCATTGTAACTTGGTTGTTGCAAAACATTATCATCATCGAGTTTCCTTTTAGGTGGTCCTAAGATAAGCTTGGGTTGATTTTGAACTTGTGGTTTTTCTGAGGGTGGATAAATGATAAGTTGGGGCTTAGGTGGTTCAATAATTAGAGGACTCAAAGGAGTTCTAATGTTCATAACCTCAACACACTTGTCCCTATTTTCATGATCTCTTAGTGAAGGGGAGTCTAATGCAACTTCATCATCTTCATCTAAGGAGGTCACATCACTATTGCTTGAAAGAAATGTGTCAATGTTCTCATTTTCTTGCATCATGATATCTTCCCTAGTAGGAGAATTTTAAGAGAGCAACAAACTAGATGTTCATAAAATTTAGTGTTTGGTTCTTCTAAAATGTATTCATCACCGATAAGGGAGTGAACAATGGTTGGATTTTCTTGCTTATCAACAATGACATTCTTTTGTTCAATAATACTTTTCCTAGGGGAAGAGAGGAAAATAAGACTAACAATTCTCATTAATTGGATATTCTAACACAAAAGTATCTTTCTCATAAAGAAGGAGAGATATTAGGAGAAGGTCAAATTTGATTATTGTGATTTCCCATGATTTCATCCTTGTTTTCTAATGTCTAATTCTCCTGTGTCATGATATCTACCCTAGTGGGAGAGGTTTCCAGAGTCTCATCAAATTCCATGATTAGATTTTGTAAAGTAGCTTCATCACAAATAGGGGAGGCCTCAAGAGAAGAACAAATATGAGTTTCATGATCACCAATGATTGGAGTTTTTTGTTCAAATAGATCTTTCCAAATGGTAGGAGTACTAGGAAAGGGAGAAAAAAAATTCTCATGACTGTCAATAAGTGTATTTTCTAACACCAAACTACCATCTTCGCATCTAAAAGAGATATTAGGAGAAGAAAAAAATTGATCTTCATGGTTATCTACAACTACATCCCCATGTCCTATAATGTTTTGCCAAGTAGGAGAGGTAGGATTGACATAGATCTCAATCATTGTATCTCTTAACATCAACATATCCTCCTCATAAATGTGATTTCCATCATAATTCATGATTGTATCCTCTTTCACTAAAGAACTCTCACAAATAGAGGAGGTTTTGGGAGATGAATGGAGACTAGGTAAAGTAGTGTGAATGATCTCATCGTATTGTGTCATAATATATTTCCAAGTAGGAGGAGGAAAGGGGAAATCAAGACTCTCAATGATTGTATCTTCTTTCACCAAGATACCTTCATCACTAAAAGGAGAGGTATCGAGAGAAGAACAACTATGATCATCATGAATGTCCATGTTTTCATCTTCTATCACATCATTCCCACAATTAGGAAAGATAAGAGGGGTTGTAGGTTTAAGGAAAGTATTAACATTTTCACTTTCTTGTACTAAGAGACTCTCATAACTAGAAAATGTATTGAATGAATGACTAACATGCTTATTGATGAACTTTTTCATGGAAAATTTGGAAAGGACAGATACTAACATTTTTGGAAAATTAATGCAATGAGATGATTTAGAATGAAGTGCAATTTTCAGATTCCACACAATGCAATAAACTGAAAATGAAATATTTTGATGCAATTTTGAACTTTTAACAATGTGCTAAAATGAATCAATTTAAGCTAAATACAATGAAATTGATGAAACAACAAAGTAGAAAACTAAAATAGCAAGATAATAGCACCAAACAAAAGCTAAAAACTGAGATTTTAATGTCTTGAAATTGTAGACCTATGGCTAATAGGAACTCATTAGCTAGTAAGAGTGAATGGATCTTGGTTAGGTCTTTCTAGGATTTTTTTGTGGAATTCAAAGTTAATTTTAGTGCCTTTTTCATATGCCAGAAGGTACGGATCAGACTTGATCAGAGACTTATTCACCAGTAAAGGTGAATAGGTCTTGGTTAGGTCTTTTTAAACTATTTTTTTAATCATTTGCAAGTTCTAAGATATATCTTTTAGTTCCAGATTGTAGACAGTGAAATGCAACTTCAAATTTTCTAGAAATTCAATACAAAAATGCAATAGAAAGATGAAATGCAAGACCTAGGTTGAAATGCAATTTTGTTTTGATTTTCAAATGCAATTAAATGAGATTTAAATGACTGATTTGTTTTTGTAATTTTCAAATTTAGGAAGTCCAAAACAATGCAAATCTAAACCCTATATGATATGCAATATTTCAATGCAAAAGAAGAAACCCTAATTGAATGCAAATCTAAATGCAATGAATGCAATGTTTTAACTTAATATGCATTAATGGACTCCAAAAATTGGAATATTGCAATATTGAAAATGTTGGGTTCACCAAATAATATATAGGGTAAAAATAGGATCCACCCTAATCTGTGGGCGAAAGAGATGGATCACTTATTTTTCAAGGCCCTAAACACCTCAAATTATGCAAAATAGGATGCTAATAACAACCAGAAATGCAACCTAACTATTATATAAAATATGAGGGAATTTTTCAGAGCATAAAAAGTTATGTACTTAGCTTGAAAGTTTTTGTTTTTGAGCTATGGATGACTCATTTTCCTTCAGGGGTAAATGGGCCCTTTTAGGGTTTCAGAAAACTAACTTTAGGATCTTGTACCTTGATGTCTGCACTCTTGAAATTTTGGTTATCAAGTTTTGCAATCTTGTAGTTAATTCTATAGAGCTCTTTCTGTGATCTTGCACTTTGAATGATAACTTTTGCAACTTTGCAACCTTGACAACTTTGTTCCAAATCTTGCTCAACTTCATCTTCAACCAGTAAATATGCAATCACACACTCTAGGGAAAGAAAAACTTCTTGATTTTTTAGTGAATGGGGGTTTCCCTCAGTCAAACCCCTTGTAGGTAATTAAACCAAATGATGAAATGAATAAATTGAAGCATGAAAGTGCAATAATGTAAATGATGTCACCTTGGATTTTTTCTTGTGAAACAAATTTGAAAACAATCATGGAGTTTCCATGAAGAATGTAAATCTTGGATGTAGGATGATGCTTGTAAATGAATCCTCAATGCAACATTAACTTCTTAGCTTAATACACATGAATGTATTAAACCCTTGACATGATGATATGATCTTGAACTGCTGCAATAAACCTTTGAAATCTTCCTTGAAATTCCTTATGAATTCTCTTGAAGTGCTCTAATTCTCTTTCTTTTGATCTCATGAAGTCACACAAAATTTCTAAGAGAAAAAATGTGAATTAATCCCTTATTTATACTAAATTAAGAGATTAACCTCGAAATTCAAAGAACTAAGGCCAACACTAGATTTGGAAAGAAAAATAATTAAATTCTTGCTAGAATGAAATTAAAAAATTAGGGTCTCATTAAGGGAGGACCCATTCACCATAAAATGTGAATGGGTCTTGGTTAAGTTTCTAAGTCCGAGCTTCGGGTGGTTGAAAGAAGGCCAAAAATCCATTCCAAATCAACTGAGGAAAGGGGGGTCCTATTAAGGGAGGACCTATTTTCCATCAAGGGAGAATGGGTCTTAGCGCAACTTACCAAGACCAAATTTTACCCAATGAAATAATTTGATGTTTAATTTATGATTGTTGGGAGAGATCCTCAAGAGGTGCCAAAATTAAGGCCTAAAAAGGGGGTTAATAACTCCACTTAATCACAATGAATTAAGAATACCTAGATAAATGTGAAAGTGCTTTAAAACACTTTACAACACTTAAACAAGTTAAAAATTATGCTTATTTTATTTAGAAAGGGGCCCATAAGGTTTAATTAAGCAATTAAGTCCTAGAAAAGTGTGAAAGTGTGTTACAACACTTCACAACACTCTTGCAAAGGACCAATTAAGGCATGATTTGGTTAAACAAAGGTCCTAGAGTAGTGTGAATGTGTACAATACATTACAACACCAATCTAAGACACCATTAGTTTAGTTTTTATGTCAATTATTAGATCAAGTAAGAAAAAGGCAACTTTTTCTTTTACTACAGTATGAATTTTTTTTGTATGTGTGAATATGAAATAGCCTTGTAGTTGAGTACCATATTTATGTTTTATTCTCCCTAAGTTGAAATTAAGGGGTGTGTTAGTGTAAATAGTGATATTATATAGCTAGTTAAATTTTAACCTATTTAATAGAACCTTATTCACACTTGTTAAGTCTAAACTTAGGATCCTTTCTCTTTTTGTGCCACCTAATAAGGATGGAAAAAATATGCACCTTTAGAGACACTTATCTCATGTGCACATGACACATTAGATACACTTGTACTAGATGCATGTGCAAGGTGGTTAGAATCCTACACCCTCTTATTATCTCATCCTTACCTTTATATGCTAGACCCCATTGTATATTTTTTATTCACTTTTTATGATAGATATTTGACATATTGTGCTCTTAATTGATTTATGGAGGCTATTTTGATTTTTATTTAGATCTAAACTACTCCAGCATAATAATAGGATTAAATATATTACTATCATATGGTAATACATAAATTATTGTATGATCATCAATATTGTAATCATCAACAAGTGAAGAGTCTCCAATAAGAAAGGATGAGCAATAACAAACTCAAAGAAGGAGGAGAGATAAAATTCATGGTAAAGAAATATCTCCATTGAGAGTATATATTTATCCAATCCATAAAATATTATTAAAGTGTGAATGATTTAAAGGTGATGTGTAACAAATATAGGAAATGGTAAAAGAAATATCTATGTTCATATAGATTAGCTATGGAATAAGACCTAAATAAGCCATTAGGATATATTATCCTATGATGGGAGGATGTGATAAAACGTGTATGTTACTATGCAATTTATAAACCATAATCAAGTTATAATAAGAGTATGGAGCTAAAATTAGCCAAAACTTTGGAAGTATAAAAATGAATGATAAATTTTGATTTTTTTCAAGTGAAGAATGTTCTAAAATAATTTTAGTTTCATCCTTAAACTCAAGCCCTATTGGGTGTAATATTTGACATGCTCACCAAAATGGAAAGGAAAATAGAAGTTTCTTAATATAATCTAAGTTTTAAAGTAAATGTAAACAAATCTATATTGAATTTATACCAATTTAAAATGGTGAAGTGTACAACTAAATCCTAATTTAGGAAATCAAATGTAAGAGATTAAGAAACTTAGCTTTGGGAACAATAGTTAAGAATCAATTTTATGCAATATAGATTCCATTAGGTTAGGTAAGAAATACAAAACTCTTTTTTTCCTTTTATAGATTTTTTTTTTTTAGACTTGAACTTTTACTTAGGTTGATTTCATGGTTGTGGATCAATCCATGTCATGTGAATTTGACCTCTAGCATGTAGTTTTGATTTATTTCATTGAGCACTTTCATTGTTTGATTCACCAAACTCTCTTCTCCTTATGATTATTAAGGATTAGTTGTACTTAGCAACACTTTAAGGAAGTCATTAAATTTTAAGGGTCAAGGTTTTTAAGTTGGTTTTCTTGATTATGCCATTTTTGTGATTATGCATATTGTTGAAGAAAAAAATATTCACTCATGCAAATGTGCTAGAATGATTAGATGTAGAGTTGGATTTTATTATAATGCAAGCGAAAGAAAAATATTTCTAAAATGATGCAGTTGTATCAACCAATAATTAGTGATGAATAGCTGTACATTGAATACCTTTAAATACTAAGACATAATAAATTGCTACATTCTACTTAAACATAATTCAATTTAATGATCAAATATATAAATAACAATTTTATACTTCATCCACACTACTTATATTTCCTTTATTGAATAAAATTATTCTTTACCTATTAAACTTCATGATATTTAAGAATAACTAAATTGTTACACTATGATTAATTCTCTTGCTTTGGATAAAATCTTTTATGTTTTCTTCCCTTTTGGCTGCATATAAAAGGTATAGAATGATACCATACCATCGCTGAGACGATAGGTATGAAAGCAGAAAAAAATTGCCGTCAAACAAATTCACATTATTCAACGTGTGTGATAGATTCTCGGTTTCCATCTTTTGACGACAAACGTGTGATAGATGTCTGCTTATCAGAGATTCTCTGTATCCATCTTTGGACGGCCAACGTCTCTTGAGAATTAAATTAAACACTTTTGGAAGAATATACCTGTTAAACAATATCAAGTCAAATTTTAGTAGCGTATTAAAAACAGCCCACAGACATCAAGACTTCTTCGTAGAAAATGAGGTACTCGCAGACGAATAAAATATTTAGTTGGTACGTACAGTTAATGATTTGTTCTCTTTTATACATAGCTTGTCTTACAAGTCTTTACTTGGTATGTACAGTTAATGATTATGATTTTTTATACATAGCTTGTCTTACAAGCTTTTGTCAATAACAATCCTTGAATCCCATTTAAAAAACTATGAATCTAGTCAACGTTAAATCTATGGGATAATCTGGATCTCCCTCCTCTTTCCATCTCTCTTGTCGCATAACAATTTTATTTATGTTTTTATGCTACCGCTGTTGAGGCATTACTACCTACTTGATTTATGCTTTATACTCAAGACTGTTACCCTATATGAAATCCAAAAATATAATTATTTCCACCGACTTTGTAACACTATTTTACAAATGTTAATAAATATTCAGCTAAATCTCTAACAATCCGTCGTTACAACTACGTCGAGACTATTATGCAACCTCATGAAAGACCAATATAATAAGAGGGTAAGGTGGAAACGTCAGTGTGCAGTTTGATATGAAGTAATCAGCTCTACGAAAGAGGCGTGTCCATTTGGGAGGACATACTTGGAAACTTTCGCAACATCTACCAAGTCTTAGTGAGCGGGAGTCCAGTCGTAGTCGAGTAGTTTTGATACCGAGAGATGTACAGTAACGAGGCCAGAGCAACTAATAGAATGCCGACTAATCTTAGCATATGAATAAAACATTTATATTTATTAAACATATCGTGGTTTGTTTTCTTCGTTTGACTGTGACCAGGCGAGCTTCCAACGCATCTGGAGCATATTTCTGCTCTGGTGACTTATGAAATCCATAGTAAATTAAATAAATTTGACCTCCATTTGCTAAAAGCGGGAACATGTCTTTCTCCTACTGTTCTGGGTCTCGTTTTGCATCAGTATGGCGTGCTTTGATTAAAATATGAAAATTCATATATGACTTATTTAAAGCAAAAGTTGACGACTCATAATAGTTTATATTGTTTGGTGAGCCTTCTGGTCTGTTGCTGAAAGGTGTTATGCATCTTCTATATTAAAATATTTTATATTTGGTAATTGGATAATATTTACAACATCATAATTTAGTGTATCCATGGTCAATTGGGATCATTGGACAAATCCATTTAATGTTTCTAAGAAAATTGTCAAATATATTCATATTATAAAAGTATTCAATGTTTAAGGAGCATGTTGTAGACCAACTTAGTTTGAGGAAGAAAGAGACCATCATGTAGATACTTCATATTAATTATTTATGTATTTAGTGTATTGATTATTTTTACACAATGCATTAAATAACGATGGATAAGGTTGCTAGGAAGCTTCTTGTGAGTTTTCTCTTGTTTTCTTTTCTATTATGTATGAATGGAAGGCTTGGAATAAAGTCATCCATCATCTCTTAATCATTCACTTGATTATCTTGTACTTTCTTACTATAAGTAGATTTTAGAGCTTTACTTGGATCACTTGTTCACAAGAAGTTGAGAACATGGAGTTGGGGTTTTCCTCCCATTCTTTCTTGACTAGGCTTATGGTAATTTAGCAACAATGGTTGGTCATTGTTGTAACTATTACTTTATATATGGTTTCTTATTGGTTGAGAGGGTTAATCTTCATGTTAAGACTCAAATATTGATATGTTAATGTGACTAATTTTAATTCAAGCAATACATTAGTTTGAACATTTTAGAGGGTGATTTTTGTGTAGAGAACTTTTATATGGTATCTCTCTTATGGGTAGTTAGTCCGTTCATGTTTTGTGTGATTTATGTTAAAATTCTACTAGAACGTATAGATTAGTGATAGCATTAACATCTTTCCTTTTAGGCTTAATGTGAAATTATTTCATAGTATTGTTAATGTAGAAAATTATTTATTGATGCAGGAGCATCCAGGGTGTAAGAGCAATCTTGCATCACCCAAAACAAAAATGTTTTTTCTTTTCAATAAGGACTAAATTTGGTAGGGTTACTATTTTAGTAAGTTTGCATTTATGCACAATTGGACAAAAAATCTTACATACACCTCCAGAATGGTAAATTGAAGCCAATGGTGAAGAAATCACTTCAATACCATTGTCATGTGAGAAATATTAAAATTTAAATTTTTGAAAATCCTAGTAAAATCTTTGGGGTCAATTTTGAGGCACTTAGAGGCTTCGAATGGGCCTGAAAAAATTGGTGGAAAATGAAAGTGGATGGCCTTTAAGTCCTACGTATTGGAGAAAGAATTCTTGAGAGCTTTCTGAAAAGGTATTATAATAGAAAATATGACGGTCAGATCAAAAGTTATGACCCCGCGAAGTTGTAATACAAAAATTAATAAAATTTCAAAATATCTTCCTAAGGAAGTTACACTTTTCAGAAGATTCTAGGGCGGTTACACTTTCCAGAAGATTCTAGGGTGGTTACACCTTCCAAATAAAGGATGTAAAGGGGGACTACAGAAAAGAGACCAGGGCAAAGTAGATGGTGGCTCCGATTTGCAAATTTGCAGATTTATGTAATCAAAAATCCCATGTGATGGCAAATATAATGTTGTAATTTCATTTTCATTTCATTGATAATAGAAAATATTTGCTTTCCTTCTTGCATTTTGTTTGTGCCATTATCTATTGTTTTTGTGAGTTTTAGATTGTAAGGGGAGTACCCTTCATCATTTATATTTCCTTACAATTGGTATCCTCTTAGTGTGATAATTTATCTATGATTTGATCTTGTAGATATTTTTCTAATTTTTTTATTAAAACCTAGTTTGGACTTGAAGGGGAGAACTTCCTTACATGACTGTATTGATCTGTGATGAAGTGGGAGTTGGTTTTTGTTGATCTTATTTCAAGGAAAGTTATCATGAGCACTTCTAGATTATATATGAGCAACATCAAAGGAACATATGTTGAACTTTGGGCTCAAAATGGAGGATTTGGTTGATTATGTTATGATTAAAAAATTATGTTGTTTGCTCACTTCGAGAGTAGCTCTATTTTGTTGGAGTTGGCCATGTACTAGTTACTAAATTTTGGATGATTCCTTAGTTGCATGGAAGTTGAGTTGGATAGTTACTAACCTATAATTCTTCTACAAAATCACCTTAGATACTTGGTCATATACACATTATAGATTTAGTCGTGTAATGAATTAGAAGTTCCTTGATAACTCAATAGTGTCCTAAATTGCCAACCTTGGTAATTTCACTGTGTTTGCTTCCCGTTATGTGTTTGGACTTATAATCGTGTGAATTTGCACCCCAAGAAAATTTCTCATTTTCATACCCCTACCTTAGAAAATGTGGTTATGATCATGTAATTTCCACATCCGTCACATTCCCTATCCACTTGGTAGCTCATTAGTGTGTCAATGGAAGAATTTTGTTAGGCACATGCAGGCGCTGCATGGACATCCACGCATCATACTACCATCCTGACATGATTCCTACCCTTGGAATCTATAGAAATATTATGCTTACTATTGGCTACGAAGTGCAACATTCCCTACTTCGTTGATCAATGCCAGATGGGCCTTTTGACTCATTGTTTCCATTCAAATTGCCCAATTCTTGATTCTATCCAACTTCTTCACCTCTCTTGCTTCTCAACTAAATTCTCCATGCTCTATTGATCAACTACACACTTCCAAGCTCATGATTCACTCCATTGTAGTTGCAAGCTACTCATTTTTTGGCTCCTCCACTCTATTTGTTGCAACAACGTTGTTGTTGAACTTGCAAGCTCACTCCTTCCTCTGCTTGCCTTGAGAGCTTGTAGTTGTGAAGTTGATATCTCCCATTGTCTATTTTCTTTTTCATCTTTATATTTACATAGTAGCATATTGTTGTTTTCTGTAATTGCTTGGCACCTCTATTTCCATACATCCCTTTATCATTTTCTATACTTGTTGCTATCTAGATATCTATGGAGGTGGAAACACCAAAGTGGGGGATTGACCAAGGCAGTCCTCTAAAGACAACCCTAATATTTTCCTTGGTATTGTGTGTGTAGGTATTATTGTGTGGAGCTCATTGAAGAATCCACTCTTGGGTAGAAAGGTCTTCTTTTCTCACCCCCTCTTTTTCAATTCAAGCATAGTTTAATTAAAGAATTCTCCTTGTTGTATTTCATTTTAGTACCTTTTCTGTTATTTTTTCATAGCATAAAACTTTGACGTAAAAGTACAAAATTATGCCACACTTTCGACCAACTTATCAACACAATTAAATTTAAGTATTTCTAAATAAAAATGAATTTTGGTGAAGCATATGATCTAGTAAGATTCATTCTAGCTAAGTCAAATACTTCCACAACTTTTTCAACTAAAAATGTTGGCTAAAAATATATGGAGCACCACTTTGAGGCCAATTTACCAAAAAACTAAAATTATTTGAAAACTTGATGTTTCAACAATTCCTACTAATATAAATAACATTTTATTTAAATGTAAAACACCCTTTTATAGATCCATCGGTGTAGTTTTCAAACATATATTTATTTTAATAGTTTAATTGTCATTTATATTTTATTTTTTGTTTTTACTAAAAGAAGGTTATCATCACAAAATATTAGGTTGATTACCATGCCAAGGAAAAATACTAAAATTGTTAAAAAATATGACACGCTAGATAAAAGAATCTATATCAAGATGGTATAATTATTTTTACATTTTAGATAAATATTTAATATGAAAGTTGATGTCAAATGGAAAAAAATGTTTTTTAGTACACACATTTTAATATTTATTTATCAAAATTAGAAAAAAATATACCCATGCACTAAAGTTTCAAGTTATAAATACACACAATTTTTTTGAAAGAAAATAATATAAAATTTTCTATAAAAAGTTTGACGTCTCATGTAACTTCATTTTTCAGCATTTTATTAGCAACTAAATTATAGTGTTAATTTTTAAAAATTAGTTTAAAATATATATTTTTTAAAAAATATATAAACATAAAATATAATAAAAAATACAAATTCTACTAGTTTACATCATTTCAAAATTCAAAACATATATGCCACTTTTTATTGATTCAAATTTAAAAGTTGGACGAATGTTGGTTGCTTCCTTTATAAAGTGTGACACAACTTTGTACTTTTAAGTTAGTTAGATATTTAGTGTTTTAATCTACCTCTGAGACCTTCTATCTGTATGAATGCCAACATACTACTAAGACGTCAGTGCACCATGTTGGAGTCCATAACCTGTGCTAACATCCTCAAGTAGAGAGTTGTCTGAGCAACAGGTTAGATTCTAGAAATCAGTTCTCCTGACCTCATGAAACATTTAGTTTAGCAAAACATTAGCACCCAAATTGCTCTTCCTCTCAAATTTAACATCTTTACCATTTCAATTCATTTAGCAAAGCTTGAGGTAGATCAGGGTAGCTTATTGTTTAGGATTCTCCCATGACCTAGAGTCTCGGAGTAGCTGGTCCCCCTCCTCTACATTTTGGTAGATCTGACATGAACTGTTTCTATTTCACATCTGGGTATCAAAGAACCTTCTCTCGTATACTACGTGCATTGAAGGTTGTGTGTTGTAGGGTGCATCTTGCAACCAAACCTATGATCCATAATTGTGTAGTTAGAGGGGCTCCTAGATATTGGGAGGAAAAATTTAGATAGGTCACCATCTAATTATTGAACCTTTGGAGTATTATGAGGAAGTCCTCTTGAAGTTTGTACACATGGTCTCTTTTATGCATCTCCCTTCCACCCATTCTATGAATAGACCACTTGATACAACTTTCACATCGTAGGACCTACCTATGAACAAAGAGCCTTCTCCTCTATACATTCTCACTCCCATCAATGGGGTATGTGCAGGATCATGATGGGCCAAAAAGGGGCAATATGATGGGTATGTGTAGGGTATGTGGCTGACAACTTATTTTTACCCAAAATTGATGAAATGAAAAGGGTTTTTAAAGGAGATTCTCAGCTTTCCACCAATATAAATTATGTTTTACTTTGAATTTAAGAAATAATTATTATTCATTTTCTACTTGAATTATGACTAAAGTCCTGATTGATAAGTTGATTGAAAAACATCTATAGCTTTCAAACAGTATCACATTTTTGGAATCTGAAACATGCGTCACATTATATACTTCACATACTATAAGATTAAAAAAGAAAAAAAATAATTTCATGAAGTTTTGGCCAAGTTAAGGTGGTCAGACATACAAGTTTTTATATTGTTTAAAAGTTGTAATTAAAAAATCATAATTAATTATTTACTAGGAAAAAAATTACAAAAAAATATGCATCACATCGGGACATGAGTCCTCTACTTATATCTAAAATCTTATAAAAAAATATTATCATTTTATTGTGGTTAGGGTGGTCAGACAAAAACCTACTTCTTATTTTTCCCTAAAATTTAAGTACTACTACATTGAAATTTCAAATTTTCACTAAATAGATATATATTTTTAAAAATAAGCCTAGTATTTTAGAAACTACATTCAATTTGCTACAGATTCTATTCTTAAATAGTTTTTAAATAATATAGATAACTTATTCAAATTTTTATGTCAAGTTGCCTAACTCTGATTTTTCTAAAATTTTCACTAGTTAAGGGCCTGTTTTTTCCATGATGATTTTGCACATACCCAATGGGAACATTATAACTGGTGTTCTGGTTGATCCCATGTGCCCTATGAATGTTATAATAGAGGATACTTTTCTGATAAATTTCTTACATAAGGATGGGTATGATGAATCAAAGAGAACCATACATATGTACGACGAAATCCCCTCCAATTAGTTCCATCACTCTCTCAGTCTTGGTAGGACCCAAGGCTATAAATGCTCCTTTTGATATCATCCTGGAGTTGGAATTATTCATGGTGAACCTAGCCATTCCATGGCTAGTTTCCATGAATGTGGTCGGTTCGGTAATTCATAAGTGTTTTATTTTTTCTCATAAGGCCTCTATCCATGTTGTGCATGAAACTAGATATAAACCATTAGTGTCTCATGGGGGATACTCGCTAGATCACTTTTGGACAGCCCTGGTTGGTTTGCTTCCCTTGAGGATGAACTTGTTGTATCACACCTATTTCAAGTCTAAGACTCAAGTACAAGACTAGGGGCATAACACTGAAGGTGACCTGCCCTTTATCCCCCTATGCCATCTCTATTAAGGGTTGCATGATCATGTAGTAGCAAGCTACCTCCTCCTCTAAAAAAAAGGGGAAGGGGAAGCTTGATAGCACAAAAGAGCCTTTCTCTTCTTCTGTTGTTCCATCTGATTTTACCTCTTTCCCTGTCATGGTGCCTTCAACCTCTACTCCCATGCCTTGCATACGGAATCTGACGGTTCCCTCTTGGTGGAAGGCCAAGCATCAAGTATTTGAACTTCCCATTTTTCCCATGATGTCAAGGCCTATTATTTATGGTAAGGGGAAGGGTCCTCATGGAGTTTCCCCTATGTCTTAGCCTCCACAACCTCATATTATTCATGCCCCTCAAGTAGTGTATGGGAAGAGGCCCGTTGTTCAAGTGCATGAGTCTACTTCTCCACCTGCCATCATTTTTTCTCCTCCAGTTCCTACTCCTAATCCTATTAGAGAGGCTTCCCTTTCACTGTCAAAGTTTGTGGAGGATATGCCTATGGCAGAACATGATCCTGTCATTCCTTCTCAAGCAACGAATTCTAGTTATCAAAGATGGAGAAAATAGCTTTTGTGTGAGCGTAAGGGTTGGAGAAAGGCTCTTGCTACTGAAAAAGCTACCTTGTAGAAGGATGAAGAGGAGCCAACAACTCTTGTTTCAAAATCTTTTGTTGGGCATCCCTCTTCTACTTTGTTCATTTTAGTTCCTCTCACCTTAGTTTTGCTTATGGCTCCGCCGATGAATGTTGATGATCCTCACCCGAAAAGGGTGCAGGTGTTTATTTCTCTATTGCTAGAGCCCCCTCTTTTTTTGTCCCTTTCAGACATCCCTCCATTTTCCTAGCTGATGCACATGCTAAACACCACGATGGTGTCTATTATGGCTCTCTCTTCTTCCTCCTCACCTTTTTCTTCTTCTATGAGGATTTTGTATCCTTCGCTGAAGCGTAAGTCAGAGATCAACCTCACTCCCTATGGAGATTGAAAGTAGGGATCACCTTCCTCAGAGGGGAGTTTTGTTTTGGCTTGTGTTGTCTTCATGATAGAGGTAGCCCTGGCATCTTCTCAGTTTGTCACTATCCCTCTTCAGGAGGTTGATGGTGTATCTCAAGCACTTCCTTCCTCTCCTACCCAGTTAACACATGGCACTCAGGTGTTAAGTGCATGTTTAACTCAGTGGATGATGTCCAAGCTCTTTTTGTGATCTTTGCGAGGTCAACAAATTTTACCGTATAGGAGTTGAGTTAAGGAGACCTTGAGGGGACTTCCTCCTTAGCTCTTATCATAGGAGAGTCATAGGGTACTCCAATCACTATCCTTCCCTTGTAGGCTCATCTTCCCTCCCCAAATAATGGTCTAGATTGAGAGAACGATGAACTCCTAGTTGATGAGGATTAGGGGAGTACCTCTTCTTTATATGTATATTAGATTTGTGTGTGTGTTGTGTTTCCCCTGTGCTTGTTTTTATGCATTTCTATAGGACCCTTCTCACCCTTGTAGGTTCTTGGATACATGAGTGAAATTGTGTCATAAACTTCCTTTATATGTTTCATCTTTCTTCTATATGTTGTAACTTGATTTTTCACAATTGGAGAAGATGCAAAGTGTTGGGGGAATTTAGGCCTCCCTTCCATGTTGACCCAATTTTTTAATTTTATTTTGTCTTCATGTGATCTTTATATTTGATAACTTTGGGGACTCATGATCTTGCATTCACACATATATTACAAGTTACCTATAAGAGTCGATTTGACTCTGAACTCCTAGATCCATCTATCTCTTGACTTCCTTGTTTTCTTTGTTTTTTCTTGTTTCTCTTTTTGCTTGCTTTGTGATTCTATGGTGCTTATGTGTTGTCCCTTGTGTGCATGAAAAAATTTCCATGTTTATATCTCACTATCTCTCATGGGCCACAACATCACCCCCTTTTCTTTCTTTCCTTGGGATGCCACATCCTCCTTTGAGTCACACACACCATCCTAAGGGGGGATACTACTACTTTGATTTTCAATAAGGTGAATTTGATGGCCAACAAATCCCTTACTAAAAATTTTACATTTTTTAAAAAGCACATCCTTCAATAAGGACCCCCTTAGCAAGGTTTTCGTTCAACAATGAATTTGTATCAAAAGAATCATGTAAAACTTTCCTTCAGGAAGGGCATTCTTTTTATCAGATTCCTTGATGAAAGAGATGTTTTAAAAGGATTCCTTGATGACAAGATCACTTGTGAAAAATGTTATGCTTTTCAATCGAAGTGTCCCTTTGAACAGGCCCCTTGCTATCTTGAAGGTTTCCCAAGGGACCCCTTTGAAATCTTCTCTTTCAATTATTTTCTCTAAGATATGATTGTTTGTCTATGTAACTTTTTCTTTCCTAACATGTTTTTTCTAGATCTTAACATGTTGCTTTCTAGGACTACGCACCTTTAAAGTCAATTTCACAATCAAGCTTCTCTTATAGGATCGAGCACCTTTAAGGACCAATCAGAATCTATGGAGCCTTTCATTTCTAGACCCCCAAGACCAAGAACCTATGGCACCCCTTTTGCAGGACCAAGCACTTGTAAATCTCTTGATTTTTGTAGGACTAAGCACATGTGGAGCGAATTTTCTAGGAACAAGCACCTTTAGAGCTTTTTTTCACCTTCTACAAGACCAAGCACTAATGGAGCCAATTCTATAGGACCATGCACCTGTAGAGATTTTGTTCATCTTCTACAATACCAAGTACCTATGGAGCCACCTCTCTCTCTTGCACATTTGAGCATGTCAGGGGTGATCCCACAATACTGGTTTACAATTTTTGGCCAAACTGGACATTGAAATATTTTTTTCTAACTAAATATTCACTTTCAAGCACCTATAGTAGCTAAATTGTGAGGAATTTGAAGATGATGCAAACTAGCGATTTGTGACATTTTGTTTGTAGATCTAAATATATTTTTTTCAAAAAATTTGGAATCAGATTGCACTTATTTTTCTATCTCATTTGAATTTTTATTTTTTTTAGTAAACAACATTTTTAAGGAGTGACTCTCACCACATAATGCATAATGTTTTTTCCATGAAGGATGAAATTCTAATTTTTTTGAATTTAGATTTATAACTACGATATCTAGTGCTTCCAATTAGTTTCATAGTGTTTTATTGAATTTTTTTTCCTTAATCAAGTTTTGAAGTCAAACCAATTATAATTCAAACATAGGTGAACTATATAACACGTAAATTTTTTTGTATGTATCAAAATTCATTTTTTTTGTTGGATCAATGACTTCAATATTTGGTGCACTCATAATTTTCAAAAAAAAAAATCATAATCTACTATTTTCCACATGTGCAAAACAAAGAGCTTGATTTTTGGTGAAAAACCTATATGTTTAATAAAACTAAAAAAAAAAATAATAAAACCAAAACATATTAAAATTATATTCATTGGATAGCTCATTCTAAGGACTACCATCATCTAGTTGGGTCTATGTGTTGAAAATGGAGGTCATTATGTAGCTTAATACTTTGTAAAACTATGAGAATGTAGATCTAATTAAGATTTCTTTGTTACAATTTCTTTGTGGATGATTATCTGTTTAGATTCATTTTACCATTTATATAAATAAATAGAAGATTGTAGAAGAATGAGACTAGAAGATAGAAGTGACATGACATATATAGTGGAGAAACCCTTTTGGGAAAAATATCCACCACCAGAATCAATAATCCTTGTATTATTTAACCTTAGAACAAGATTACAATAATTCTTTATCAATCCTTGCTTGAGATGCTTATTTTTCCTTCAACAATTCTTCTTCACAACCTACAATAAAATCTAATCAAAATCTCTTCAACTTGTTGCAATTAATATACAATAATGAGCCTTGAAAACTCCAAAGAGTTGTCAATTACAAAGCACAAAGCTTCTTTCAAAAACCTACACCTATTCTTTGCAAGTAGAGTTTCAATGTGTAACAAGAAGTCAAATCCAATATCTCCTCAATTTAGGTGCCCCAAACTAAACTCCTAACTAATCATTGGTCAGGAAAATATATTCCAAGCTTCTTCTCAAAGTTGGCACCCAAGAATGGGTCCAGTTAACTTAGCCTTGTAAATATCTTCTCATGCAAAAGGTGTTTACTCCAAGATGCCAACTTGGATCCCCAAGGTGGGTCCAAGTTAATCTTTGTTAACAGAAACACATCTCTCCATAAATTCATGCAAACATGATACATGATTGATCATCCCCACTTAACTGAATGTATCACCTATTATTTTTCATGTAACTCAAGTCATTAGTCATGCATTCCAAGTCAACTAAAGTCAACTAGCATTCAATTGAAACTAACTACATCCAACTAAAGATAATTGAACCATAAATGAACTGAACTGAATTGAACTGATACTGAACTAAACTCCACTCATGTAAATATCAATTCCTAACTTGTAGGATCTTTACATGCATTAATAAAGTGTTATCTCTCCCCCAAATAGTTAACTTAAGCAAGGTGGGTTCCACCTTCCATGTGGGTGCCCCATGTGCTCCTATTTTGTAGGAGCTCTTCTTGGATGTCCCCACACGTTCCTATCATTTAGAATTAACTACAAATGTCAATTTACATGTTCATTTCATTTGAATTAAATCTCTTTCTAATCCTAGTGTTGGGGAACACTTTCCAAGGACTTAGGAGATACATGAAATATGTTTAGGATTGTAATTAAATGACATCCTATTCCCAGCATTCTCCCACTTGACATTATACATTGCAATTATTATAAATAAGAAATCATTATTATAAATCAAGTATAGGATTCAAGGCCAATGGCCTTCTTACACTAAGAGAACTTATCTATAGGAACTGGTTTTGTAAGATAATCTACAACATTAATCAAAGTCTCAACTTTCTCAATTAATACCTTTCCACTCTCAATAATTTCTTGCACAAAGTGATATTGAACATAAACATGATTAGAATGAGAATGCTATATAGGATTTTTGGCTAAACAAATAGCACTCTGACTATCACATTCAAGTTTTCTTTTCTTGCAATTAAAACCAGTACCTTTCCCAAGTCTGTGTAGCCAAACTACCTCTTTAGAGGCATGTGAAACTGTCGAGTGTGTTGAACTCACTTCCAACCAGGGCATAGGCTCCTCGTACTTTTTGCTAAAATCTCATCAAGAGTAACCATATCAAGACATGTATCTAACCATAAGATAACTCAAGCCTCACCTATTTCTCCAAGTATCCATGAAGACCTGTAACCAACCAATCCATGCCAAACTCCAAATGCAACATAGCACTATCATAAAGTAATCAAGCAAATGATTAATGCACCCAATACATAAGAGAACTAGTACGATCAATTTCAATGCTCCAATCATGAATTAGAAACATAAATATGACATCCATGATCTAACCATCTCCTCCAATAATATCACATGCATCATAACATATATAAAAATCCTAATCTCAAGAGAACAAGTACCATGCCAAACTCTAAATGCAACAAGAGTAAACCTCGACATAATAGCAACCACTCTAAACTAGGAAAACATATCCCCAATCACATGAAGATAACCTTACCAATGATGCATCCAAGTCACTTCCAACAACTCCCACTAAATTGTGGTATGACCTACACATGGCATCATGACTAGCATCCTCTTCATGAAGATCACTATGAAACATCAAGCAAAGAGTCATCACTGACATTTTTATGTATGAAATGATCAATGCATCATTACTTTCATCCAAGGATTCCTTTGTAGAAGAATCATAACTCTTTTTCTTGTTCTTACAATCCTTCTTCACATGTCTCAGTTTCCCATAGTTCCAACACTTTACTTTACTCTTACCAGGGGTTTTAGACCATCCTTTGGACTTACCCTTTCCTTCCTTGTCTCCCTTAGGTTCCTTTTTCTCAGGCCTACCTCTTACAAACAAGGAATCTTGAATTTCTATTTTAGACTTCCTCCTCACCTCCTCTGATAGGAGAGTAGGAAATATATTATCCATATTAGGATCTACACCACTACCACTGATAGCAACAATTAGATTTTCCCAAGACTCTGGTAAAGAAAAAAGTAACAAAATGTATTTATCTTCTTCTTCTAGCTTTACATCTATAGATGCTAACTGACTTATAATCAAATTAAAAGCATTTAAATTATTTGCAATAGAATCACCATCTTTCATCTTTAAATAATACAACTATCTTTTCATATACAACTTATTAGTAAGACTTTTGGTTTGATAGATCTATCACCTATCCTCTTCCACAACTTATATGCAGTAGTTTCATCTATAACATTCAAGAGAACAACATCAACAAGACATAATATTATGGTCCCTCTTTCCTTCTTATCAAGCTTAGCCCAATCCTCATCTAACATCATTGTAGGTGACTTTGTCTCATTACCAATAGCCAACCACTGATCTCTCTCTTCAAGGAGATCCTCCATTTTTAGTTTCCACATCTCATAATTAGATCCATTGAATCTTTCAATATTTAAATGAGAATTAGAACTCATTGTAACACACCTCTTTTACAAAATCAACAATAACACAATAGTAAAATCTCCCACTATAGCCAAAAAACCTTCAAACTTTTAATAGAAAGGCGTCCCAAACTCTACCCAACCCTTAGCTTTGATACCAAATGTTGAAAATGGAGGTAATTATGTAGCTTAATACTCTGTAAAACTATGATATTGTAGATCTAATTAAGTGTTATTTGTTATAATTTCTTTGTGGATGATTATTTATTTAGATTCATTTTACCATTTGTAGAAATAGACAGAAGATTGTAGAAGAATAAGACCAAAAGATAGAAGTGACACAACATATACTGTGGAGAAGCCATTGCAGGAAAAAATTCCACCACAAGAATCAATAGAGCTTGTATTATTTAACCTTAGAACAATATTACAATAATTCTTTATCAATCCTTGCTTGAGATGCTTCTTTTGCCTTCAACAATTCTTCTTCACAACTTGTAGTAAAATCTGATCAAACTCTCTTCAACTTGTTGCATTTAATAAACAATAATGAGCCTTGAAAACTCCAAAGAATTTTCAATTAAAAATCACAAAGATTCTCTCAAAAATCTACACCTACTCTTTGCAAGTAGAGTTTCAATGTGTAACAAAAATTCAAATCCAATATCTCCTCAATTTAGGCACCCCAAAATGAACTCCTAACTGATCGATGGTAAGGAAAATATCTTCCAAGCTTCTCCTCAAAGTTGGTGCCCAATAATGGGCCCACTTAACTTAGCCTTGTAAATATATTCTCATGCAAAAGGTGTTAACTCCAAGATGCCAACTTGGGTGCCCAAGGTGGGTCAAAGTCAATCTTTGTTAACAAAAACATATATCTCCATCAATTCATGCAAACACGATGCATGATTGATCATCCCCACTTAACTAAATGTATTGCCCATTATTTTTCATGCAAATCAAGTCATTAGTCATGCATTCGAAGTCAACTGAAGTCAACTAGGATTCAACTGAAACTAACTACATGCAATTGAAGATATCTGAACCATAACTTAACTAAACTAAACTGAGCTAAACTGAACTGAACTGAATTAAACTAAACTAAACTAAACTCCACTCATGTAAATATCAATTCCTAACTTCTAAGATCTTCACATGCATTACTACAATATTATCTCTCCTCCAAATTGTTCACTTAAGCAAGGTGGGTTCCACCTTCCATGTGGGTGCCCCATGTGCTCATATTTTTTAGGAGTTCTTGGAAATCCCCACATGTTCCTATCATTTAGAATTAATTACAAATGTCAATTTACATGTTCATTTCATTTGAATTTAATCTCTTTCTAATCCTAGTGTTGGGGAACACTTTCCAAGGACTTAGGAGATACATAAAATATGTTTAGGATTGCAATTAAATGACATCCTATTCCCAACACTGTGAAGTATCCTCCATTTTCATCCTCAACATGAGCTTCAAAGCAAAAAATTATAGACTTTTTTGGTGCCTAAGGGGGAGAAGGGGGGAAAATGAGGGTTCGCTTGTACCAGGGTTCGAGCGAACCCCCTTTCCACAAGCCTTCACTTTTGGATTTTTTTCAGGAATGGCGGGCCCCATCATTAAATGGGTTCACTCAAAGGGGGGTTCTATCGAACCCCCTTTGGGTTCACTCAAACCAAAAGTTCATTCAAACCCCAAAGAGCCAAAAAAAAATTCAACTTTTCCTTCCTCACTAGAATTGTAAACCACTTGTGTGGGTTTACCCTCAGATTATGGTCTACTTCCTTGATGGTTCAGATATATATTCTCTTTGAATTCTTTCCACTCCACTTTAACTCGCATTCATTGATGCATATGCTTGCTAACATGGGGGGAAAATTTAATGGCATGAATTTGCACCCATTTTCATACCCCTCACCTTAGAAAATGTGAATTTGATGATGCAATTTACACATCTGCCACCTTTTCCTATCCACTTAGCAACGAATTTTCATGTTGGTGGAGGAATTTTTTCAGGGACACACACCTACTGCATGGATTCCCATGCACTGTGTTGCTATCCTAACAGGATTCCTACCCATGGAATCTAGAGAAATATTATGCTTTCTATTGGTTGTGAAGCGCAACATTCCCTACTCCCTTGACTAGTGCCAAATAGGAATTTTACCTCCTTTCCATTCAAATTTCCTAATTCTTCATTCTACCCAACTTCTTCACCTCTCTTGCTTCTCAACTGAATTATTCATGCTTTATTGATCAACTACATAGTTCCAAGCTCCCACTTCACTCCATTGTAGCTACAAGCTACTGGTTTTTTGGTTCCTCAACTCTTTTTGTTGCAACATCTTTGTTGTTGGAGAACTTGCAAGCCCACTCCATCCTCTACTTTCCTTGAGATGAAGTAATTGTGAAGGTGATATCTGTCATTTTCCATTACTTTTTCATAATTGTATTTATGTAGTAGCATATTTTTGTTTTTTTTATTGATTGGAACCTCTACTTCCATGCATCCATTTATCATTTTCTATACTGGTTCCTATCTGTCTATCCATGGAGGTGGAAACACCAAAGAGGGGATTCACTAAGGAATTCCTCTAAAAATATCCCCAACATTTTCCTTGGTCTTGTGTGTGTAGGCATTCTCGTGTGGAGCTCATTGAATATTTGACTCTTGGGTCTAAAGGTCTATTTTTCTCACTCCCTCTTTGTCAATTCAAGCATAGTTTAGTTAAATTTTCTCCTTGTATTTCATTTTCGTACATTTTATGTTATTTTTTCATAGCATAAAACTTCATTAGTTAGGAAGTTAGTTAGATCTCTATTTTTTAAATCTATCTCTGAGGCATTCTATTTGTATAGATGCTAGTGCACCATTGAGATGCCAATGCAACATGCTTGAGTTCGTAACCTACACTAATGTCCTCAAGTAGAGATTTGTCTAAGCAATAGGTTGGATTCTGGAAATTAGCTCTCCTAACCCCATGAAACTTTTAGTTTGGCAGAAGGACAGTATCACCTAGATTGCTCTTCCTCTTCAACCTTGGCATCTTAACCTTTTCAATTCATTTAGCAAAGCTTGAGGTAGATCAAGGAAGCCTGTTGTTTAGGACTCTCCCATGACTTGGAGTCTCGGAGCACCCAGTCCCCCTCCTCTACAAGACCTAATTATTCTTTTCATTTACCTGTTTTATTATCATTTTCAAAAATCAAGACATTATTGGAAATTAAAATTAATTATTTATTTAACAACTTAAGTCCAAAAATAGGTCTAGTCTAGGGCCACCTTACCCTTGACCACCCTATTTTGGCATAATTTTTAATATTTTATTAGTGACATTATTATATTTACAAATTCAAACTCATTTGTTGGCTTTTCAAAATAATTATTGTGGGAAATAAATAAATGCATATAAATATAAGTCTTTTTCACCATTTGAAAATCTAGTGAAATTTTGAGTAATTGAGCATCTTAAGAACTAGTCAAGAAAATTAAAGAGAATAATAACCATTATTTTATAATATTTTTATTAGTCAATATTCATGTTAACAATGCATCATGTATGAATTATTGTAATTTTTTTTTTTCTTGTGAGGACTAATACTTGCAAGAACTTCAATCAAACATCAAATTATTCTTTCATGCAATGAGTTACATGACTTCAATCTATCAAGGAAAGAAGACCCAAGTGGTAAGTTACAACACTTGTTATTTATCATTGATTTTATCTATTTACATCTACTTGAAATAGGGTAAGCACTCTTTATCTAGCATAATCATAGTCATTATGGAGGTGAAAAAAAAAACATGGTTTGACTTCTAGACAAGCCCCTATACAACACAACCCTTTATCACCTCTCTTTATTGCAAGTGGTAGGTTTAAAGTGGATTTGGAGAATATTGGAGATTCAAAAAAAAGATCAAGCATTCAAGTACATTCATTCATCAAATCAAGACAATTACAATTATTCATCAACAAAAGGAGCTTTGAAGTTGAATCTAATGTGGAAGCACCTACAAACTACAACCCAGTGATACTTGTTCAGAGATTCCAAAATTGTCATTCTCACTCTAGGGAATGCATAGTCCAAACAAAATTTAGTTTCAACCCAAATTTAAATTATAGGTACCTCTATCTCTTCTCTAAGCTATGCCTTTTTTAGTTTCTACTTATTATTTTTGTTTTTTTTAATTTCCATCAATTTACTTACTTTCATAGTTTACCTAGTTTATAAAACCAAATCAATTCAATTCCTAATCAATAAATTAATTATCAACACCCATAAAGAGTTCCAAGACCTTGATCAAACATTATGGCTCATCCTTTCAAGAATATTATCCATGTGCTCTTTAATGATTATTTTTGTGTCCTCTCAAATGTGGTGTTTGGAAAGGTGTGATTTAGATCCTAGATGTATTTTTCTACATAATATTTTGGTGAATCTGGTATATCCTACACTTACATGCTTCTGATTTATATACCTATTTCCTAAAATCTAAGTGAAATCTTAGGTTGTTTAAAAGTGTTTTAATTCAAACTACATTTCATGTTATACATTGAGAAAAGATAATAGTTGCATGGTATCTTACAAGTTTCACTCATAACTTATAACCGTACAAGAGCTAGTTTCACTCAAAACCTTACCAAGACTCAAAATCAAATAGGGAAACAAGTTTCATCTCCTACAACCATACCTTTTATTCGTACTTTCACACCTCCAATTGTAGCTTCCACCACATAATATAGCGATGGTATTAACTCTAGTTTAAGGTTCTATTAGGAATCCTAATAATTTTTTTCCCTCATCTACCACACCCCCATTTTCTTCACCTCTCATCAAAATTCAAAAAACTAACCCTCCAATCATTAAAAATAGCCCTACACATTCAAAAATTATTGAAATATGTTAGAAAATGATCTTGTAATAAATAAACATTTACAAAACATGTCATATCTACAATAAAAAATTTCAAACATGAACCAAAGGAAATCCAATGCTAATCCTCAAGCATATATACCACATAGTCTATTATCATTTTCTATCCTAAAAACACCTATTCCACAAAATATTGAAATTCCCCTCTTTGAGAAGTATGTTGTCAAAGGAGATCACAATAATCATGTATCAAATTTTATCACTCTATGTAGTGAATTCATTTTTAAAGATTCTCTCCTAGATAAATCTTTTCTCAATCATTGAAAGACATGGTCTTGGATTGGTTTTTCTCATTGCCCAATAATTCAATTACTACCTTTAAAAATTTACTAATAAATTCCTTCAACATTTAAAAGAAAAAATTAGATCTCAAGTTATATTGACTGCTTTAGTCCATTGCAAAGAAGTACCTAAGGGAAAAGTGAATAATTTTATAAGATGATATAAATATTTGTATTAAAAAATCTCGTATTTTCTATCAAATGTTAATATATAAAAATCCTTTATTGGAAACATACAACTTAACATTCATGATAAGATATTATAAATGAAATATCCATCACTCACACATTTATGTGTGGCTCTTCATGATTACCAAATTTTTGTGTCAATATGAAGGAACACCTTAATTGGATCCTAATAGTCAATTTGAAGCCAATTCTTAATCTAATTATCAACCATTTAAGAAGAAAAAAAACTTCATCAAAGTAAACATTCCTCAATCATCTAATAAAATTTAAGCAGAATTTACTACTACATCTACAAAACCATATCAACTTAGTCTAAGAGAGATAATTTTCACAATTCCATGATTCTCTCCATGCAATAATGTTATAATTGCTTAATAAAAACATGACCAAAATCCCTCCTATTCATCCTATTGATACCAAAAAATCATTACCTCCCAAATTTAATGCAAAATTATCTTGCCAATATCACTGTACACCTTGAAATGATACATAAATATGTATGTGTCTTAAGAACCAAGGGAAAGTTCTCATAAATTCTAATGTCATCCATTTGGCTAGTGAAAATGTGATGCAATTCAACAATTGAGAAACCAAAGAGGTTTGTCAAATTTTATAGCCTTCCCTCATAAATCAATACTTAAAATGATATTTAAATAAAATCTCCAACATAAGATTATTTCATTTGCATTCAAATAAATACTAGAAGTTTACATATTCTGGAAAATCAGCATGCTATCCATTAACAAAGATTCAACTATAACTACAACCATCTACATGCAATATTTAAAACAAGTAAGAAAACTCCTACACACAAAGTTCTAAAAAGAACCAATAATTAGCTTTAACTCCAAAAAAAATAACATGTTATAGGTAGAAAAATAATCTTCTCAAACTTTTGGATATGGAGATTAGGAGCACCCAAATGCTCTCCTTCACACTTCTACTTTCTTTTTCCTCTCTTTTTCCATCCTATAACTTCTAAAACCCATCACAATTTTCCTATCACTACTTCTTCATTCATACGAATTTTATAAAATGGTTTTTGGGTTTATGTGTATCCTTTCCATCTTTCTAGAACATTTTAATTTTTTCCATTTCATTACAAAATGAGAAAGTTATACCCAATTTACTAAGACTTGGACTCACAATTATGACCCAGAAAATCTCCCTCTCTCCAAAAAATGCCAGTCAAACATCCAAAATCCCCAATATTCCTTCCTAGGTGTGGGTTTTTCTCTTTCAAGTATGTGCATTCAATTTATATTCAACATTGATCTTCCTGCCTCACAACCCACTCTCTCGACACCCCTGCATTCCACTTCAACAAATGCCATTTTCAAATTTTAGAATGGTGTTACATTTTTCCATAAATACCCACTCATAGGCATGGACGTGAGAATTTCCTTTAAATGACAAATTAAAAAAAATAAAACATATTTAAATAATTAACAATTGAATCAATTAACCCATTGGTTTTTCCTCCAAGAAAAAACAAGAAAAATACTAAAAAAAAATTAAAATTAAAATGTTTTGGATGTGTAGGATTGTTTAGTACCCCTGGATGCTCCTACATCAAACACCCAAGGTAAGAAAAAATGATCCATGAGTTGAAACTCATGAACATTTAAATATTTGGTGCTTTTTCTTCACCCACATTTCCTCCTTATCTATTTGTTTTTTTTCTTCACCATGCTCTGAAACTTCCTATCTCCCCCTTCCTTCATCCTTCCTCTCTTTCTTCCCCTCATGAAATTTATTTCACTATACCAAGATTATTCTTTCCACCCTACTTCTTCATTATCAACATTTGCATACAAATTAGCATAAAAATTTCATATAAGTCAAATAATTATGTTTATACTTCCTCCTTACCTTGTCTTCTTTCATTCTCCCCTTCCTCTATGTCAATAAAATTTATCATACCTTGTTGTTTTTTTTTTTGTAACCTCTTATTTCTGCCCCTAACTATCTTTCCCATTTCACTTTTCTTCACCAATTTATCAAAATACAAATCAACTTGAACATCAATTTCAACAAATTTTGAAAAATCATCATATACTCTTATTTTCTCCTCCTTCTCTACTAGTGTATTATCATTTTTCACATCCCCAAATTCACCAAATTCCTTTGCAAATTGTAGATGTTAAAAATATGCAAATTCTCAAAACTTAACATGTATTAGCATGGTTAGTTAATTAAAGCACAATGAATTAAACATCTCCATGAAATGCCCCATCATGTTAAATATGCAACCAAAGAAACAATGAAACTAAACAAAAGCATATGAAAACATGATGCAAACTCTATGTCATAGTGGATTGGTGCTACTTTAATGTGGAAAGTATCCCTTTCCCAACCCTTGATAATAAATTTCAAAATGTTGAGCAAGATACTTGAGTGATGAAGACAAATTTGTGGATAGTCTAGATGCATAAAACTTTGGATAGATTTCAAATAGAGAAGGTCTTTATTTATAAGTTAGAGGTTTGAAGAATTGAAGAATAGGAAGAATGTGGGATTAAGAAAGGACCAATGAGATTGAGACATTTGTCTCAATGCCAATGGGTAAGGATTGATCACACTTTGTGTGTGTTTGTAAGAGGCACCAAATGCATGTTTGAGAGACATTAAATGCATGTGCTTGAATTGTTTTGGGGGGAGAAATTGTTTGAATGAGAAAGTCAAATGAAGGAATATTCCCTTTTGAGAGGGAAAATGAGATAATTAGTTAATTAGAAAAAATGATTTTCATGTGCAAGTGGGTGGGTTAGTCAAGGGTTGAGTTTGACCAAGGTTGAGTCAAAAGCTAGAGAATGGGTAATTAGGATTAGGAGTTAATTAATCCAGAATTAATTAACTTGGAGGAATTTAGAGGATTTGACATTTGATTTAAATGGTTTGATTTATTAAACCAAATAAGAAGACTTGGAGGATTTAACTAAATAGATTGATTTATTTAATTAAACAAGAGGACTTTGGGGATTTAATTAAATAAATTGATTTATTTAATTAAACAAGAGGACTTTAGTGATTTAATTAAATAGCTTGATTTATTTAATTAAACAAGAGGACTTTAGTGATTTAACTAAATAAATTGATCTATTTAATTAAACAAGAGGACTTTAGTGAATTAATCTAATAAATGGGTATGTGCAGGATCATGATGGGCCAAAAAGTGGTGATATGATGGGTATGTGTAGGGTATGTGGCTGGCGATTAATGAAACAAATAGGGTTTTTAAAGGAGATTCTCAACTTTCCACCAATATAAATTATGCTTTACTTTGAATTTAATAAATAATTGTTATTTATTTTCTATTTGAATTATGACTAAAGTCCTAATTGATAAGCTGATTGAAAATCATCTATAGCTTTCAAACGATATCACATTTTTGAATCCAAAACATGTGTCACATTCTATGTTTTGCATACTATAGGATTAGAAAAAGAAAAAATGAATTTAATGAAGTTTTGACCAAGTTAAGGTGGTAAGACATACAAATTTTTAAATTTTTCAAAAGTTGTAATAAAAAATTTATAATTAATTATTTACTTAGAAAAAAATTACAAAAAAATATGCATCACGTTAGGACATGAGTCCTCTACTTATATCTAAAATATTATAAAAAAATATTATCATTTTATTGTGGTTAGGGTGGTCAGACAGACACCTACTTATTTTTTCCTTGAAATTTAAGTACTACTACATTGAAATTTCAAATTTTCACCAGTAGAATTTTTTTTATAATAAACCTAGTAGTGTAGAAACTACATTCAATTTGCTACAGATTCTATTTTTACATATTTTTGAAATAATATAGATAGCTTATTCAAATTTTTACATCAAGTTTCTTAACTTTGATTTTTTTGAATTTTTTGCCACTGAAGGGCCTGTTTTTTCCATGATGATCCTGCACATACCCAAATTACTTTATTTGATTAATAGAGGAAATGATGTTAATTGATTGGAATTAGATGCATG
The DNA here is from genome assembly GCA_007258455.2 of Sequoia sempervirens. NCBI lineage: Eukaryota > Viridiplantae > Streptophyta > Pinopsida > Cupressales > Cupressaceae > Sequoia > Sequoia sempervirens. The sequence continues at coordinate 55,132,660 of VDFB02105785.1, forward strand.
GTGTCAATTAAGATTATTTTCCTATCTACATTTTTCCCCTCTTTGAAGCAATGTACACGGTACATTGGTTCAAAGAATAACCTTGCTGAGATCAAAATTAAAAAAAAATCTAATTTTTTCAGATGCCCCAGTGGAAAGAAGTATGCCCCAATGGAAAAACGTATGTTGGTACATTGCCTCCTCAAGAGATCAGGTGAAAGTTTTGATTTTTAGGTTGATCTCACAATAAATATTCAAGATTAGTTTAGCTCAGAGAGGATTAGAAACTCGAATGTTTGATGTAGAAAAATTTGATGATGTATAGACAGTCATCGACCATGGGTAGCCTCATGTATATTTTGAGATATCACACAAATTTGGATAGAAATGTTAGTAAATATAGAAGAATAAGAAGAAATGAGATGGTGAAAGAGAGGATCCAACAAGTCCATGATTTGATGAGACTTTATTGGAGATGATGATGATGGTGGTGATGATTGCTTGTTAGAAATTGGTATTTTAAAAGGGCTACTTTCCTTATGTTTGATAACACACATAGATACGATGCATCAAGGTATAAAGAACCAGGATGGTGTTGCACCTAGTGTGATGGACTTTGACTCGACAATCAGATAGGAGTACTCTTGTTCACACCTGGCATACAAAACCTTATTTAGAATGCAATTCAAATATTCCAAACATCTCAGACAAAAACATAGAAAGGAAAGCCTTCCTATGTGGTCAACAAGACACCTAAAACACCCTCCCTAGAAACCAAAAAAAAAATGCATGACCAAGGTTATATTACAAGAATATCCAACAAGCACAACAGACAAAAGATAATGATTGTTTCCCCATTCCTTTCTCTCTAAATCATTTTGTTTAGAAATCATCGAGAGGTCATTGGAATGGGCACAATAAGATAAATCAATAAGAAAAAACCAAGTTAGAAAACAAGCTAATGTTCTTCATACCGCTAGCCAAGACTAAACTATAGTGATGCCTAATGTTGATGTCCATTGTAGGAAGGATTCATCCTAGGACATGATGTTATCAGGTGATTTTGGGACTAATGGGATGCTAGACTATTGATACCAAGAATTGACCAACTTGTTTACCTACTGACCTAGGCTTGAGACCTTGATGTTTGGGTTTACACTTTTAAATTTTCTATACTTGTTTCCGATTGTTTTGCAAAAGGTTGAAGGTGGCGATTGATTTATTATGGATGATTAATTATTTTAGGTGAAGAAAAATGAGATGGATGGATTTTTTTAAAATATTTGGATGTTTTTGATGTTTTTGAAATGTTATGAGGTTGTTTTGTTTTATTATTATTATTTTTGGATTTGTGGTTATTTTAATGTTTTTGTATTTTTGTGTCTTAGGGGCCGATAAAAGATTAGCCTTGCCTATGTTTAGGCTCAGAGATGATGTAATTCAAATGATGACTCAGTGTTCTATTTTTAGGATGTTGAATAACCTTGTCATTTCAAACAATAAGCTTGGTGGCACCATTCCAAGTGAAATTTTTGGTGGATTCAAGAAAATAGCTTTGTCTGATTCTATGTATTTACAACATTATGGGGTGTTAGATCCTTCATGGAATGCTTTGGTTGGTAGTATTCCTGAGTAGATTGGAGATTGCATTTGCAATGGTTGAGTTATCTTTATAGGGAAACCTGCATACCAATCATGTTCCTTAGCAACTTTTTCTTCTTGGAAATCTTACTTTGTTGGATATGTCTTTCAATCTTCTTAGTGGACCCATTTTACCTGAGTTTGCAAGACTTCAAAACCTCCAAAGCCTTAGTTTGGCTAATAATTAATCCATCGGTAGTATTCCAATAGAGTTGGGAAATATTTTAGGTCTTGTGAGTCGATGTTTATTTGCAAGTGAAAGTGAAATGGGATGGCTATTTTTGGTATTTTGAAATGTTTTGAGGCTATTTTGGGATTTTCAAGATGTTTAGAAAAGTTTTGATTTTCAAATTTTCCAATGTTTTTTTATTTTCTTAGATTTTGGCCAAGAGCCTAACCTAAAGACCTATCCTAGTTGCCTCGAGGACTGATCAAATATTAGACTTTCCTATGTTATACACGCAGAGACCACATAATTCGACTGACACAAACTTGTTTATTGATGAATTATGAACATGTTGGATTTCTAGTTTATTATGAAGAACTCCTAAAGGACTGACCTAAGTGTCTCGAGGGATGATCAAAGATCAACCTTTCCTACGTTCAGAGCTCAGAGACCCATAGTTTGACAAGTTGACTCTTTTTTTACTTTTTGACCTATTTTCGGATTTTGATATGTTTTGAATATTTTTGGGTTTTGTGATTTTATAATGTTTTTGAATTTTTTTATTTTCTAAATGTTTTTGGATTTTAAAATTTTAAGGAAAACTTCAAGAATATACATGCATTTGATCGAATGTAGGTATAAGAACATGCCCCCAATGTGGTGCAATAGACTACTTTGATATAGGTAGGACAAACTGACCTTAGGAATGGGCTGAGTAGTACTATGAGGGATCATGATATGAACACAAGATCAAGCTATGATGCAGATGCAGATGGGTGATGGATGGATGATGCAGAACAAGTTGTAGAGATCATGGTGGATGGAAAGTGCTTATTTACATGAGGTGCATGCTTGCCAAGTTTTCACCAAGGTACTTGCCCAAAGTGCCATCGAAGTGGTTTTCACTAGAGGATGATTTTTTTCTTTACTGTTTTTAATCCTTTTTCTAATTTTTTTATATTTTTGGTTTTATATCTTGCAAGTTTACGCATAATTTTTTTTTATATGGGAGATATTGATAGGCTCCTGCAGAGTCTGTCATTGGGTGTTGATAGTTGATATGCCCCTGACTTGTAGCTCTCTGTGATGACAAAGGATCCCAACCATTTGGGTTCAAACTTGCCCTTGGTATCTGGATTTGGTATGTTTTTCTAGTTCTCCTTTAGTACAAGTTCCTCGACCTAGAAGGTCCAAATCCTTATCTTCTTGTTGTAGCTCCACTTGAGACGGTTTTGATACACCTATAGATTGTTTAAAGAATCCATGCACCACTCATCCATTAATTCTAGATCATTCAATTGTGAGACCTGATATTCTTCATCTAGGAAAAGATTATATAGTGATATCCTTAGGGATGGGAGCTCGATCTCAATGGGGAGTATGGCTTCTAATCCATAGACTAGGGAGAATGGGGTTGCACCTGTTAGTGTGCAGATACTTGTTCAGTAGTCCCATAGGGTGGGATTCAACTGCAAGTGCCAGTCATGATCAGTTTCATTGACTATCTTTTTTAGGATTTTCGGGATAGTTTTGTTTGTAGCCTCAGCTTGGTCATTCCCTTGGGGGTAGTATGGAGTGAAAAAGTGATGTTGGATTTTGAATTTGTAGCATAGGTCTTGAACATCCTGGTTTTTGAATGGTGTCCTATTATTTGAGATAATGGCTTGAGGGACACCATAGTGACAAATTAAGTAGTTCAGGATGAACTTGGATATATGCTTTCCTATAATGTAGGTCATGGGAATGGCCTCTACCCACTTGGTGAAGTAATCAGTGGTAGTGATGATAAACTTATATCCATTGGATGAGGTGGGTGTGATTTTTCCAATGAGATCAAGCCCCCACTGCAAAAAGGTCCATGGTGTTATGATGGGATGGAGCTCTTGAGCTGGTGCATGGATGAGGTCCCCATGTTGTTAACATTGTAAATAATTCTTGACATATTCATGAGATTCTCTTTCCATTGATGACTAGTAGTACCCAGTTCTTAGCAATTTCATACAAGGTCATACCACTCGAATGTGATCCACAAATGTTGTTGTTCACCTCAGTTAAAGTGGCCAAATCCTCCTCAACATTTATTAATTGTAACAGGGTTCCCTCAATGCTCTTATGGTATAGGGTGTCTCCTAAAATGACAAAGCGGGATGACTTCTTGACAAAGATTCTTTTTAGGCTCGGGGATAAATTAGCAGGGAGGACTCCTATTCTCAAGTAAGTGTATACATCATGGTACTAGGGATCACCAGGACTAATGATTTTGCACACAAATTCAGACTATGGTACCTCAAATGCTAGTACAAGAAGCTACTCTATGAGGAATTCATGCTTAGGGACATTGTGTGGGATATCCAATAACGATACAATTATCGCCATAGCATCTACTACTTTGTTATTAGCCCTAGGTATCTGCTAAAATGTGATGTGAATAAAAGAATCTTTGAGGCTTTCCACTAGTTTCTTGTATGGCATTAACTTGTCATATTTTG
>VDFB02105785.1:55137034-55212045 GCA_007258455.2 Sequoia sempervirens
ATTTTAACAACATGATCTTTCTTTTTATCGAGCTCTAATTTTAAGAAATGACATAAAGAATAATTATTGATATATATGGGGGTTTGGATGACCACTGATTTTGTATAATTGATAAAAGAGGTTGATCTATTTGTAAGAGAGAATGTGAAGCTTACAAGTGCTATTTTGTGACTAATGCCCATGATTAAGGTAAAGATTAGAAAGATACAGAGTGGAGATTTTTTCACGAGAATTGAAAAATGGTTCTTTTGAAGCCTTCTGCATTTGGAGTCTTCTACATTTGAATTCATGTTTAAGATTGACTTTATTTTTAAACATGTTAGTAATGAATATGTAGATGATTATTTAGTTGATCAAACCTAATTTGTTTATTCAAATAATGGTGATGAGGATTATGGATGAATATAATAAATATTATATTTTCATTTAAATTATGGGAGAATGTTAAGAGAGCGATTGATTTAATTAATTAAATAAAAGTAGTTTGACTGAGTTAACTATTTTAATACATAGTATTTATTTATTTAATGTTGGAAGTAGATATGGTGGATGGGTCTACTATGATGATTGTGGAAATGTGAGAATATATTTTAAGTGTCTACATTTTTCTTCTCTTTGAGATATCATATGCAAAATTATTTTAATAAGAAATGGAATATAGTAATTTTTGAAAGGGTTGCAGTAGTTGCTAGGAGGAGTGATGAAGAGGTATGAGGTTGGGTTATGAGGCCTTCATGGGTTTTCAATAGGAGAAATAGCACATAAGATGTAAAAATTAGTAATTGGAGGGAATGATTAGCGTGCAAAGGTTAAAAATCTAGCAAGAAAACCTATAAATAGAAAGTTTAGAGGAAAAAGGTTCATTTTTATCTTGGTGGAGAAGAGAAAATGAGCTCTAGATTTTGGAGTAGGGTAGAATGGAGCATGAGTCAATTCATAAGCAACATAGTGAATTAGTTTGAAAATATACATGATAGATGAAAGGTTAGCCTTTAGTGAGTGTGTCATTTGTGTACCTTTTTGTAGCATTTAGAGTATTTAATGCAAGAAAAAAGGATGAAATTTACATGTCCTAGGGCTTTCATAGATCATGATCACACATAAATGGAACAAGTTCAAGTGTATTAGTGGTATGTGCATTATAATACATGGGACATGTCCATGTATGACATTGGTGGGTTGAAGAGTAGTGTGTGTGAACTTAATCATTATGCAAGTATATTAAAAAGTAGTTTAGGTGCACAAAGTGGCATAGGAACATTAAGGCATGGTGCAAGAAAATGAGAAAGTGGTGCAAGAATACCTAGGGTGGTGGAGGCACATGAAAATTGAGGGAATAGTTAGGGTTTTAAAAATATATTATTTTTGGATTTGTTATGTTAGGATTTATTGAAAAGTAGGTTGAGGTGGATTAGCTTATGGTTTAAAATAGGGTGATTAGGGTGTTTGTGTGTGTCTAAATTTTTGGTGTCGGTGGCTTGGAATAAGTGTTAGTGTGAAAAGAGGCATTATTAAAATAGTTAGCTTTTAGCCTACTTAGTAGATTCTTATTCACAATACACTTAAGCTCACTTAGAAGACTTCTAGATTTTTGTCTCACCTCATATTGTTGAGAAAAGTGTTGTCACTTTTTGAGACACCTCTTACATGGTCACTTGCCACTCACTAGAACACTTGTCATGTGAGTTGACAAGTGTTTCATCTTTGAAGGATTAGTCAATCATTATGTTTGATATGACTGCCTTCACTACCTTTCCTATTTAGGAAAGGTCATATTATACATTTTAATAAACTCTTTTATCAATCTCTTTGATAATGTAAATTAGGCTCATTGTGTGCAACTATTTTTATGGAATTACCAATTTTTTTCATTGTTATGATCTTGTTAGAAATCCTAACATGAATCGAGAGCAATGCATGCAAAACACTTTCCAAATCTTGCATTAAGCCTAAATAGAGTTACATAAAATTTTATTTGCATGTAAAAGTGATGTCCATTGTGGTGTTCAAATTTTGGAGCAGCTATGTGTTTTTTTTACAGAGAAGAGGGCACATGAACCTATGAAAGACCATCAATCTACTTCCTACATGTAGTCACATTGCTTCAATGGCTCCCTCACATGGGCCCTCAAGGGAAACATACTCTCCCACACACCTTGGGGAATAGAGTTAGCTTGCAATCTTAACCATAGATTTTTGGGTAGGGCTTATAACCTACTCTTCAACTCTTAGGATGTTTCACCTAAAAGGAGAGAGATAAACCCGACTCAAAAGTCTACGTGGTTCACTCAAATTATATAATGTATGATGTTATTTAGATTAAATGGAATAATCTAATTCCAACTAAGTTATGAAATTGATTGATTATGAATGCAAAATCTAAGATTTATGCAATGTTTGAAAATATAGTGATGTTTCCAAAAATCTTGAAATGATGAAAGAATATGCAAATTAAATTGAATAGAAAGCTAAATCCCAGAATGTGTGCACCTAAAAAGTAGAAGAGGATAGGAAAGCAATTTGGAAATCTAAGAAATTTAGTTTTTGAGCTGACTGGGACTCATTCACCACCTTGGGCGATCAGTCCCAAGTCAGGGTTTTTTCTACACATAAACTGATTTATGCTAACTAGGTGTCTATTATCTAACCAAGATGACATATTGACTCAGTCTGCCATATAGTGAATCAATCCACTTTCAAATGTTGTGATTTCAAATCTTGCTCAAGACTCTGGAGCCATGTGTGTTAAAGACTTTGTGGATGAAACCCCTCTAATCTAGATCTTAGAAAATTCCTGCTGTGAAGAAAAATGTTTTGTCTAATGGGGGGTTTTCCTTGGTCAAACCCCTAGATTGGTAATTAAAACTTCAATAGAGAAAAATTTGCATAAAACCCTAGCCCTAGATGTGTTAAAGACTAGGAAAATCTAAAGTACGTCTGGATAGGGCCCTCAAGGGTAACATACTCTCCCACACTCCTTGGGGAATAAACTCAACTTGCAAGTTTAACCATATATTTTTGGGTAGGGCTTATAAGCTACTCTTGCACTCTTAGGATGTTTCACCTAAAAGGAGAGAGATAAACCCAACTCAAAATTCTACGTGGTTCACTCAAATTATGTAGTGTATGATGTTATTTTAATTAAATGGAATAATCTAAGTTGAACTAAGTTATGAAATTGATTGATTATGAATGAAAAATCTAAGATTTATGCAATGTTTGAAAATGCATTGATGTTTGCGAAAAGCTTGAAATGATGAAAGAATATGCAAATTAAATTGAATAGAAAGCTAAATCCCAGAATGTGTGCACCTAAAAAGTAGAAGAGGACTAGAAAGCAATCTGGAAATCTAAAAAATCTAGTTTTTGAGCTGACTGGGACTCATTCACCACCCTAGGTGAATCAGTCCCAGGTTAGGGTTTTTTTCTGCACATAAACTGTTTTCTGCTAACTAGGTGTCTAGATCTACATCTAACTCAAGATGGAACCTCAAAAGGGACTCATTCTCCATGCATGGAAAATTAATCCACTTTCAATTTTTTGTGATTTCAAATCTCTATTTTGTACCTTGACACATGTACAGTACTTTCTGATAGAAACTTGAATCTAGATCTTAGAAAATTCTTGCAAAATAGCTTAAAACTATTTATCTAATGAGGGGTTTTCCTTGGTCAAATGCCTAGGTGGGTAATTAAAACTTCAATAGAGAAAAATCTACATAAAACCCTAGACCTAGATGTGTTAAAGACTAGGAAAATCTAAAGTATGTCAAAAACCCTATTCTATTGTGCTAGAATAAGAAATGCAAATGTGATTTGTGCGATGTAAAATATCAACCCTAGAAGTCTCACAAGACAACAAAAATGGAGATAAAGTGACATGCAAATGAAATGCAAACCTTAATCTGAAGATAGAGTGAAAATGGAAGATGGAATCACTTTGAAACCAAGTCTTTAGGTGTGATTTGATGGCTAGTTACATCTCATGAACCTAGATTTCTCCATGATTCACCATAGGCATCCATCATCAACTCTTTGCAATGTTGAATCTTGATCAAAAGTGAGCTTCAAGACTTAAAAAAACCCTAGTTTGTTGCCATAAAAGTTTAGCTTTACTAATTAAACTTGTTGTAGAAGACTTGACTTTAGAAATTACTTTTGAAAAAGTGACTAAGAGATGTGTAAAATGACTTAAAATGAGTATTTATAAGCAACAAAATCTAATTTTCCCGTTATTTAGACCTAAGTGGTCAACATTCACCAGAAATTTAAGTTGAGTTAATTAAATTCCTGCTCAAAATTGAATTTTCCCTCAAAAGGGACTCATTCACCACCCTTGGTGAATGGGTACCACCAAAGGGGATTCATTCATCCAAGGTGGTGAATGGGTCCCACTATTAATTTTTAAAGGTGGGTTTTTGAGATATTGATGAATTGAATGTTGTTTGTTAGGATTTAAGTGATTTCTCAAGTGAAACGGGCCTCTAGAAAAAAAAAATGGGTCTTAGGGGTCTAGAAATGCTATTTTGAATGATAAATGATGCAAGGAGACTCAAAAGTGGGTCTAATTATGTGTGAAATCGTCTCTTTTCTCAAGAGCGTCCAATTTTCTACGGAACATTTAGTCCCCACTTTAGCGCCCATATGACTCTACGTGCATATGTAAGCTAAGGGATTGTAAATAGTGCATTTTATAAAAGGATTCTTATTCAAAAGGCAAGAGAACAAAGTCCCAAGTCTAATTATCTACAAAACCACAACATTAAGAACTGCATCCTACAACACACATTTGCTAATTGTCCAAAAATATTTTTTTTGAACCCTTAGGAATCCAATTGGAGGGTAGATGTATGCCCCCACTTGATTCTACTTGCTTTACGAAGGTGGAATCAAGGTAGCAATCTAGCCATGTCAAATAAGGAACATCATATCGTAGGGAATTTCCAAGTACCATACCACATAATAGTAGACAATTTATGATGCCAGCTGCAAAATCATGATTCCAACCCATCAAACAATGTTGGAAACATATTTCCCGAGCTCACATTATGTTGATTTGAAGAAAAGATGCTTTATGAACTCTTAAGATAAAATAACCCTAAGTTAGTGCGTATGAGTAAAAAGGATGAAGATAGGTTAAAAGAAGTAGGAAGGAATTTTTCACTTACTATTGCATTTTACCTTCTTGTAGCATGAGAGTGACAAGTGAGACAAGATGTCGAGTAGACAGTATTACAGGCCTTCACGATTGGATAGGCTTTGAGAGTAGGTGGCGCATGGTGATCTGTACTATGAGGTGAGTCATTTCTAAAACCTTTTCTTAATGATTTTGTAATAATTTAATGAATTTTAATGCATGGATAGGTTAATTTAGGATCTTGGAATAAAAAGTTTGCAAAGTGTCCCCTTTTTTTGCAAAGTGTCCCATTTGTTTGTAAAGTGTCTTGTTTCTTCGCAAAGTGTCCCATTTCTTCGCAAAGTGTCTTATTTCTTTACGAAGTGTCCCATTTCTTTGCAAAATTTCCTAAAAGGGTTCTAAAGTGTCTAGGGCCATTAGAAAAGCACACTAGATGTACTTTAGCACACTTGCGTGATGAAATATGTGAAAATTGAATAGATTAGATGGATTTTAGAGCATTTTATGATGATTTGATAGGTCCCTACCTGGTCGCAATAGCGGCTAGGGGGGAGGCAACTTACTTTCCTAAGAGATCACACTCTAATGCTATCAGGAGCAGAGACATAACATTTACAAAGAGTGGGTATCTATTGGGCATATCTTATGCCACCGATGAGATACCATGACGCCATGCTTATGGCCCTATGTGAGCGTTGGGATGTCAATACTTTTACCTTTCATCTTACTATTGGGGAGATGACCATCACTCTCAAGGATGTACACCACATTCTTCAAGTTCCCATTCGGGGAGAGTGTGTATGTTTCTAGGGGATCGGTCATTCCATGAGAAGGTGAATATGCAATATTGCCTTGGTGGTCCAGTTCATGACAAGTGTGTTAGAGCATGGATTGATTTTCCCATGCTTCTATATTTGTGAGCTCCTATTGTTAGATAGATCATGATGCATACAATAGCTCTTGTTCTCAATACTGATGGATGAGTGACACACTTAGATGGAGGATTAATACACTTGATTCAAGGGATGTACAAGGACAAGATAGTCTATGCTTGGGGCCACTGCATCCTAGCACACTTATATTATGATCTTTGCAGATATTTGTTTCGAGAGATCGACAGTATGGTGCAATGCATGATTTTGTAGGTGTGATGCCTCAATCATATTACATGCACCAAGCTTGTCAGTTTCCCTTGTACTATAGATGTAGGATATCCACGAGCATTTGAATATCCTCTACGACGCTTGTGGCAGTACAAAGATTTACATTTTTAGAGGGTGAGGTTTGACTGGATAGAGGAGGACGAGATCTTATGGAAACCTTATCTACTCACTCTACAGTGGCCAGATCCCATAGGATAGCTGAGGAAGATGCAGATGGATAGGTTTCTAGCTTGGAGGCATGACTATGTTGTATGACCTTTCTATTATGGGCAAGTCATGTGACAGTTTGGGTAGGTGCGGACACCACTGAGGGCATGCCCCTTCATTAGGTGATCAGTGTGGAGTGCTTAGAGGCTAGGTGATATTGTTCAACTTACTATAGATCATGTTCATGAGAGTGATTCTGATGATTTAGATCATGACTGCCCACCAACATCCATTGTTGATGATGTCAGCAGCATAGATGAGCACGAGGAGTGGTGTTTAGTGACACGACTAGCTCCTGTGTTCCCCATGGATGTCCCTATAGGTGATGTAGGACTAGCACCAAATGAGGGAGATGAGCCAAAGGAGAGAGCAGGATGTATGATATAGGCCATTAGATATATTTATTAATGTTATCAATGGAAAGTATGATTCAGAGTCTGATCTTGACTATGAGGAACAGGATGGAGGAAAGGATGAGGAGGAGGAGGATTATGAGGATGAGTATTACAAGGAAGAGCCACCCCTAAGTGAGGGTGACGAGGTAGCGAATAAGGATGAGGATGAGCATAGAGAGTCCTCACACACTTACAGGACCAGATCATGTGCAGTAGCTACAACAAACATCGGTACTCAGAGTCAAAGAGAGGCTAGCACTTACTCCATGCCCCCCAGAGTGGATCAGGTTGATATTCCTCATTCATCTAGTGACATAGGTGATGATATTTTTTATTTTATGCATGTAAATGACTATATTTATGTCTTGTACTTATATATTGAGATGGTGTGTATTGATTGTGTACCTTCTCTATCTTGCAGAAGTCATGAGAGACTGGCCAGAGTTCTATCATTAGGTTGCTATAGAGATAGTGCTTGCATCCATCAATGAGGAGGAGATGGATCCTTACTACATGCCCCCACCAATCGTGGAGGAGGAGCCAAAGTCGCTCAAACCTTTCATGAGGTTATGGCTAGCGTACGAGAGCATGAGGAGAAAACTCCGTCGAGCTAAGAGTGCAGAACAGTCATCATAGACCTCAGCAAAGGTTGAGAGATTGCATGCAGAGCTATAATAGGTACAAGTGGAGAGGGATCAAATGGCCGAGGAGCGTCTTGTGGTTGTTGGTCAAGTACAGGGTTTGGAGTATGCACTTACACTTGTTAGTTCACGATCGTGATCACAAATGACCATCTCATGATGTGCAACGATCAAATCTTGAGTGCCAGAGCCCGAGGGGTCTAGCTCTCATAGACCTTTGTGATTTTGTATATGATATTGGGATGCATATAAAACTTAGATATATATATATATATATATATATATATATATATATATATATATATATATATATATATATATATATATATATATATATATATATATATATACATGTTGTTTTGTCTCTTTGTGTCTTGTGTTGAATGCAATGTAATGTGATTAAATGACTTATGGTAAAAGTATTTAATTAATGTCTTCATGATTTAATAGGATTGATGTGATCTAATGTCAAACATATTCTAGTTTTACTATAGATATAAGATTGTTGATTAGAGAATATGTTAAATTAAATACACCTATAACTTATATAATGATCTAACTTAACATAACCCAAGGGTGAATAGTATGAATTCTAAAGTAATTATAAAATGAACTTATATAATTACTTTAGTGTTCAAGACAAAAACAAGATTAGTTGTCAAGAATGAAGCAATGTGAAATTTAGTTATCAAATAACTTTAGAAAACACTGCTTTAACAAACATACTATTCAAAGAGATTAGAGGTAATACTAGCGTAAATGTGTAGCATTAATAGGTTCCTTAAGGAGTGTTCCATCAAGCTGCCTTAAGAAATAAGCACCAAATGCATAATTGGTATCAACTATGTAAGGGCCTAACCAATTAGGGCTGAATTTGTCTTTTTCTTCACTGTCAGCATTGGTATTGTGTTGATTCTCAATAAGAACAAAATCGACCTTACGAAATGATCTAGGGATGACATGTGTGTTATGTTTTCATTGTAATTGTTTAATGTGAGCTTGGAGGTGTTCAAGAGCATTAATGCACTTTTGATCGAGCATCTCAAGTTGGTGCAATTGTTGTTCTTTATAAGTGACATTGTCAATAAGTTCTTGGAGAGAAATTCGCAATGTAGGAATTTCTAACTCCAAGGGCATGATTGCATCAGTACCATAAATGAGGTTATAAGGTGCAGTTCCTGTGGATGAGCTAACACTTGCTCCATAAGTCCAAAGCACATAATATAATTGCATATGCCAGTCTTTATGATGTTTGTTGACATTTTTCTTGAGGATTTGTTCCAAAATCTTATTAGTATTTTCAGCTTGTCCATTGGATTGCAAATAATACGGTGTGGAAAACTGATGTTGAATGTTGAACATTTCAAGAAATTTCTTAACTTCTTTATTCTTAAATGCAGTTCCATTTTCTGAAACAATGGAGGAAGGAAGCCCAAAGTGAGAAATTATGTGTTCCAAAATGAAACAGAAAATTACTTCAGCATTTGTAGAATGAAGAGGAATAGCTTCCACCCATTTTGTGAAATATTTTGTTGTAGTTATGATAAACATATGTCGAACAAAAGAGGGAGGTGAAATTTTTCCAATAAGATCCAATCCACATATTGAAAATGGCCAAATGGGAACTTGGGCATGAAACTCAGAAGCAAGAGCATGGATCAAATTGCTATATTCTTGACATTTGTGACATCATTTAGTGTAAGTGAAATAGTCCTTCTCCATATGTCTCCAATAATAACCCATATGGATAAGTTTTTGCACTAACGACTAACCTCCAAAATCACCTCCACAGGCACCACATGAGCCTGTTCAAGTGCTACAGGGATTTCAAAATCCTTAAGACACCGTAGTGAGAGACCATTGAAAGATATTTTATACAATGCATTGGCAAGGATCATGTATTAAGCTGCTAGTTTGCGTAAATTTTTTCGAGTGTTTGTTGTTGTAGGTTCAGGAATAATACCATCTTTTAAATAGTTGTATATTGTATCAAGTACCATTCACATGAATCATCTTGAGTTATTGTTAGAATTTCTTCTAATGGTGTATCAATTGAAGGTTTCATGATGGGATGGATAACAAAGGTGAAGTATGTGGAAGGATCGTGTGGGGATATAAGAGAGGCTACACTCGCCATTGGATTCACATGTCTATTGTCTTTTCATGGGATGTCTATTGGATTCAATGGTGAATGATTCAAACTTCTCTAATAGTTTCATTGTAAGATCCTTGTATTTTGATAACTTGTAATGTTTAGTTTGATATGCACCATTGATTTGTTTGATAACTAATTGTGAGTCACCAAAGATCTTGATATGTTTAGCATCCATTATTAAAGAAGCTCACAAACCTGTGATTAATGCCTCATACTCAGTGGTGTTATTTGTGCATAGGAAATTTAATTGATAAGACAAGGGAAGAGGTTGTCCATCAAGTGGAATCAATACCACTTCCACACTTGAACCTATTCTACACTTGGATCCATCGAAACACAATTCCCATGTTTTAATATCAATGATTTAGACAATATCATCAGGAAAGGAGTCATGATTAGGTAGAGCAAGAGGGCAAGGAGTATTAGCTAAGTGATCAGTTAAGGATTTTCCTTTGATTGCTTTTTGTGAAACAAACTTAAGGTCAAACTTAGTTAACAACATTACCCAATTAGCTAAGCATCCAAAGAGGTTGGTTTTATTAAAAAGATGTTTAAGAGGATCAAATATTGTCATGACTTGTATTTCATCATTGAGTAGATAATGTTGCAATTTACTAGTAGCGAATAAAGGATCTAAGCATTATTTTTCAATTGGTGAATATCGAGTTTCAAAATCAATTAAGGTTTGACTAATGTAATAAAAAGGACGTTCCTTTCCATGATCATCTTGTTGAGCCAACAACACTGCAAGAGCATGGGTGGATGTGACTATGTACAAGATAAATGGTTTTTTTGGCATGGAAGGTTGTAAAATAGGTGGAGTTTCCAGGTATTCCTTTAAACTCTCAAAAGCATGTTTACAATCTGCATCCCAATCAAAAGTTACACCCTTTTTAAGAAGATGCGTGAAAGGTAATGTGTGATTCGCTAAGGATGCAACAAAATGATGGATAACTTGAATTCGGCCTTGCAATTGAGAAATGTTCCTAGGAGGTGGCATGTGAATAATTGCATCAATTTTATTTGTGTCCACCTCAATGCCTCTGTGAGATATGAAAAACCCCAAATGTTTACCACTATCTACGCCAAAGACACTTTTTTAGATTTAAGCACATTGTATTTATGTATTCGTTCAAAGATTTTCTAGAGCACATTTACATTGTCTTGTCTTGTTAAGTACTTAGCTAGGATATAATTAACATAATCTTCCAAAATTTTGTGAATGTAATTATGAAAGATTATGTCATTGCTTGTTGATAATTTGCACAAGGATTCTTTAAATTGAAGGGCATCACAACCCAACAAAACATTCCCCAAATAGTTGTAAAGGCATTTTTGTATTGATCTTGAGTATTAATAAGGATTTGGTTGTAACCAGAGAATCCATCCATGAATGACAACAAAGCATGTCTAATAGTTGAATCCATGATCATGTCAATATTAGGAAGTAGAAAGTCATCTTTTAAAGAAGCTTTATTCAAGTCACAAAAATCCATACATATCCTAATACGATTATCAGGTTTTGCAACTGTGAGAATGTTTGAGATCCAAGGAGAATAATAAATAGGTTAGATGAAGCCTACATCAGGGAGTTTTTGAAGCTCTGTTTTAACATGCAAGGCTATATTCAAATGCATTTTTCTTATCTTTTGATGGATGGGTTTAGAATTTTCAGCAAGAACAATGTTGTGTGTCACAATTTTTGGGTTAATTCTTCGCATATCATAATATTTCCAAGCAATTTTTTTAGGAAAATCATGAAGTAAAGTTGTAGTGTCCTCTTGTTCTTCATCATCAAGGCACTTCCCAATCTTCATAACTTTTTCTTTATCATCAATGTCCATTGGCACATCCATTGTATCTCCTAAAGGGAGTGCATTAGATTTAGGAACTTTAAACTCATAAGGTTCTTTAGTGATATCACTTTCTTCAAGTGCTTGGTAACAATCATAGCATAAGGAATTCATTTCATGGAAGCAGGAGAGGATGCATTATCATAAAATCCTAACATTTGTTTCAAAATTTCATCACTATCAACATATCTCCATGATGGTTGTAAGTTTATATCAAGCAATTCAAGATGTTTGATGGTGAGTTTATGTTTTTTTTGACATGTAATAGTGTTAACATTCAAGGAGGGTCAGTGAGTAGCTTTTGTCATCTTAGAAAAAGAATAGCCCAATCAAGTTTTTATCTGTTGTGTATTTAGTTTGATACGAGCACGAATACCTTGTTCATGTTTTCCACACCCTTTTCTAGTATATCCTAATTATTTCACAAGTTCATAGCCTTTTCCATAAATTTGTTCCATTTCCATTAGATTAGGTAGGGATTGATAATCTATCTCATCAAAATTTGTTGTGTATGTTGCATTTTCATCCAAGGTAGAAGAGATAGATGTTTTAGAAGATTGTGTGAAATTTTTAGTTGACATGATGGTTGGTTGTTCTTGTTTGTCATTTTTCTTTTGTTTGATTATGTATTCACCCATAAATGAAGGTGTGAATTCTAAGGATCCCCAGTCATCACCAAATAATTTAGATACCGATTCCTCATCATTTTTCTCAGTCTCAAGAAGGTTTATATTGGATGTTGGAATTAATGTTTTTAGAGGAATTGTTGCTCCTTTTTCAAGGTGCAAGAAACTTTCAGGCTTAGGATCTATTTCCACTTGATAAATGTGATTTCTATAGACATATTTTATGATACGATGAAGGTTTGAAGGCACTACATTCATCTTGTGAATCCAGGGTTTTCCTAAAAGAAGATTATATGAAAGATCATAAGGCATGACATGAATAGGAGTTTGCAAAGTAGCCACCCCAACCATAATAGGTAAAGTGATTATCCCAAGCGATTGCTTTATTTTATTGTCAAATCCTTGAATGGATACAGAATCAGGTATGACTTGTGACTTGTCAATGTCCAATCTATCAAGAAGATTCATGCTACACACATTAAGGGTAGAACCATTGTTAATAAGGGTTCTTTTGATACCTATGCGATTTAGTTGAGAAATTATCATAAAGGCTTCATTTTGTTTTCACAACTCTAAAGGAGGGAGCTCATGTTGATGGAAAGTAATATCTAGATTAACTTGGATCATTCCATGCATTAGAGCTGCCACATCATTCGGAGTTGTACTGGAAGAGGAATTGCAATTAGTTGTAAGGCTGTTTGAAGAATGGTGTGATAATTTGGCGAGTTCTAAAGTAAATCCCAAAGGGAAATCTTTGTAGGAGTATTCTTTAATTGTTCAACAAGATCATACTCCTTTTTGTGTGGGATGAAGTGAGGAGAACTATGCAAATTGGGTAAAGGTAAAGAGGGTGGGGTTGATTGCAGTGGTTGTGGATTGTTTCGAATATTATATGTATGATAAATAGTAACATTACTTGATTACTGAAACACATTGGTTTTAGGTGGGTAAAGAGTGTACTCAAGTTTATTGGAAGGATGAATTTTACATGAGGGTGGGTAAAGAATGAGTTGAGGTTGAATCACGTTAACATCCTTAGTTTAAGGTTTCTCACAACAAACTGTAGTGGATGATTTGAGTGAGATTAAGTCCTCAAGGGAATTTTCTAACAATTCCAAGTCATCATGACTAAAAGGTTTGAGGGATAAGTTATCATTAATTGGTTTAAGTTGTTCAAGATAAGCATTAAAGGTGTTAACATTTGTTATTGTGATTTTTTCAACACAAACCTTAGTGGATAACTTATGTGAGATGAAGTCCTAAAGGGATTCATCTAAAAAATCAAATTCATCACAACCAAGAGGTTTGACGAATACATTATCGTTAATTGGTTTAAGTTTCTCATTGCAACCATTAGAGGATGAAGTGAGTGAGATGAAGTCCTAAATAACTTCATCTAACTTGTCAACATCATCACTACTAAGGGGCTTGGATGAGATGTTGTTTCTAGCTTGAATCATTTTTTTGAAGGGTTGGTTTGATGTTTTTGTTTTTTTGTTTTTATGTATTGATGAATTTGATCTAAAAGTACTAGGAACAAATACTGAAAATGAAATTTGAAAAAATCTAAGACTATCCATAAATGTCATGAAATAAAAGGATGCTTATGCTAATGAAACAAAAAATAACTAAACTATGACAAAAAAGAAACTACATGAAACAAAAATGTGCAAAGCAATATATTGAATTCTGGAAACTCTGATAAAAAATTGTAGTGAGACTAATTCACCCAAGGTGGTGAATGAGTCCTAGGGGAGGTATATTTTAGGATTTTTTGAATTTTTTTGAATTTTTAAAAGGTTTTCAGGTTTGTACAATGCAGATAAAGATTGAAGATGATTTTTTTTTAAATGAAGTGATGAAATAATATGCAATAATGAACTCTAAATGATAATTTCACTAATGCAACTTTAAGAAGCCCTAGGATGCAAATGCAAATGCAAATCAAAATTTTATGATGTTCAATAAGTAGGTTCACCAAAATGAACCATAGATTTTTGGGTAGGGCTTATAGGCTACTCTTGCACTCTTAGGATGTTTCACCTAAAAGGAGAGAGATAAACCCCGCTCAAAAGTCTAGATGGTTCACTCAAAATTATGCAATGTATGATGTTATTTAGATTAAATGGAATGATCTAAGTCCAAATAAATTATGAAATTTATTGATTATGAATGAAAAATCTAAGACTTATGCAATGTTTGAAACTATAGTGATGTTTGCAAAAAGCTTGAAATGATGAAAGAATATGCAAATTAAACTGAACAAAAAAGATAAATCCTAGAATTTTTGCACCTAAAAAGTAGAAGAGGATTGGAAAGCAATCTAGAAATTTGACAAATATGGATTTTGAGCTGACTAGGACTCACTCACCACCCTGGGCAAATCAGTCCTAGGTCAGGGTTATTTCTGCATAGAAACCAGTTTTTACTAACTAGGTTTCTAGATCTACATCTAACTCAAAATGGAACCTCAGGATGGATTCATTCACCATGCATGGTGAATCAATCCACTTTCAAATTTCTATGATTTAAAATCTTAGTTCTGCACCTTGACACATGTACAGTACTTTTTGACAAAAACCCAAATCAGGATCTCAGAAAATTCTAGAAAAATAACTTTAAAATGTTTTTCTAATGGGGGGTTTGCCTTGGTCAAACCCCTAGTTGGGTAATTAAACCTTGAATAGAAAAAAATATGCATAAAACCCTAGCCCTAGATTTGTTAAAGACTAGGAAAATCTGAAGTATGTCAAAACCCCTATTCTATTGTGCTAGAATAAGAAATGCAAATGTGATTTGTGTGATGCAAGATATCAACCCTAGAAATCTCAGAAGACAACAAAAATGGAGATAAAGTGGCATGAAAATGAAATGCAAACCTTAATCTAAAGATAGAGTGAAAATTGAAGATGGAATTACTTTGAAACCAAGTCTTTTGGTGTGATTTGATGGCTAGTTGCATCTCCTCAACCTAGATTTCTCCATGATTCACCATAGGAATCCATCATCAACCCTTTGCAATATTGAATCTATTGGAGTGAAAATGACACTGAGAGGGGGGGTGAATTAGTGTCTTAACATATTTTACCATTTTTCAGAAAATAAACTATAGCACACATTTTTTCTCAATATTTCAATGATAAGTGCATTTATGAGTTGAATGCAATCATTCATAAACTGAAATGAGAAATGTAATTGAAAAAAATGAACAATAAAGCATTCTCATAGTAAAGTGGTGAAACCATAGGTGAACAATGAGACACAAGATTTGTCATGTGGAAAACCCTCCTGGGGTAGAAAAAACACTCCTAAACTGTTGCCTTTCAGGATCTTATTTGAAAACCACTATTAACAATCCCTTATAGGCTAATTTCTGAGTACCAACTCAAGGAGCACCAACCCCTTTTTCAGATTACAAAATTACAAAAATAACACAAAGGATTTCTCTGTTTTCTAGATAAGCTCATAGAACCCCACACCCTTAATCTATCTAATACCCTAAAGATTCAAAAAAATGAATCCCTAAAATATTACATAAATTAGGGTTTTTATAATTATACTTTGCATCATATTTTCAAGCTTTTATTACAGAGCCTTTTCACCCTTTTCTTTTTGTTTTATACAACAAGTTACAATATCAAAAAATCACATCACCCTCTCACAATGATGAAAAAATGTAGTTATATCAATACAAAGATATGTATTACATTTTTCTTGTATCTTCAATGACCATTTTTGTAGCTAATTTCATAACATATTTTTATCCAAGATCCTTGAAAATGTAATGACATATGGACTATGAAGAGAATATAAAAAACGTCTTCAACAATGTCGATTTCAAAAATATCTTTTACTCAACTAGTTGTTGGAACCATTTTGTTTTAGGCACCACAGGAAAAAATAATATCACTGCAAGGTTCCGAGAAGAATTTGTAACTAAATCCTTATCTTTATCAAAAACCAAAGTAAACAATACTTTCAGAATACCCATGAT
Organism: Sequoia sempervirens; assembly: GCA_007258455.2. Lineage (NCBI taxonomy): Eukaryota > Viridiplantae > Streptophyta > Pinopsida > Cupressales > Cupressaceae > Sequoia > Sequoia sempervirens. The sequence goes on from VDFB02105785.1 coordinate 55,153,206, forward strand.
GGGAAAAGTATAATTGAACTTTAATCATGCATTTCTGACAAAGATTATTAAGTAACCATTTATCCTTTCCCAAATTCGAGAAAAAACTAGTAACGGCCTTTTGAAAAGCAAACATCAAATAATGGAAAAGATACCTGACCAAGCATGAAACTAAAGAAAGAAAAGATACATGTGAACCTATCACAAAGTTTCTACCAACCTACCAGAGGAAACACCGTCGAATCTCCTTCCATATTTGAGCTCCCAGCTAATAAATAATAGTAACCTTAACAACCATTCCCATCATTGAATAGTAGTTGTAGCCTCTCCATGGCTTCCACAAAAGACAAAAACACCAACTTTCACTGTGTTGACTAAGTGTAGACACCAACAATCTACAGATAATTAGGCTAAACATAGCAAAAAATAGATTTGCAAGGATTTGTCTAGTAGCTAGGGTTCCATACTCAGCCAAAATGATAACCATAAAACATGTTTTTCCCTATCCCTTCAATTACCAAGTCATTTGATGACTTTTCAAAATCATAATGAAATTTGAAGTCTACAAAAAAACTAATTCACATAAAATTTGTAAAACATCATGATGAATTTCAAATATGTTGTCTTATACTTTTTACCACAAATGCCAACATAATTATCTACTAGATAATTGCTCAAAGAATTGTCGATCCACATTATCACTTTAAACATTATTACCAAATTTTCGATGCCATGTCACTTCATAGTGACTTCTAAATAAGCCAGATAAACATTTAGCCCAATGATAATTTAATATCATTTGCAAAAAGTGAAGGGATCGATCAATAATAAAGACAAGTACTTGCTTTTGGATGCTAACCATGAAGTCTAGGCTTGAGCATTGGAGACTCTTTTGATAACAAGTATAATGTTAAAAACATATGCCATGTGTACCAAGAAATACCATCAAAAAAATGAGTTGCCATAACCAAAATAAATTCAATGCCTCCAAATAGTGTGAGTTCAAGATGTAACGAGATGTCTTTAGAGTCTTTAAGAAAGACATGAGAAAGCTAATCAAATTGAGATACTAGTAGAGTATGCAAGATAGTTTTAAGATGTCCAAGCAACCAAAATGATCCATAAAGATGTCAATGAGAAAAAGATAGTGTACTGATATATCATTCCTGATAACAACCAACTAAGAATACTTGAGTTTGAAACCAAGAATGTTTAATTTGAACATTGTCCAAAAAATTATGAGATACCTGAAGCACATCAGATCATCATATAAGCCAAGAATTATAAGAACACATATTCTTGTAGATGATGAAAGACCTATAGCTTGATCACAATCAACAATGTCAGTCCACTTAAGAAACATATACATCTGAAAAGGATACAACTAAAAAGAATAGTTATCAAGATCCCATAAATGAACCAACTATAAACAACTTGAAACAAAGTAAGATGAAATATGAAATAGACATCATGAAGAGCCATCAAGAATGTATCATGTCAAGATAGCTAAATATTGAATATGGAGAGTATAAATATCCTGAGAGACCAAATATGAAGCAGTCAAACCATGAGACCCAAATAAATGATTTTGTCACCAAGGACAAACCATGAACACAACTGAGATCCAACAAACTCCCCCTTTGTCCTTAATGGAAAAGCATAAATAACTCTCCCCATTTTTGCCTCAATGACAAAGGATAACAGAGAAGAATGTGCAATGCCATGAAACACAACTGAGAAGCCAACTAAATACCATATGAACCAGCTACAAGTAGAGCAGTAAATTGAAACTACAAGAGAGCTATGAATGAATAAAAGTTGTAACAAGCTCCCCTTAAGCCAAAACTGGCTAAATCAAAGAGGTAAAGATTGAGAGATAAATCCCAACTGAAGTCTCAGCCTTTCAAATAACTCTTTAGCTAAAGGCCTAGTAAAAATGTCAGTAACTTGTTCTTGTGAGGCAAAAAATTGTAAATAGACCTCATTAGCCAACACTTTTTTCTCGAAGAAAGTGAAACTTGATAGCAATGTGTTTAGTGCAAGAGTGCATAAAAATATTTTTGGAGATATTAATCGTACTAGTGTTATCACATAGAATAGAAACAGGTTTAGGAACTTCAATACCCATATCAGATAGAGTTTGTGCCATCCAAAATACTTGAGTACAACAAGTGGCTACCATGTACTCTACCTCAGCAATGGAAAGAGAAAAAAATTATTGTTTCTTGTTTTTTCATGCCACTAAACGATCACCAAGAAAAAATGCAACACCACTAGTGCTCTTCTTATCATCCAAACAACCAGCCCGGTTAGCATTTGTATAAGCAATTAAAGAAAAATAATTACTTCTAGGATACCAAAGTCCATAATCAAGAGTGCCCTAAACATATTTAAAGATCCTTTTAACAGTAGTAACATGAGTTTCCTTAGGTGATGATCGAAATCATGCAACCATGCAAACTACCTACATAATGTCAAGGTTAGAGGTTGTTAAATATAACAAGCTACCAATCATTGACCTATATTTAGTTGGATTTACATTAGGAGAATCATCAACCTTAGTAAGTTTGACCCAAAAAGAAAGTTAACTCTCACAACATCAACATTTCAAACTCAGATTCCATAATCTAAGATAATTTTTCACTCAAAGCAATATTATTGCAGCCAAAGATAATATCATCTACATAAATTTCAACAACCAAAATATTAGAACCCTCAATCTTAACATAAAGATTGATGTCAACACCTCCTCTAACAAATCCACTAGAAATCAAATGATTATCCAGCCTAGAGTACTAGGCTCTAGGTTCTTGTTTTAAGCCATATAGGACCTTTTTCATCCTGCAAACATGATAAGGATTTTTTTTACAAATAAAACCTTTAGGTTGTTCTATATATACTTCTTCATCTAAATAACCATTCAAAAAAGCAGTTTTGACATCCATTTGATAAACAGTGAATTTCTTGAAAATAGAATAAGCTAAGAATATTATAATAGATTCAAGTCTAGAAATAGGTGCAAAGGTTTCACCAAAATCAATACCTTCTTGTTGAGCATAGCCTTTGCAGACAAACCTTTCCTTGTTGTGAACAACATTGCCATTTTCATCAAGCTTATTTCTATAAATCCATTTGCCACCAATGACATTCTTGTCATCTCGTCTTGGGACTAACTCTCAAGTCTAATTTTCTCAATTTGATCAATTTCTTCCTACATAGCATTGAGCCAACATTCATTAGTGATAGCTTCATCATAATTTTTTGGCTCAAACTGTGTAACTAAACAAAAAGCTATAAGCTTAGCTATATGAGCTTTTTCATCAGATTCAATAGTCTTTCTTCTTGTTTGAACTCCTACATTTTTATCCTCAATAATCTAATCTTTAGGATGTTATCTAGCAAGATATTTTGAAGGAGTTTTTGGAAAACATTTTTTAGGACTTGTTGATTCAACATTAGGCTTTTTTGTTCTAGATCCTTCTAAAACTATTTCAAGTTCAAATTCTTCTTCCTCTTCATCCTGCATAGGTTCAACATCTAAATGTGGTCTTTCATCAACTTTTACATTAACTACTTCAACAATCTTATTAAGCCTTTTGTTAAGACTTTTATAAGCTTTACTATGAGTTGAGTATCCCAAAAAGATACCCTCATCACACTTTGATTGAAATCTGCCAAGATGATCATCATCTTTCCTGATAAAACACTTGCCTCCAAAAATTCTAAAATGCTTCACATAAGTTATTTTTCCATACCAAAGTTCATAGGGGGTGTATTTAGATTTCACCCTAAGTTGCACTCTATTCAAAATGTATATAGTTTTATGAACAAATTCTTTCCAATACATATCAGGGAACTTAGCCTTATCTAGCATTGTTCTAAACATTTCTTTTACTGTTATGTTTTTACGTTGAATTACCCCATTTTGTTGAGGTGTTCTAGTGGCACCATATTGCCTCTTAATACCTTGTTTTTCATAGTAATCAATAAACTCCTGAGAGGTGAAATCACCTCCCTTGTTAGATCTTAGACATTTGAGTTTTAAATCTGATTCTTTTTCAACCATTTTACAAAAGATCTTGAACCTTTCCAATGCTTCTAATTTATGTTTAAGAAATGTGACCAAACCATTCTAGTATAATCATCCACAAATATCATAAAGTACTTTTCACCATTAATAGACCATGTTCTAGTTGGCCCACACAAATTTGTATGCACTAGCTATAAAGGTTTTGAAGAAGAATGTTCTTTTGTTTTGAAACTGACTCTAGTTTGTTTACCACTTAAACATTCTTTGCACACAAATTTTTTTGGTTTGTTAAAAACTGGTAAACCTCTAACATTCTATTTTTCTCTGATTCTAACCATATTTTCAAAGTTTATGTGTCCTAATATTTTATGCCATAACCATCTTTCTTCAACTTGGCCCATTAGACACATACCTTCATTGTTATCATTGCCAGAAGTGTTAAGAAGATTATACACATTACCTTTGGTTCTTCTCCCAGCTGCAACAACTTTTCCAACCTTGTTCTTGATCTCACATCCCTGTGAAGTAAACATAACATGATAACCACTATCATAGATTTGGCTAACACTAAGCAATTTTTGTTTTAGGCCTTCCACATAATACACATTATAGATAGGTGTATCCTCATTTAATAGAAGTGAGCCTTTACCTCTAATCTGTATACCAGTGTTATCACCAAACTTTACATATCCACCAATGTATTCTTCAAGTTTGATGAATTTGTCCTTGTCACCCATCATGTGGTTAGAATAACCACTATCTAGGACCCATAAGTCCTTTTTAGAGTGAAAAGAAGTTTGGACCAGTATTGTTTTCTCTAAGCTCTTAACACTTTTAGGTCTCCAAACTGATTTTGTTTTTTGTTGTTTAACATGCAAATCAGTTTTGCATTGTTTGACTGTGTGTCCTAGAGTATTGCATTTAAAGAATCTGACCTGATTAAAAAGCCAAAGTACTGCTTTTGACCAAATCTTGATGTTCTAGAATTTATGAACCTACAAGTGCTCACTTTATGGCCAAATTTATTGCAGAAGAAGCAGTAACCATAAAAGAAGGGATTGAATCTGTATGATGTTCTATTATCTTTAAAGGAATGAACATGATTCTTACCAGATTCAGATTGAATTGGACTAGAACTCTTGTTTTCAAAAGAAGTTTTTTGCTTTGCATTATCAATTGAGCATTCACCCTTTTCAAACCCAACACCAGTTTTATCTTTATTCAATTTTTCCTTGCTGAGCATCTCATTAAGTTTTAAAGTGCTTTCATATTTATCAATTTCCTTTCTAAGACAAACAACTTCTTGTTCCAATTTCATAATTTCTTGATCTTTGCAACTTACAGTTACTCGAAGATAGTCCTCAACTCTCTTAGCTTCTTCAAGTTGAGTCTTCAAAGAGACTATTTATTGATCTAGTTTATGTTCTTGAGCAAGAACTTGATCTGATTTCTATTCTTGAGAAAGAATTGAATTTTTGAGTTTTTTGATCTCTTTTAAAGCACATTTTAGTTCACCTTCTAGATCTACTTCACCATCTTCAATATCATTGTTGTTTGTATCTTCTTGCTGAATTATTTTAGCCATGAATAATGTTTCATCTTCTTCTACTAAAGAATCTTCAGATTCAATGTCTATTTCATCTTTACTAAAAAAACTCTTTTTCTTTTTGAAGTTGAATTTTTGTTTAGGTTTATAGGCCTTTTTCTTAGGCTGTTTTTCAAATTTCTCATTGTCACTACTTTGATCACCATAGGGGCACTTTGTAGCAAAGTGACCTATTTTTCCACAGTTGAAACACTTAAAGGGAAGTTTTCCCTTGTATTTTTCATAACCCTTTTTAAGTTTTCTAACAAAGTGGGCTTCTTTTGAATCAGAATATTTTGATTCACTTTCATCTACTTTTTCTTTCATTTTAGTTGCAAATGAAAATTCTTTTCCATTTGAAATGTTTTTGCTTGTTCTCATTTCATAAGTAGTAAGAGTTCCATGCCAACTATCTAAGGTAAGCTTATCAAAATGTTTCTTTTCTCCAAGGGCGAAACCTTATATTCAAATTTGTCTGGTAAGGATCTAATGACTTTTGTAACCACATTAAACTCTTTTATAGCTTCTCCTAATCCTCTCATAGCATTAACAACTTCATCTATTCAAAGGAGATATTCAACCACTTTTTCATCATCCTTCATTCCCATTTTCTCAAACTGATGTTTGAGAGAGGATTTTTGATAGCTTCACTTTTTCATTTCCTTGATAAATAGTTTCAAGTTTTTCCCAGATTTCCTGAGTAGATTTTCAATGCATGACTTTAACAAACACATATTTAGTTAAGGCACACAAGATGGCATGCTTAGCTCGAGCAGTAGTTTCACACTTCTTTTTCTTAGTAGCATCTATGGGTATTGTGGTTGGTACAGTGTACCCATTTAATACTATGCTCCACACATCAATATCAATAGAGATCAGATATGTTTCCATCATAATTTTCTAGAACACATAATTTGTTCCATCAAATAATGGAGGTCTAGTTACAGAAGTACCTTCTTGAGCTTGTGATATTTTAGACAGATTCCAAGACCAAAATCAATCCTAGATGGTTTAGACCTATCAAAGGAACCTACGATTTGATACCAATTGTTGGAGTGAAAATGACACTAAGAGGGGGGGGTGAATCATTTCCTTAACATATTTTACCATTTTTCAGAAAATAAACCATAGCACACATTTTTTTCTCAATATTTCAATGATAAGTTCATTCATGAGTTGAATGCAATCATTCATAAACTGAAATGATAAATGTAATTGCAAAATAATGAATAATAAAGCATTCTCACAATAAAGCAATGAAACCATAGATGAACAATGAGACACAATATTTTTCGAGTGGAAAACCCTCCTGGGGTAGAAAAACCACTCCTAAACTACTACCTTTCAGGCTCTTATTTGAAAACCACTATTAACAATGCCTTATAGGCTAATTTCTGAGAACCAACTCAAGGAGAACCAACCCCTCATTTTGAAACACCAATTTCAAGGAGAACCAACCCCCTTTTTAGGTTACAAAATTACAAAAATAACAAAGAGGATTTCTCTATTTTCCATATAATCTCATAGAACCCCACACCCTTAATCTATATAATACCCTAAAGATTCAAAACAATGAATCCCTAAAATATTACATAAATTAAGGTTTTTATAATTATACTCTGCATCATATTTTCAAGCTTTTATTACAAAGCCTTTTCACCATTTTTTTGTTTCATACAAGTTACACTATCAAAAAATCACATCACACTCTCATAGTGATGAAAAAATGTAGTTATATCAATACAAAGATATGTATTACATTTTTCTTGTATCTTCAATGAACATTTTTGTAACTGATTTCAGAATAGATTTTTATCCAAGATCCTTGAAAATGTAATGACAGAGGGACTGCAAAGAGAATATCAAAAACATCTTCAACAATGTCGATTTGAAAAATATCTTTTATCCAGCTGGGTGCTGGAACCGTTTTGTTTCAAGAACCAAAGGAAAAAATAATATCACTACAAGGGTTTGAGAATAATTTGTAACTGAACCCTTATCTTCACTAAAAACCATGGTAAACAATACTTTCAAATTACCCATGATGGGAAAAGTATAACCGAACTTTAATCATGCATTTTTGACAAAGATTATTAAGTAACCATTTATCCTTTTTTAGATTTGAGCAAAAACTAGTAACAAAATTTTGAAAATAAAACAAAAAATAATGGAAAAGATACCTGATCAAGCATGAAAATGGAGAAAGAAAAGATGCATGTGAACCTGTCACAAAGTTTCTACCAACCCAACAGAGGAAACACCATCAAATCTCCTTCTAGATTTGAGCTCCTAGCCAATAAATAATAGTAACCTTATCAACCATGCCCATCATCGAATAGAATTTGCAACCTCTCCATAGATTCCACGAAAGTAAAAACACCAAATTTCACTATTTTAACTAAGTGTAGACACCAACAATCTACAAATAATTAGGCTAAACATGGCAACAAACAAATCTACAAGGATTGCTCTGGCAACTAGGGTTCCATACTCAGCCAAAATAATAACCATAAAACATGTTTTTCACTATCCCTTCAATTACCAAGTCATTCGATGAATTTTCAAAATCATAATGAAATTTGAAGTCCACAAAAAAAATAATTAACATGAAATTTGTAAAACATCATGATTAATTTAAAATCTATTGTCTTATACCTTTTACCACAAATGCTGACATAATTATCACCTAGATAATTGCTCAAAGAATTGTCAATCACCATTATCACTTTAAACATTATTACCAAATTGTCGATGCCATGTCACTTCATAGTGACTTTTAAATAAGCCAAATAAACATTTAGCTTGATGATAATTTAATATCATATGCAAAAAGTGAAGGGATCGATCATAATAAAGACAAGTATTTGCTTTTGGATTTCGACCATGAAGTCTAGGCTGGAGCATTGGAGACTCTTTTGATAACAAGTATAATATTAAAAACATAGGCCATGTGTACCAAGAAATACCATCAAACACATGAGTTTCTAGAACCAAACTAAATTCAATGCCTCCAAATAATGTGAGTTCAGGATGTAACTAGATGGCTTTAGAGTCTTTAAGAAAAAAATGTGAAAGTTGATTAAATTGAGATACTCCAAGAGTATGCAAGATAGTGTCAAATGTCCAAGCAACCAAAATTATCCATAAAGATGTCAATGAGCCAAAGATAATGTATTGATATATCATTCATGATAACAACCAACTGAGAATACCTAAGTTTGAAATAAAGAATGTTCAATCTGAACATTGTCCAAAAAATTATAAGATACCTGAAGCACATCAGATCATCATATAAGCCAAGAATGATAAGAACAAATATTCTTCTAGATAATGAAAGACCTATAGCATGATCATAATCAACAATGTCAGCCCACTTAAGAAACATATATGTATGCAAAGGAGATATTTGAAAAGAATAGTTATGAAGATCCCATAAATGAACCAACTGTAAACAACTTGAAACAAAGTAAGATGAAATATGAAATAGACATCATCAAGAGCCATCAAAAATGTATCATGTCAAGATAACCAAATACTAAATATGGAGAGCATAAAGATCTTGAGAGACCAAATCTAAAGCAGTCAAACCATGAGATGCAAATAAGTGATTTTGTCATCAAAGACAAACCATGGACACAACTAAGATCCAATAGAATATTGATCAAAAGTGAGCTTCAAGACCTACAAAAACCCTAGTTTGTTGTCCTAAAACCTTAAATTTACTAATTAAACTTGTTGTAGGAGACTTGACTTTAGAAATTGCTTTTGAAAAAGTGACTAAGGGATGTGTAAAATGACTTAAAATGAGTATTGTAAGCAACAACATCTAATTTTCCTATTATTTAGACCTAAGAGGCCGACATTCACCAGAAATTTGAGTTGAATTAATTAAATTCCCACTCAAAATTGAATTTTCTCTCAAAAGGGACTCATTTACCACCCTTGGCGATGGGTTCCACTACTAATTTTTGAATGTGGGTTTTCGGGATATGGATGAATTGAATGCTTTTTGTTGGGATTTAAGTGATTTCTCAGGTGAAATAGGCCTCTAGATAAAAAATAATGGGTCTTAGGGGCCTATAAATGTTATTTTGAAGGATAAATGATGCAAGGGGACTCAAAAGTGTGTCTAATTATGTGTGAAATTGTCTCTTTTCTCAAGAGGGTCCAATTTTCTACATCACACAAGTAAAGGTTTGATTTTTTTTGTTTGTAGCCTTTTTAAGGATCGACTTGCTAGCAGTACCATCGCATCACTCCCAAATCACCTAAGGCATGTGAGAAGTGGCATGAGGTTGCTGAGAATGGCACTTATCTCCTTTCAAAATATGCTTCTTATAATGGTGTTGTGTGCTGCAAATATGAAGACTTTGTAGAAGATTGATGGTGCTACAATAGATATTATGTATGAAGCCATCTAACAGATGGATTTAGAAAAAAATTGATACCAATATGAAGGGAATTTCTAGATTCCAAACAAAAATAAAATGCACATAGTTGTTGATTTATTTCCTAATCAACTGCGAATACCAAAATAAAATGTGGAATAACAAAAAAAATTGATTGGAGACACAGAGTTGGGCATGCAAACTTCTTTGTTCTATTAACTCAAAAAATAACAATTGGAAAAAGGATTTCTAAATTTGAAACTACAAACTGCTAATGAAAAATTTGATTTGCACCAATTTGGAGCTGCACACACACAAAACAAACTTGAGCTTCTTAGATCTCTCTCTTCTTCTTCCTATTTTTCTGGAGCTATCTACTACTTCCTGCACATAACATTCTCTGTTGTTGTTGCTACAAATTTTTCTCCTTGCAAATCACTTGTAATTGACTTACTAACTATTACATCTCTTCTTTTTGTGCATTCTTTTCTTCATTCAAAAATTACCTCTCAAAATTCAAACTTACCTAACACAATAAATCATGGTAATTCAAATTTTTCTACCATAATAAATTCTGGAGTCAATAGTAGAACAGGGATGAAGATTCAAAAAAATAACTTGTTGTTGAAAGATCCTAACAGGTAGGTGTAACAAAGGAGTTGACGTGAGAAGGGCTCAGAGAAAAAATTAAATATTTCCAACACTCCACCTTTGATTGAGCTATCAAACAACATCATTCTTCATAAAAATCAACAACACCTAAATTTATTCTTAGGCATTCAAAGCAATCTTTGCTCAATTGTTTGGTAAAAATGTCTAGAAGTTGTTGGAATGACCTACAAAATTTCATTTTGATTTCACCTTTCTCAACTAATTCTCTTATGAAATGATACCTGATTTCAATGTGCTTTCATTTTCCATGAAAAACTAGATTCTTTGTCAAAGGTATTGATGAAACATTATCACATAATGTAGTTGTTCCATCCTTTTGTTCTTCCTTCAAATCTGCTAAGGTCCTCATTACCCAAATAGCTTGTCACATTGTTGCATTTGCTGCTATATACTCAGCCTCAACTATAGATAGGGAAACTAAGGGTTGTTTCTTGGAAGCCCATGAAATGACTCTCAATACCATGTGAAAAACATATCTAGATGTGCTCTTTCTATCATCCACACTCCCTTCCCAATCATTATCTATGTAACCAACCAACCCAAAAAAAATTATGCACTATACAAAATACCATATCCTTTGGTTCCATTCACATACCTCAATATTCTTTTACTTGCTTTCCAATGTGACTCTTTTGGAGTCTCCATAAATCTAGAAATCAGACTTACACTATGCATTATATTAGGCCTCGTTAAATACATCAAACTTCCAACAAAACTTTTATACATGGTCGGATTCACATTGTTGCTGCAATATTCCTTAACTTCAAACCTATGGTTGTTGGTGTTGGGGAAAGCTTGCTATCTTGCATCCTAAACCTCTTCAAAATGTTTGTTGCATACTTTGCTTGAGAGATAAAAATACCATCATGCATTTTTTTTACTTCTATGCCTTGAAAATACCTTAAGAGACCTAATTTTTTCATTTCAAACTCTCTTTTCATGGCCTCTTTAAAATTATTAATGAGGAAATCATTATCCATAGTGAAAACTAAATCATCAACATACAAGACAATAATTAAAATCTTAGCATCAACTACCTTGATGTAAAGAGTGGGCTCACCATCACTTCTGCTAAAGCCATTGCTCAATAAATATGAGTCAATCCTCTTGTACCATGCACATGGTGCTTGCTTCAGCCCATAAAGAGATTTCTTCAGCCTATATACCTTGTTTTCTTGACCTGAAACTTCATAACTAGGTGGCTACTCCACATACACTTCCTCTTTCAACACTCCATTTAAGAAAGCTGAATTTACATCTATTTGAAATACTTTCTAGTTTTGTTCGAATACAATTGCTATGACTACCTGCATAGTTTCCATCCTTGCAACTAGAGCATATGCCTCATCATAATCTCTCCTGAACTTTTTCTTGTATCCCTTGACAACTAATCTTGCCTTATGCCTTTCTATTCTTGCATTGGTATTTCTTTTGGTTTTATAGACCCATTTCAATCCAATAACTTTCTTTTTTGGGAGGAAAATTAGTTAGATCCCCTATTCTATTCCTCTCTATTGCATCCATCTCCTCATCCATAGATTCACACCATTTATTTTCTTTCACAACATCCTCAAAATAAATTGGATCACTATGATAAAATAATGCAAAATTCATACTTTCATCATACCTCTCATTTTGGTAGATCTCCCTTAGACTCTTGGTATTTCTTGGCACTAGGGAGATGAGAGTTGGTTTTGAATTTTTACTATTGTTGCTTCTTTATTAAGTAGACCCTATTTGTGCACTAGTCCAAAGTAGTCTAGAGTTGGTCCAAAGTGGTCTAGAGCTATCAAGAGCTATCAGGGGATCCATAACATCATCTTGCTACAGTTCATACTCTTTTCCTTCATCACTCGGAGCTGTCGAGAGTGGTACAGAGCTGTCAGAAACTATCAATTCATCCCATGACTCATCCTCTAAGAACTCCACATCTCTACTGATAACTATTTTCTTAGTGACTAGGTTATATAGCCTATAGGATTTGGAATCTTCACTATAGCCCATGAAGATTCACTTCTCACCCTTTTCATGCAACTTTTCCCTCTTCTCTTTTGGAACAAGTGCATATGCCACACACCTGAACATTCTTAAGTGCTCAACCGTCCACTTGCATTTTTTCCATGCCTCTTGTGGAATCTTGTCACAAACTACTTTTGTAGGACTTCTATTTATCAAATATACTATTATTGCTAGAGCTTCACCCCAATATTTATTTGGGAGTCTTTTGGCTTTAAGCATACTTCTATTTGGGAGTCTTTTGGCTTTAAGCATACTTCTTGCAATCTCCACAATGGTTTTAATTTTTCTCTCATCCACTCCATTTTGTTGCAGAGTATAGGCTATTGTTAGCTCCTTCTTAATGCCATGTTTCTTGCAAAAAATTACAAATTGATTGGAGGTATACTCTCCCCCTCTATCTGACCTTAGAACCTTGATAAAATGTTGACTCTCCTTTTAACCTAGGCCTTAAACACTTTAAACTTTTCAAATGCTTCAAATTTACATTGTAAGAAATAAACCCATGTCTTATGGCTGTAGTCATCTATGAATTTCATAAAATATTGGCTCTTACCAAAAAAAAATGTTTGCAGAGGGTCACACAAATTAGTGTGCACTAGCTCCAATGGTGCTCTTTCCCTTCTAGAATTGGCTAATTGAAAGGACTTCCTATGTTGCTTGCCTAAAATGTAGGCTTGACATCTACCACTAGGCTCTACAATGGCTGGTGTGTGTATGAAAAATAGATGCGTAAATGAATTAAAACAGTTATTCAAACACACCAATATAACATTAAATCAAAGGAAACAAATAAACAAAGCAAACTTTTATGCGAATGGCTCCTTCGAAAGTGTCATATTGTCCTCTATCTTTAGTGTTTTTGTCGATTCCAGCTTTGTGTTCTTAGATCATAGGCTAGGCTCAACAAACTGTCTTCCTAAAGAACGAGATTTTGATATGATGTAGATGCAAGATTAAACTATGATAATGATTTGAACTAAAAAGCTTGAAATAAACATGATGCTATGATAAATGAACTCTAAATGAATTAAGTGCATGAACTCTAATTAATTGCCTATTACCAATGCTTGGATTCACACAGGTATTTATAGAGTTTTTCGAATGATTTTGATTGGCTGTCTTGATTGACGGTTGTGATAATTCCTGGCAGATCGAATGGTTGAAGAAAGATGAAACTGAAGAAGAAAATAGAAGAACCCTAAAAACAAGATTTTTCTATTTTTATGAAAGAGGAAAAGAAGAGAAGATTAGAAATCATCTTTCTTTAAAAGAATAAAAGAAAGATTAAAAGCTGATAAATAATTAATTAAAAAAATCAATTATTTATTTGTGGATGACATTCACTTTTCTTAATTAAATAAAAATTTAATTAAGTTTTTAAAAGCAGAAGAAAGCTTGTGATAAGAAGAGAGCTTTAATCATGTTTTATTGAAAAAAAGAATATCTCATAATTAAATAAAATATTTAATTATGATATGAGAAGATCACAATAGGGTAAAATATCTAATTTTGATTTAGAAAGAAAGCATAAGATATTTTTAATTAAATAAGATCTATTTAATTAAATCACTTTTATGAAATTAATTAAATGAAACATTTAATTAATTAGAAGAAGAAAATTAAATAGAAGAAAAGGAGATATTTAAATTTAATTAAATCAAAAGATTTAATTTAAATTCAAACAAATGATAATTAATTTAAATAAATAAAATGTATTTATGTAATTAATTAAGTGGACTTATGGAAATAATTAAATAAAATAAATTTATTTAATTATGAAAGAATAAGATGAATGAAAAATATAATTAAATTAATTAAATTTAATCATATGTAGAGGATTTTAGAAAAATTAATTAAATAATAAATATTTAATTAATTGCCAGGATTATAGACATGACCATTTTTATACGTATACATTTTGCCCCTCTTTGAAGTGATGTGTGAAATGCATTGCTTCAAAGAAAAATAAAAATTTTGCCCCTAATATGTTTCTAATTTTTTTTTATTGTCGATGATGCCCCCTCGGGAGATAAATCACAGAAGAAGAAATTGATAGTGATAGGCGAACAGTGATTTAGCTCCCGATAGATGATGTGTCTGATGCCCCAGTGAAAAAGAGGATGAAAAATGGAAAATGCCATTAATGCCCACCCTAAAAAGACCCTTATAAGGTAAAAGGGGTAAAATGAAGTGTCATTTTCACCCTACTGCTACAATAAAATTTGAGCTCTGAGAGTGACTTGGCAGGATGGTGATCCCCATGCATAGACATACGTTCGAGCGAGCGCGACGATATCAGAGACCAGCGGCGTATGGACCACCAGTGAGTGATTCGAACCATCTATGTTGTCAATTTTTTCTTTTGAGATCGAATTTGGATTTTTTTTAGATCGGATTATAATTTTTCTGCACATTTTAGCGCATCTAGGGATAGTTTTAGTGCATTCGACAAATGTTTTAGCGCATTTAGAAAATTTCGTAGCACATCTAGGAATAGATTAAAAACTGATCCTTTAGCGCATCTGATAGATAGAGTTGCGCATCTAGGTAAAAATCGGCTAGGTAGGTGTTTTAGCGCATCTAGGGCACAAAACTGCGCATTTAGGGTTTGGTCCAAAAATGCTAAAGTTGCGCATAGGGTAGTTAGAGTAGCGCATCCGAGAGACAGAGTAATGCATACAGAGTTTTAGCGCATCTAGGAAACAGTGTAGCGCAATTGAGTAAAACTTTAGCGCATATGGGTTTTTAGCGCATATGGGTGACATAATTGCGCATTTAGGAAATTTTCCCTAGAATGCTTGTGTGATGAAAAATGATGATTAAAATTGCTTCCTTAGTCAATAGATAGATAAATTGTAGGGCCATCATGCTGATAGGATAGAAAATGTGATAGAGAACTAATAACGTTGCTTTCAAAATAGAAAACAAAGAGTAGATAGCTGATAACTTTGTGACGAACGACAAAGAGTAAACTGAATGATTGAGTGATGTGAGTTTGATAACTTTGCTTCTTGCGATTGAAAAACAAAGAGTAGATGTGTGATAAATTTGCATTCTGCGATAGAAAACAAATAGTAAAAATGGAGATAAAAATTTGCATTCATGAGTGAAATACAAATAGAAAATGATATGTGTGTTGATAAATTTTCTTTCCTAAAAAGAAAAACAAATAGTAAATGATGATAGAGTAGATTGATTGGACCTGCTGATAGATTGATGTAGCTCCTGATATGGGTTATTGATATGTTATGTTGGGTAGATAGATCATGTGATATGGGTTTGATTTGATTTATTTGTTGTGATGGTCGAACAAAATAGGAGGCTTTCAAAAGCCTCCAGATCAGAGAGCGGTTCCCACTATGTTGGGAGCGGATAGGAGAGCTGACTCCTGCAGAGTTATAGGTGATAGCAGACTATGGATTGGGACCGTTGTTGACCATGCCACGAGGCATTCGGGCCAACAGGGGGCTATTGACGGCCTTGGTTGAGAGATGGCATTCAGAGCATAACACCTTCCACCTGCCGATGGGTGAGATGAGTGTGACGCCAGAGGATGTGTATTGGATTCTGGGGATTCTGATTGTTGGTGCCCTTGTGGTTTATGACCACAAGGAGATTGGTGGGACTAAGATGTTGCAGCGGATATGTGGCGATCTTGGTATATATGGTTACTGGATAGACTGGGATGATTTCAATAGGTATCCTGCTCTGGTAGCGGTGTTGGCTGCATTTGTCAGAGGTTTCCTTGGACCAGACCATCAGTCCAAGGGATTCGCCGTGGGTTGGGGGAGGATGCTGGAGTGGATGATCACTCAGCCATGGAGATTTTCCTGGGGTAGCTGTGTCCTAGCGGACATGTACCATGATCTACATTAGATTGTTTATAGAGGATCGACGAGCCTGGCGAGTGGAGTTACATTGTTACAGATCTGGGTGTGGGAGCACATTGCTGTCACGAGACCACTTTGCACTAGAGTGAGACCAGCAGGGAGGCCGTATGTGTATGCATATTCTGGCGCAGTTGTCCAGCAGAGGCTGGGCAAGGTAGAGTACTAGCGGAGAGTTTTGGATGATGTTAATGCGGTGATATGGAGGCCCTACACAGACTGCGAGGCATGGGCGACCGATCACCTAGAGATGCCTTTTGTTTTCCGACCATGATATCTGATAGGGCAGATGCCCTTTATTATTGAGAGGTTTCTGGCACTACGTGTTCTGAGGTAGTTTGGATTTACTCAGGGGATGCCCCAGGGCATTGCTCATTATGGGCGGCACAAGGGGGATGTAGGATGGGGGCCATGCATTCCATACCAGGTAGCGTATATAGAGTACTCGTCATTACAACCTGAGGTATGGGCGGACAGGCCAGAGGTATTGGATGCAGGGATGACAGATGATTATGCCCAGTATTTTCATACACATTTTTTTCCACGGTTCATAGTGTCAGATGAGGCACGGGCGATCAGAGTAGCACTACAGCCAGGAGCAGAGATACAGGGAGGTGTGGCCGGTGGGGAGTAGGCTATGGGTGGAGGGCAGCAGGCTATGGGTGGAGGAGAGGAGGAGGAGGGAGAGGAGAGTGAGGAGAGTAGAGATGGGGAGGAGGAGGACAGCTCAGACGACGAAGATGATGGGGATGATGGGGATGATGAGAGGCAGTAGAGACTAGATAGCCTAGGCAGAGTATCGATTCCTCGGCGGACCAGATCCGGTGGTAGGCATCAGACAGTGATTAGGGTGACATCCTCGTCTCAGCAAGCACAGATAGATGATTTTTAGGGTCAGGTGCAGACCTTTCAGGGGCAGCAGGCACAGCTACAGAGTCAGTTAGCGCAGGCTCAGAGCATGATAGTGTAGTTGCAGGCACAACTTGCACAGGCCCAGACACAGGTTCAGACTCAGGCACAGGCACAGGTACAGGCACAGGCACCTGCCCCGGATTCCTAGGTGTCACAGTTGATAGCAGAGAGGGATTCCCTTAGACGACGAGCACTGGAGGCCGAGGGTGTGGCACAGAGGCTGATGGGTATCGTAGACAGTACCTCCTTATGAGAGGGCATTGCAGAGGAGTTTGAGGCTGCCAGGGAGGCCGAGTACTATAGAGTTTGATATGAGGAGTTATGCCCTCCTGAGTGGCGAGAGCCATATCCCAGATCTCACAGCAGGACGAGGACCCGATCCCGGACATCGACACATGGCAGAGAGGTTACAGGGCCTCGACGGGATCCTAATGTTGGGACTAGTGGCAGGCCACCTCCTTCCAGACTAGCTCCTTCAGGGGCATCCACCAGTTAGCCATTTGGGGCTGATTCATTATGTATATTGAGTTTTGATCATGTCTTATGTATGATGTTCTAACCTTGTTAGCTTCATTGGACATTTGGACATTTGTATTATTTTGATGAGCGATGATATGCAGCGGCGATGTTTTTGATGATGTTATGTTTATGCATTTGTGATATGATATGGATGTTATTTATATGTATTTATGATATGAGATGGATTTTGATATGTTGTTATTATTTTTGTGGACTAATCATTATGATGCAGGATGGTGTAGTAATTATGATGTGAATGCAATGATTTTGTGATGATGTATGTATATATGTGAGATGTTAATTTATTTTTGAATTTTGTAATGTATGCAATGCATCGTGACATGATAGATAATGAATGTGGTATGAATAATGATGAAAAGATAAATGATATGTAAAATGGTAATATGATGATAATGAAATGATGATAAAATGATAAATGTGAATGGTAATGAAACTGTATGAGATGATAAAATGATAAATGATAATGGTAGTGAAATGATATGAGATGATAAAATGATTGAGATGATAAATGGTAAAATGATAAATGATAATGGTAAATGAAATGATATGCGATGGTAAAATGATAAAATGATAAATGATAAATGGTAAAATGATAAAGGATAATGGGAAATGAAATGGTATGCGATGATAAAATGATAAAATGATGAAATGATAAATGGTAAAATGATAAATGATAATGGTAAATGAAATGATATGCGATGATAAAATGATTAAATGATGAATGATAATAATAATGGTAAATGATAGTGATGGAATGATAATGAATATTGAATGATATGGTAATGATAAAGATGATGAATGTATGAGGATAAATATTAATGATAAAATGAATGACATGATAATAATAATGATGAGGATAATAAACTAAAAAAATGATAAGATGATAATGACAATGATGAAATGAAATGATTAAAGGATAAAATGAAAATGATAATTGATACAATGATAACGATATATGGGAAGGATGATGATAATGAGAATGATAATGAATAGTAAATGACATGGGAATGATAAAGATAAAGATGAGAACGACTAATAAAAATGAGAATGAATGATAAAATGATAAATAAACAATGAATGGATGCAATGAATCATATGTCCAAATGTCCTCCACAAAGACTCAAAACTATAGGACAACCGTTAATGCGTTCATTCAGCCTTGCAAAATACTGATGTGAATCCAATATGTAGATATATGTAATGATCTAATGAATATGCAACTATATGTAACTAACCAATTTTTTGAGCCTGTTATAAGCCTTCTTGAATCATCATAGAACATTTTGAAATGTTGGAAGTATGTACAAGCATTAGAGGGGAAATTAGCACCAATGATGACCAGAGTACAACTTTCATAAATTTTGATATAGCAAGCGAACACAAGCATCGAGGTATAATTGAACCGAGCTGACCTGAGCATTTCTTGCATAAACAAACAAAGATTAACCACCGTTCTGATGCAAATGTGGAACTGTCATCGATGATATTTCTTTGATCGTCATGTCCTGTGACATATTTGCATTAGATTGACTGTTAACCTCAAGACAGCAGACAAAGAAAAATCATTCTTGTTCCTTGCCACTCTAGTTCAGTACATCATTGAGTGTGCTCCAGAGTAATGATATCAAAAATCAAACAACTTTTGGTCAAACATGTAATACTGTTATTTCATGCATTATTCAGATTTCTAGATCATCCAATAGACAAGGATATGACATCTCGCTGAAAAGTGTTTCATGATCAGATAAAGTTGTTGCATGAGTTTGTTGTTTGTTTGCATGCTCAGATTCTATGTCATAGTCTAGCTGTTTTGGTATGCTCTGAAAGTTAAGTGCCCCCAGTTGAGTTTTTGCCCCGTTTATTGACACAACTTGTGGAAAGGAATATGTACAAACGATCAAGCCATGATAAGATGTTTTAACCCTCTAGGCAGATGGCGGCAGGATGATGCATTTAATGACCCTAAGATGTGAAAAAGATGCGGAAAAAGGGAAGCTTTGAAAAGACAAAGTGCAAAACATGAACTAATAGATGGAAAGGTATGGATAGTGTCTGTTTGCCAGATTTTCACTATCTGTATTTATTGCATTTTTCTGATTTCTTTTTGATTTTTTTGTATTTTTCTGTCAATAGACTGCCTGTTTGCCAAGTTTTCACCCTATGACATTCTTTTTAATTTTTTTGTATTTTTCTATCAATAGACTGCCTGTTTGCCAGGTTTTCACCCTATGACATTGTTTTGATTTTTTT
Source organism: Sequoia sempervirens (assembly GCA_007258455.2). Classification (NCBI taxonomy): domain Eukaryota; kingdom Viridiplantae; phylum Streptophyta; class Pinopsida; order Cupressales; family Cupressaceae; genus Sequoia; species Sequoia sempervirens. Next base: position 55,173,468 of record VDFB02105785.1, read on the forward strand.
GTATTTCTTCAGGACTTTTTCTGCTGTTTTTGGATTTCTTCAAAACTTTTTCTGCAGTTTTTGGATTTCTTCAGGACTTTTTCTACTGTTTTTGGATTTCTTCAGGACTTTTTCTATTGTTTTTGGATTTCTTCAGGACTTTTTCTGCTATTTTTGGATTTCTTCAGGACTTTTTCTAACTTAAACATAATATTTCTTAAGATGCATACTGTTGATGGGTTCGTCAAATAGGTCTCCTTTTGGCATTGATAACTTGTATGCTCCCGAGCTGTAGACTGCAATAACCACATAAGGGCCTAGCCAATTTGGTTCAAATTTTCCTTTCTTTTCTTGGTCTTGTTGATTTCGTGGGTTCTCTTTCAAAACTAGATCTCCCACCTAGAAGGTACGTGACTTTACCTTGTGATTATAGTTGCAAGACATCATCTGCTGGTATGCCTTCAAATGGTCAGCTGCTCTTTGTTGCTTTTCATCTAGAACTTCTAACTCTTGTAGTCAGGAAACTCTGTATTCATCCTCTGTTATGAGACCTTTCAGTGATACTCTTAATGAAGGTATTTCTACCTCTAAAGGCAATATGGCTTCTGCTCCATAGACAAGGGCAAAAGGTGTTGCTCCTGTTGGCGTTCGGACACTAGTTCTGTAAGCCCACAAGGCAGGATTGAGTTGAATATGCCAATCCTTCCTTGAGTCATTGACAGTCTTCTTCAAAATCTTTAATATAGTTTTATTTGAGGCCTCTGCTTGGCCATTCCCTTGTGGATAATAAGGCATGGAATATCTGTGCTGAATATGGAATCTTTCACAAAGTTCATCGACATCCTGATTCTTGAAAGGCCGACCATTATCCGTAATAATGGCATTAGGAATACCATATCAACAAATAATGTAGTTGAGTATGAAGGATGAAATCTATTTTCCAGTGACTTTAGATAGAGGTACTGCCTCAATCCACTTAGTGAAATATTCAGTTGCTGTGATAATGAATTTATGCCCATTTGAAGAAGAAGGATGAATTTTGCCCATGAGATCTAACCCCCATTAAGAGAATGGCCAAGTGGGTGTAAACGAATGAAGTTCTTGTACAGGAGCATGAATAAGATTCCCATGAATCTGGCATTTTGAGCATGTTTTAACAAAAGTGAATGATTCCCTTTCCATTGTAGGCCAGTAGTAACCCATTCTAATCAATTTCTTGGATAAGGTTAGTCCACTCGAATGAGTACCACAAATGCCCCCATGAACTTCTTGTAAAGCTTTGTCAGATTCGTCACGTTCAAGACATCGAAGTAGAATACCATCAAGGCCATGGCGATAAAGGGTATCAGCAATAAGGGTATATCGAGAGGATTGTCGGATAAAGTTACGTTTTTGGTTGCGGGATAAGTCAGGCGGTAAAGTATCATCTTTTAGGTAGGCATAAATCTTACCATACCAAGGTGAATCAGATCCTACCAAGTGATAGATAATTTGGCTTTCAGGTGTGTTATAGGCAGGTGTAAATAATTGTTCCACCAGAAATTCATAGCGAGTCTATTTTTCTGGGAGTTGTATCAATGAGGCGATCGTAGCCATAATGTCAGCTGCTTTGTTGTCAATCCTTGAAATTTGTGTGAACTGAATGTCCACAAAGTACTTTTTAAAGTCATCAATCATCTTCTTGTATGGTAACAACTTGTCATCCTTAGTCTGATAATCATCATTGATTTGGTTAATGACTAACTGTGAGTCACCATAAACTTGTAGCTCGGTAATGCTCCATTCCATTGCTATCTTTAATCCAGTGACTAGTGCTTCATATTTGGCTATGTTATTGGTGCATGGAAACATTAGCCTATATGATTGAGGAATGGTATGTCCTTGAGGGGTGACAAAGAGAATGTCTGCCCCCGATCCATGTTGAGTGAAAGAACCATCAAAGTATAAGGACCATAACTTCTTAGAGTCTACCATGAAAACATCAGCGTCTAGAAACTCAATGTGTAGGGGGTTCTCTGTTTGTAGAGGAGCGTCTGCTAGTTGATCCACAATAACTTGTCCTTTTATTGCTTTGTGATCAACATAGTGGATGTCAAACTCACTCAAAATCATGACCCATTTTGCTAACCTTCCTGTTAGTGATGCTTTACTTAGTAGGTATTTGAGTGGATCAATTTTTGAAACTAGATTGATTGTATGAGTTAGCATGTAATGTCAGAGTTTTTGTGAAGCAAAGACTACTGCTAAACAAGCCTTCTTGATAAAAGTGTAGTTAAGCTCGTGACTTGTCAGTGTTCTGCTAATGTAATAGATTGCACGTTCTTTCCCTTCATGATCTTCTTGTGCTAATAATGCCCCCAAGGATGTCTCGATTGCAGCAATATATAAGATCAATGGTTTGTCTAGATTTGGTGGTACTAGAACTGGTGGGTTCATCAGGTACTGCTTGATTTGTTGAAACGCCATTTCACATTTTTCATCCCATCTAAAAGGAACATTCTTATGTAGGAGATGTGTGAACGGTAGACTTTTGTCGGCCAATTGTACGATGAATCTTCTGATGGACTGCAGTCGCCCTTGTAATGACCTCAATTGACTGATGTTCTTTGGAGGAGGCATCTTCATTATTTCTTGAACTTTTGCAGGATCTACTTCAATTCCGTTTTCTGAAACAATATATCCTAACAGCTTTCCGGATGTGACCCCAAAAACACATTTCTTAGGATTTAGGCAAACTTTGAATTTCTCCAATCTGGTAAATATTTTGGATAGTATTTCCAGGTGTCCTTCTCTGGTACATGATTTTTCCAATATGTCATCTACATAATCTTCCATGAATGTGTGCATCATATCATGAAAGATCGTAGTCATAGCTCTTTGATAAGTAGCCCCAGCATTCTTTAAGCTGAAAGGCATGACATTCCAACAGTATGTTCCCCACGAACAAGTGAAAGCTATTTTCTCTTGGTCTTCTGGTGCAATATTGATTTGGTTGTAACCAGAGAAACCATCCATTAATGAATACATGGCATAGCCAGCTGTCAAATCAACTATAGTGTCAATGCTCAGAAGCGGAAAGTCATCCTTTGGACAAGCTTTGTTAAGGTCTCTGAAATCAGTGCATATTCTTACACATTTGTCTGGCTTTGCTACTGGTACAATGTTGGAGATCCATTCTGCATAGGCAATTGATCTTATAAAGCCTGCATCGAGGAGCTTCTTGAGTTCTTCCTTAACCAATAATGCTACATGAGGATTCATCTTTTTGAGTTTTTGTTTTACTGGTTTAGCTCCTGGTTTGATAGACAAATGATGCATTATGAGATTGGGATCAAGGCCTGGCATGTCTGCATATGACCAAGCAAAATTAACTTGATTTTCTTTGAGAAAGTTCATGAACTCTGGGATTTCTTTATCTGTCATTGATTCAGCTAGCTGTAAAATCCTTGGATTATCTGTAGTTGCAATATTGATTTCCTTTGTAGGCTTGATTAAGATGGGCGATCGCTCATGATAGTGCTCCGAGAGAGTGTCAAGAGTCCCATCAGCTGGTGCCTTAAAATGGTTTTCACCATCTGATACGCTCTTTATTTTATCTTTTGTTTGATCTAGCACTGCCAGATTATGGTTTTCACCACTAGATCATTTTTTTTTATTTTCATTTTTGCAGCTAGGAGACTTGACACTCGCCTGATTAAAGACTTCATACCGAAAATCGCTGGTGGAAAGGAAGTTTATGATAGCTTCGTCATTGGGAAATATAGGTATATCAATAGATTCGGTCAGATTCCAGTCAATGAGATCAGGGTGGATTAAAGGTAACACGTCATTTGGTCGTGTGAAATCGGCAATAGTTAGGGTCAAGATAGAGTTATTTGTAGGATCCGAGGTATGAGGTAGGTCAATGATGGTACTATTCTCCTGATAGTCTTGTTCGTTAAAATCCAACTCAGTATCACTAGACTCATAGTTGCGTTGTGGTTCAAATTCTTGTGGTTGGGATCCTGAACCTTCTCCTTTGATTAAAGTGGGCGTATACTTGGGTATGACATCTACCTCTTTGTCCCTCCAAAATTCATCATTGTGGATGGTATCCCATTCATATTCAGTAGAATCTGTATCAGAAGTATTTTCTATGACATTCAGGATTGATGCCAAACCTGTCTCATTCTTATCAGAACCTTCTTGCAGTGTAAAAACATTACCTTGTAATTGTTTAGATGAGGTAGCATTGTAGCCTATTCCAGTTTTAACACATGCGGCAAGCCCTGGAAGATGGATAGGCTCAACAACGCCTTCTTTTCTTTTTCCTAGAGGACCATTGTCATATCCCATCTTCTGCATGATGGAATATCCTTTCCCGTATTGATCTATTGGTAAGGTGAAATTTAGAACTGTTTCTTCTTCATCCTTATAGAGCCAATCCAGAATTGTTGTATCCTCAGGATCTCCCATGGGAAACTTTTCTTTGATAAATTGTCCATTGAACTTGGTAGTTGGCTCTATTTGTATTTGTGCTGATGCTGATGCTGCTGATATATGTTGTTGTGTAATAGAAGGTTTTCCATATGATCGAGGACATGTAGGTAGATTAGCGAGACAAAGGGAATATTCCCCAACTCCACTTTCCTTGAACTGCAGTTTCTTGTCAAAGCTTTTGGCTAATTGGCTGATTTGTATATCATGCTTAGGAGAAGTATTAGCAAGTGCTTCTCGATTATTCGGAACCAAAGTATCCTAATGAGCTTTGACATTGGCACAAGTTTGGGTGTTTGAATTATCAGTTGGTATAGTGATTTCCTGTCCATCATATGGAAACTTAAGACATTGATGGTAAGTGGATGGAGCAGCTTGCATTTCATGGATCCACGGACAACCCAACAAGATGTTGTATGCAAGATCTCAATCTAAAACTTGACAAAAGGTGTTTTTGATAACAGGTCCCACTCTGATTGGTAGCATGATTAGACCTTTAGATGTTCTCTCCTCATCATCATAGGATTTTATAGTAATCTTCCTTCTAGGATCAATGGAGTCTTCTGCAAATCCTAATGCTTGAACCACCTTCAAGGTACATATATTTAGACCAGCCCCTCCATCTATTAGAACACGTTTAACATGGAATTTATGGATCATGACTTCTAAGTATAAAGATGAATTGTGGGGATGAGTCATGGAAACATCGTCTTTGTCTGAAAATGAGAGACACGTAGGTGAGGAAAAATGTCCTACCATGGCTTGAAATCGGTTCACATCCAAATCTGTGGATACAGTCATCTCAAAAAGGGCTTTGTCTAAAATTTCCTTGTGTGCAGGGGAAATATTCAGGAGTTCTAAAATGGAGATTTGAGCTGAAGTTTTTCAAAGTTGGTTAACTAAGTCATATTGCTATTGAGGGAAGGTCTCAGTGGATTTTGAAGAGGTACCCTTTAAGATAACTTTAGCTTGGGCTCTCATTGTGACATTCACTTGTCCATTGTCTACTTTCTCTTTGATTTTTATAACATTGACTCGCTCATTATCTGTATAGAGATGACGGATTACATTGTCATCAATTTGGTTCACATTTTTGTCAGAAAACTCTCCCTTTTGATAATTTGGTAGAGGATTTCGAAATGCTTGGTGATCTTCATTGGATTTCTGTTGTCCTTCTACTGTGATAATGCCCTTGTCAATTAGATCTTGAATAGAATGTTTCAAACCTTGACAGTTGTTTGTATGATGACCTCTGCACCTATGGTAGTCACAAAAATAGGCCTCATTCCATGATGGAGGTTTTACACTAGGTTCATAATTGTGTTGTGGTGGTAACATAAGGACATTCTTTTCCATAACCTCTTTGAAAGTAGATTCTAAGGATTGTCCTAATGGAGTGAAAGTTCTTCTATTGGAGAAGAATGGAAAGTGTTGTGGTTTCGTGTTTGAGGTATTCCCTAAAGTGTTGTTGTTGTTGTTTCCCCGGTAGTTTTTGTTGTTGGCAGTCCCCTGATTATTGTTTGTTGAAGGGGGATGATTGTTTCCTAGACTCGCGAATGAATTGACATTGTTGTAATTATTGTTACGAGGAGTGCTTAGAACAAATGGCCTGGTCGTGATATGATTTGCATCTACAACACCATCGTTTACAACGTTCTTGTTGCGGGTCCAAAATTTAGACTTGTCTTGATTGTTGTAATGGTTAGATGAGCTAGGGTTGTCCCTATCAAGTTTTATTGTCCCTCTTTTGACAAAAGCACTTTTGATGGTGATGGCATCCTCAATCAATTTCTCAAAGGAAGGTGGACAATGTAGATTTAAACGATAGCTCATTTCTGAGTTGAGGCTATTGACGAAAGTAACCATTTTCTCCTTTTCAGGAACATGTCGTGGGTACCTAGCAAACATTCTCCTCCATCTTTGAAGAAAGGTAGTGAAAGATTCACCGGTTTTTTGCGCAACTTTGCAAAGATCAATCATGGTGATTTGGTGTTAAATGTTGTAGGCGTATTGTGTTATGAACAAATTGATCAATTCCTCAAATGTTTGAACAGGAGGTGTAATCTTAGATAACCATTCCATAGAATTAACTCCAAGGCTTTGAGGAAATAATCGCAATAAATAAGTATCCTCGTGGGAAAACTCCAATGTCATGTTTCGAAAGTCTCTAACGTGGTCAATTGGGTCTGATTTCCCATTATAACGATCAAATTTGGGAATTTCACAGTGTTTAGGAAATGGAATCATGTTGAGACTTCTATCAAAAGGATAAGGACATATGTCATCCAAAGTGTATTTCTTGGTTGTGGTTCCCCCTCGTATTTCTTTGATTGTTCCTTGGAGTTTTTTAAGCTCTTGTTCAAAAAAAGTGAAGTTAGATGGGGATGGTTCTTCTTCTTTGCTTTTTAATTTCTTAGTATCAAAGTCTTTAGGCAATTTAGCTCCTTGATCTACCAAGAAAAGAAAGTACTTCTCTTTGTCACGTTGTATAATCTGTTCAAGGATCTTAAGAAACTTGGGGTTTTGTTCCGCCTCTCTAAGTTGAAGTTCTTCCTCTTGCTCATCATCACTATCTACGGGAGTTTTGTTCACATTTTTGTTCTTAAGCAATGAATTTTCCTCTCCATCAGCCATATTGTTGTCACTGAAAAGGGGATTGTGACTCACACTAAAAAGAGGACTATCACGTTCACCTTCTTCTTGAATGTTGTGTGTGGAAGTTTCTTGTTGAGATGTTTCTCCTAGCTTGTTGTGTTAAGATCTTGTAAAAATAGGAATATGTAAGAAATCCCCGGATATGATCAAAGGTCACTGAAGGATTTGATTAGGGTGCGTTGAATATTCAATTGAAGGTTGTGGTATATTCTCAAATTCAAGAGGTTGATTAAGATTACAACGTTGAGACAATGCTAATCTTTGATAATAAGCTCGGGTAGCCAAAGGTTCTACAGCATAATCGTTAGTGAATCCCCTAATGTAGTCTTGGTATCTATGGAGAAATGTGTGATAATGGAGCAAGACGTCTCGACTCTTATATAGGAATTCTCTGCGATCTAAATTCTTTTTGTAACTTAAGTTTGTTTTGGGCTTCTTGATCCTATTGAAAACTGATTTCTTGGTGAACTTGGTTGATTTCCACTTTCTCAACATGGGAGTAAAATCTCAGAGATTTGGGTCTGTGTACAAATTTTGATAGAAACCTAAAAGCGCTATTTTGTTTCCTAAATGCGCTGCAGAAAAAGGTAAATGCGCTGGAGAAAGAGTCAAATGCACTGTAGAATACCTTATATGGGTAGAAACAGAGAACATATGTGCAGCAGAATACCCTAAATGCGCTGAAACAGAACACAGATGCGTCAAAAAAGAGTTTAAATGTGCTGCAATTTTTCCTAGATGTGCTAAAACAATTTTTCTAAGGACAGTTTTGACCAGTTTTCAGCTGAAATTTATCATGTTGGTTTTTGGATGATCCTTTATCTGAATTAATGTTTTTGAAAGCACAGCAAACAATCTGATTTAAGTTGATTCGTAACCAAGCATAGAATAAGACAAGCACAACCTAGGTTAGGCCAGGACAATATCCACTAGACTCCACGTGGGTTTCCCCAACCGCATATTAGTAACGTGTGAATCCAAAAGCTTGGCTGCATGGGCTCCCCCTTACAGTGCATTCTCTTCTCAGGCCAACCAAGCTTCCAACCCCCATGAAACTCCCATGGCGAGCTGATCACCTCTACTACTGACTGTGAAAGTGTGGAAGGTTTCACACCAACCGGTGTTGGACTAGCAGATAGAAGGTTTTTGGCTTTCTAAATAATGGTATTTAGTTTGAGACCCCCGTTCGAGTGGCCATGCATGGGGCAAGAGATTAATCACCATTAAGGTGGCACTCCAGCCTGAAGAGGTTAAGCTCAACAGGGTTTAAGGGAGTACAACTCCGTCCGTATGACACATCCGCACAAGCAACCTTAGGTTTTCCCTTAAGATTTACATTTATATACTGGTTGGGGGTAGCTTGGCCTTAGCTCCGTTGCCGGTTTGAGTTGCGTTGGGGTGATGAAATCCCCAGGTAGGCCCAATTTCTAGAGTCAATAATTGTTTCTCTTGCACCCAGGATCGCACAAGTGCACAAGGGGAGAGGATACTTCAATTATTGAGTCAGGGTTACACAGGGAAAAGTGGGTCTAATTTTTTGATCACCTAGTTTGCACAGGGTGAGAGCATAATCACCTACCACTTTCAAGCATAGTCAAGAAGAGTAAACAAGTTTATTTTAGATGCACCAAAATCAAAAGTGATTTAATCTAAGTGAAGATTTTGCTTCACAACAGACATGGGGTTCTTTTTAACTGTATGATAAAGGTGTGGTGGCTACCCTAGATTGATTCATTTTAAAACCCAGCAAGAAAAAAAAAAAAGGAATTCTGTCTGCGGAAGGCGTTAGACTCAGAATCCCTGTTACAATCCAAGGGCACAACTCTGTAACTCAAATACGCTAAAACATGACCCAAATGTGCAACTCTGTTACTCAGATGCACGAAAACAGAACATAAATGCACCGTTGTGTAACCCAGATGCGCGAAAATAGAACCTATATGCGCTAATTCTAAATGCAAATTTTTTTTTTAGATTTTCTGAAACATGCTTAAATGCGCTAAAAAAAAGTCCTATATGCGCTAACTAAATTCCTATATGTGCTGCAGAAATACACGTATGCGCCACTCTGTTTCCCAGATGCACCGCAGAAATGCCCAGATGCACCACATAAATGCCTAGATGCGCCGAAATAGTCTTCAGATGCGCCGAAATACCTACAAAATAAAAAAATTCAGATCTTCCAGATGCACTGCCAAATGCCCAAAAACCTGCAAGGGAAACCTGTAAGAAAACCTGCAAGAACGAAGTCTAAAATGGGGGCATAGGCCCCACGGTGGGCGCCATTTAATGTGTGTATGAAAAATAGATACGTAAATGAATTAAAACATTTATTCAAACACACCAATATAACATTAAATCAAAGGAAACAAATAAACAAAGCAAAATTTTATGTGAATGGCTCCTTCGAAAGCGTCATATTGTCCTCTATTTTTAGTGTTTTTGTCGATTCCAGCTTTGTGTTCTCAGATCGTAGGCTAGGCTCAACAAACTGTCTTCCTAAAGAATGAGATTTTGATATGATGTAGATGCAAGATTAAACTATGATAATGATTTGAACTAAAAATCTTGAAATAAACATGATGCTATGATAAATGAACTCTAAATGAATAAGTGCATGAACTCTAATTAATTGCCTATTACCAATGCTTGGATTCACACAGGTATTTATAGAGTTTTTCGAATGATTTTGATTGGCTGTCTTGATTGATAGTTGTGATAATTCCTGGCAGATCGAATGGTTGAAGAAAGATGAAACTGAAGAAGAAAATAGAAGAACCCTAAAAACAAGATTTTTCTATTTTTATGAAAGAGGAAAAGAAGAGAAGATTAGAAATCATCTTTCTTTAAAAGAATAAAAGAAAGATTAAAAGCTAATAAATAATTAATTAAAAAAATCAATTATTTATTTGTGGATGACATTCAGTTTTTCTTAATTAAATAAAATATTTAATTAAGTTTTTAAAAGCAGAAGAAAGCTTGTGATAAGAAGAGAGCTTTAATCATGTTTTATTGAAAAAAGCAGAATATCTCATAATTAAATAAAATATTTAATTATGATATGAGAAGATTGCACAATTAGGTAAAATACCTAATTTTGATTTAGAAAGAAAGCATAAGATATTTTTAATTAAATAAGATTTATTTAATTAAATCACTTTTATGAAATTAATTAAATGAAACATTTAATTAATTAGAAGAAGAAAATTAAATAGAAGAAAAGGAGATATTTAAATTTAATTAAATCAAAAGATTTAATTTAAATTCAAACAAATGATAATTAATTTAAATAAATAAAATGTATTTATTTAATTAATTAAGTGGACTTATGGAAATAATTAAATAAAATAAATTTATTTAATTATGAAAGAAGAATAAGATGAATGAACAATATAATTAAATTAATTAAATTTAATCATATGTAGAGGATTTTAGAAAAATTAATTAAATAATCAATATTTAATTAATTGCTAGGATTATAAACATGACCATTTTTATACGTATACAGCTGGAAAACCTTCAACCATACCCTTCTTTGACAAAATATTCAAACTAGCATAGCCTAAGTGTCCATACCTGAGATGCCAAACCTTAGAAGGGTATTGAATGATTGTCTTGAAGGTTGCTTGCTACTATACTACTATACATTTTCCATTCCTAGAGGTTTTAGCTATGGAATGAGCTGAGAAACACCTTTCCAACCTCAAAGGAAACATTCTATTCCTTGTCATTAGTACTACTACAATTATTTTCTTGCTTCCATCCTTCTCATAGATAATGCATTCACCCTTTTCCATCAGCACTTTTTAGCCTTTTTGGATCAATTTTCTAATACTCATGAGATTGTACTTTATAATAGGGGAAAAATAAACATTTTCAATCTCCTTTTTCTCACCTTGTTTGGTGCAAAAAAAAATAGACCCTTTTCCCACAACTAGAACTATTTCATTGTTCCCCATTTTTATTTCAAACTTGACATTTTTATCAATGAAAGAAAATAAACTCTCATTACAACTCATGTGGTTGCTACATCCACTATCTAAGAACCATACCTCATCACTGCCTTGCTCAACAAGGTTGCATATGATGAAGGCCTTTTGTTGATTACTTTCAGCCACTTTTTCATCAGCCACATTTGCACTTTGCTTGGACTGATCATGTTTCCTTTTTCAGCAGTCACTTGTATAATGAAAAAAATTATGGTAATAACACTCAACATTGCTCTTGTCATACTTTTGGCTCAAGTTGTTGTTCTTATTGGCTTTTCTAAAGCTGGATTGAGAGCTGCTTACTTCCTCTTGGCTATGTGCTTGACCTGAGCTATCTTCTCCAACACCTTCATGTCTAGATCTTCCTATACCTCTACCTCTTAAGCTCTGTATGGAGCTATTTCTACCTCTCCCCTTTCCTCTTGCATCGACTTAAGCTTTGAAAGCTTTCTCATGGAAAGAACTTGTAGACCTATTTAGGTGTTTCTCATGGGTTTGTAGGGAACCCATTAGCTCATCAATGGACAATGTTAAGAGGTCCTTTGCCTCTTCAATGGAAATTTCTATTGCATCAAACTTTGTGGGTAAACTTTTAAGTATTTTCTCCATAATCCTTTTCTCTTCCATGGTTTCTCCATTCATCCTCAATTGGTTTATCAAACTAGAGATTCTTGTGTGAAAGTATGAGATAGACTCACTTTCCTTCATTTGGAGAGTCTCAAAATCTCCTTAAAGCATATGGAGCTTCACCAAATTGACTTTATTAGTCCCTTTGTAGCTAATTTGGAGGATTTTATAGGCTTCCTTTGCATAGTTAGTTGCTGCTATTCTAGGAAAAATGGCCTTTTTCAAGGTTTCTTCAATTAGACTCAATGCTTTTGCATCTTTCCTCCTTGTCTCCTTCACCTGGGTCTTTTGGTTGTTTGTGAGAACTGCATACGCTACTGGATTAGTCACATCATTGAACCCACTGATCAAAAGCTCCCACAAATCATTTACAACCATTGCGGTCTTCATTTTATTTTCCCAAACATCATAGTTTTGTCCATTGAATGGTGGTGGCTACTACCAACTCTTACTCTCTTCTCCTACCATGTCTCCAATGAAACAAATTTTTGACACCTAGAAAATAAATGCCCAACTCACTCAAGACTTAGGGCCTTTTGGCTCTAATATCAATATGAAGGATTTAGAAAAGCTTTGATAGCAATCTAAAGGGAATTTCTAAATCCCAAACACAAATAAAATGCACAGATTTGTTGCTATGTTTCCTAATCAACTAGGAATACCAAAATAAAATGCAGAATAACCGAAAACCTTGATTGGAGACACACAACTTGGCATGCAAACTTGTTTTTTCTATTAACTTAGAAAATAACAATTATAAAAAGATTTTTAAACTTGAAACTACAAACTGCTAATGACAAATTTGATTTACAACAATCTAGAGCTGCACGCACACAGAACAAACTGGAGCTTCTCAGATCTCTCTCTTCTTCTTCCTATTCATGTAGAGCTATCTACTATTCCCTACACACACTAAACACTTCAAAACTATTTTCCGCTCCTTGCACACACAGAATAATCTAGAGCTATTTGTTGCTCCCTGAACAAAATATTCTTTCCTATTGTTGCTACAACTTCTTCTCCTTGAAAATCACTTGCAATTGAATTTCTAAATACTACATTCCTTCTTGTTGGCCATTCTTGTCTTCATTCAAAAATTCCCCTTCAAAATTCAAACTTACCTAGCATAATAAATTTTGGAAATTCAAATTTTCCTACCATACTAAATTCTGGAGTCACGAGTAGAACAAGGATGAAGATCCCAAAAAATAACTTTTCATTGTAAGCTCCAGACAATTAGGTGTAACAGGGGAGTTGACATGAGAAGGGATAAATATATATATATATATATATCCAACACTAGCATGTCATGCTCTTGTACCAAATCATGGCCTTCAAAAGCATTTTCATACTTTTTATAGGGGGAAAATCCATTGTGAAGGAGATATTTGTTGAAGGTTGATCTATGTGAGTTCTTTTGTGAAGGGAAATGTTATTTTACCATATATCTTTGCATACCAAAGGAGTCACAGTTGCAGGTTCAAAATGTTTTGCTACCAAATAATTTTGGAAGGTAGAAAGAATTGCTCAAAGGATTCTATGAAGAAAAATAGGAGTGAAGAGGTGTGAAGGAGTCATTCCAAAGACTCTCGTTTAGACTTCCATGTGGTCCACATGCCTCACACATTTGCATCTCTTTTTCCAATGAAAGAGAGAAATCTTATTCGCCCTTTAACTGAGTCTCACACCATCTATAGTAGTGCCTACCCCATGTGACCTCTAAATCTACAACCATTTGTAGAATCAAGTGTCAGGCCCATAATGAACCCCATATGGCTACCTCATTGGCATGACTCATCTTTTAACTTAGTCAAGTTTCTATTTATTCGCAAATCAACATGCAAATTTATAAATGAACTTTCATATTTTCTTAGAAAGCCACATCAGGAACAAAGAAAGATTCACACCTGCTTTTAACTAGTTGACAGTCCATGATCTTGTCACAATCACACTACTCATTATTGTTTTTCCTTTCAAAAAGTTAGCTTTGTTAGGTACTAGACATTGTAAATCATCAATTTTTTGTTAATAGTTTTGTCAAAATTATTGACTTTTGTAAAAGGGAGGGAGTCATTTATTTTTTCAAACTTTGTAAAAGGTCATTTTTTTTCATTTTACAATAACTTTCAAATAGGTGGAAGGGGGGGTCATTTTTTAATAATGGGGGTTTTCATTTTTAGTTTTGGTCATTTTTTTGAGGTTTAAAAGGAATTATTAATGTATGTCGTCATTGTTTACCTAATGACATAAACTTTTAAGAACTTGTTGCAGACTCAACACACACACCCCATTCGGAATGGGGATCCTCTCTTTCCTTTGCCTCACTAGGTCACTTTTTTTGCCACTTCATTTTGCATGCCCCCTTTTTGGTGTTCAAAATGGTTAGTAAGCTCTTTGGGAAGTCATCTTAAGTTGACCATGTTTCACCCCCCCTCAAATTTTCTAGGTTCTAAGTCTTTGTGGGTTCCCATTAGGTGTTTTCCTTAGTCCTTTAAAATTAGTGTCCTTCAAACCCATCGGGCCCACCCTGCCAAGCCGCCCCTCCCAAGTTTCCATCATCCTAAGGTCATTCCTTACAACCTTCCATTGGCAACATTTTGCATGTTGGGGTCTGATCTCCCCGGCACCATCTGTTTATTTCTAAACTCTCAAATGTCCTTCACCCGATAGCATTTTGGACCGTCGAACCCTGATGCTCCCACAACCATTTTCAAATTGTAGCTTACCAACCTTTGGTCTTCTGTACAAGCATTTAATGGCTACATTTAGTGCCCTATTTCCTAGGAATAAGTGAATTTGAGCTGTCATTATCACTTTGTCAATTGAGTAGAAAGAGGTCAAAATGATCCAGAGCCATCTCCCTACACCGCTTCTGAGCCCCTCAAGTGCAACACTGATCCAAAGTGTTTACTAGATGATCTTTTGCTTCTTTCATTGGGTTCTTGAGGTGTGTTTTCCACCCATGCCCTACTTCATGTTTTCCTTGATCTTTTGCAAAAAATGATAAATTAAAAGGATGAAAAACACATGAACTAGATAGAGAAAAATAAGGCACCCAAAACCCATATGAAAAAAACTTGAAAAACCATTGAAATCAACCAACTTAGTGGTCACAAGACTATGTCCTCCCAACGCCATTCTTTGGCTAGAGCGTTCATGCTCTATGGGCCTTGGAATCCTCATTGCCATCATCACCATTGGAAATTGAACTAAACTTGCAAATGGTGAACCTCTCTATCAGGTCCACCATCGTAGGAGGACTCCACCTTCTCACCATTGAAATTTGGTCCTCTCACAAACTAAACAAAGCTCAACAAAGTTTCCCAAGTCTGTGCTCGTAGGACTCCACCCCAGGGGCATTGCTCATAGTCCACTATTCTAGGTGGCAGTCTAATCCCGGCCTTCTGATGCTTTAGACCCTGAGTCCTTCTCCGCTGGTTAACTTCATGAACAAATGACCAGGTGCTTAGTATTCTCTAGACCCAGCCTCGCGGACTTCCATCCACAAGCTTTCATGTCAACCTCCCTGTTCTTTGCAGCCACCATCATTCAACATTCTGACCTTTGGAACCCAACCCCATCATGGCTACCAAGATGCAAAAGCACATGACTAATGAACCTTGGCAGGTCATTTTCCTGAGGTTTCCTTCACTAGGACTCCATGAGCACAACATTGTCTCTTACAACTTCCAAGTGACAAGCTTCCACCCTTCAGGTCCTGATTCCATTGTGGCTGTTGGAATGAAATAGTAAAAATTTCCAAGTTCTCAACCTCCTTCGGACCCCTGGTGTTTGGTCTCTGTGATCAAGACTCTGTCACATCATCGACACAACTTTGAGGAAAACTGCTCTTGACCTCTCAGCCTCCAGAACCCAAACTCGCCCCGGCCACAAAACTTTCAAATTAAAAAATAAGGACAAGGTAAATGACCATGCCTTCATCTGGACCTAACTCTTGGGGTTTCTCCCATTGGAGCTCTATATGTCATCTGCCATCCTTAAGTGACAAACACCTAGTGGCTTTCTGCCTTCTCAGATCGGAAGTGCCTAAAGATGAGTGAATGATGCTCGAGTGATAGGAGATTGTGTTGACTGCACTCCAAAGCTATAGGTCCCACTCGGAGGGCCTCCGCCTCAAGAATTTCATCCTACTAGAGCTGTTCCTAACAAGAAAAATCAAGCAACCAAGTCTCCTTCTGGTTCTGATCGTCCAAATAAGGATCTCAATGCTCTCTAATCACCAAACTGACTTTGACCCACATGGTGAAATAGGGCACTCCCCTTAGTGAACCCTTCATATTTTCCAAGGCAGGTCAGGATAGGTAGGTCATCGTGCCTTGATTTTTGTCCCTCCTGTAGCAACTTTAAAACAACCATCAGGCTAGGGAAGGCTAACTCTTGGGGCCTAAACTGTCCAAACTTCCTCCTATAAAATGCTAATGCCAATCTAAAAGATATGTTAGATTTCTCAAAGTTGAATTATCTAATCTAACTTCATCTGCAATGTTTTGGCTAAAGCTCCCATGTTTTTGTGCTTGATCGTGCTCACCTCTCTTTTTCCCGCAGGATATATGGAATTGGGTGTAGGACCTTTGAGAGCAGCCATAGAGAAAGACAAAGGAAAGAAAAAAAAAAGGCACCTCGTGGAAAGGATGACAAAGACCAGATTAAGTATAAGTTCCAGGGGGAACCTAGGAACTCCAAGGTCACCTCAACTTGGAATGAGGTCTCTGACACAAACATCAGACATATAGACATCGATGAATTCAAGCAGAGATTCTAAATCATACCTAAAACAAAGAATGTAATAAATATCAAAAGCAGTGGGTTGGCTAAAGTTGCAGGCTTTCCTCCTACCCTCATCACCCCTGAGCTTGTTATGGCCTACAGAGAGGCATACTAAGAGGAGACTAGAACCATAGTAGATAGAGATAGAAATGTGGTTGACATGTCTACTAAGGAAATAATGAGGACTTTTCATATCCCTACCTTTGGGGAGATGGAACTACCAACCATGGATGATGGCAAGGCTATGTGGGATCAGGACCCCCTCAAGTGTAAAAGGCTTATCAATTAGTACTAGTTGAAGGAGAAGAGGGGAAATGCTGCAAAGGTTCCCCAAGAGCTCTTCTGTAGTGAATTTTATGAGGGTTACCATGATTTGGTGACCCTACTAAGTAGAGTAATGGGCCTTCCCATTGCGGCCTACTTCCAAGAATTGATGCTATACTTCATTGAAGAGATTCTCCATGGAGAAGCCAAATTCTAATGGGAAGGCATAATCACTGACTGCTTCCATGAGCAATTTATGGTTGTTAAGAAAACCTCTAGGTTTTACATGACATCTTACTTGGTCTATTCATTGGCTGAAAAAGTGTAGTACAAAGGCTTGTTCAGAGCTTGAGATGAAGAACTAGGTAGGGAGCTAAAAGTTTATGACAAGTACCCTCAACTACAATTCAGAAATTTCAAGAGGGACTACTATAGGGTTAATGATGCTTTCATAGGTCATATTGTTAGATTGCTCGAGGGTGACCTCAAGAGGAGAGTCTTCCATAGTGCCAATACATTTTTGAAACATTTTTCCTTCTTATTCATCCAATATCTGAAGTTCACCTACATTCGTGACAAATACTTTTCAAAAATACCATACAAGCTGCCTTGGTATCCCAATGACCGGATAATAGTACTAGAATTCTCTCGAAAGCTATGACATGCACACACCCTTTTGAGTGGCAAGCATAAGGTGGGGATGCCTTATCCCCTCTCATTCAGCTAAGGGCTATATGAATTCCATACCTCTTAGTGTGCTAATAATTCAGAAAAGGAACTAGAGGAATGCCATTTGAGGCTCCACACTGCTCGGTCGTGTATGGATCCCTATGGAAAACTCAAGAAGGCACTTGGACCTAAATATTCCCATCTACATAGAGTCGAGGACTTTTGGGCTAATTGCAAAGATGATAAGGAAGTGTGAATGAGGCACTATATGCGCATGACAATGTATTTTGTGAAAAGGGTCAACTTGTTCCTAGTACCAGATCAAGTAGAAGAAGATGAAAATACAATGATAGATCCTAGATACAATGTAGTTGCCAATCTCGCTGCCATTGATTGACTGGGATGAATAGGATGTTGACAACCTCAACATTCTAACCAAGCTCATTGAGGCTCGAACAAAAGAGTGGATTGATGGGTGAATTGCCCAATTGAAGCAGCAAGTGGTCACTTTGACCTATGAGGGGATCGAGAATGAGCCAACAAGTGAAACAAATAGTGGGATAGCTATTGCATCATCAGGAGAGACTTCAAAATCTTCTCCATCCACTAGGTCAAGGAAGAGAAAAGAGGTTGCTAAGCAATAACCCAATCCTAAGGTGTATGCCAGAAAGGCTTCGAAGGGAGAACCTTCCAAGAAACACAAGAGATCAAGAAATTTCATGGAGATGCCTACCATTTAGGAGGATTTGCTCGATGAGGGAGAAGAAATGGAGGTTGAGAAACCACAATCTCCACCTACTACCTCCACTATTTTTTCCCCTCTGCCTACTTCTCAGGTGATGGTAGCTACTTCCCCGCCTGCAGTGGATATCTCAGTCCACCTTTCCTCATCTCCACCCACCATGCAGGTTGTAACCATTGACTCTTCATCCGCCACCACCTCTCTGCTTTCCTCTACTTCCATGTCCCCAACTACATCACTACCCCTGGCCACAACAACAATACAAATGACTACATTCTCACTTCTAGAGGCATTCTCCAAACATATGCAGAATGTTCCTATGGAGTTTTCTAAAGTATTTATGAATCTAGCTATCTAAGCTGCCCTGGCACAGGTTCTTTCCAACATTCCTACTTCAACTCATCTAACTAAACCACCAGAAATTAAGGCCACAATGTGGATATTTCAGGAGTGGGAAAGATGAGAAAAGGAAGCCACTATGTGGATTAAGGACGAAGCAGATGACTACCATGAACACCAAGAGCACCAACATTTGAAAATTGATAAGGTGGTTCATGAGGGAGAAGAAAAAAACTCCTCTGAGGGTGATGAAGAAGAGGATGGCACCAAATACATTGTAGAGACCTTTGATGTAGACCTCGAAGAAGAGTTGGCCTAAAAACTCAAATATTTCAGAGGGGAAGTGGAAAGGAAACCCTTTGATGGAGGAAAGAATGTTGGAGAGGAAATGGAAGGACCACCTCTCGAAGAAGAAAATGATTCCAGTGAAAAAATGGAAGAAGGTACCAAACTTCCAACTAGGGAATAGGAAGAAATCTCCAAGCCTGGTGGAAAAATTTCTCTCTCAGAAGAGCAAGAAGAGCAAGAAAAGAAAGAGCAAGATGTGCCACCTCAGCATGAGGAATAGGAGAATAAAGAAGAAGATAAACCTAAAGAAGAGTTTGAAATAGGTAATCCAGAGATAGAGTCTCATAGAGAAGAAGGACATCTTGAGGAACATAAGCATGAGGCTGAAGAAGAGGAAAATACCTACAAAGAAGAGGGTATGTGTAGGATCATCATGCAAAAAATAGGCCCTTAAGTGGCAAAAAAATTAGAAAAATTAGTGTTAGGAAACTTGACGTAAATATTTGAATAAGTTATCTATATTATTTAAAAAATATGTAAGAATAGAATTTGTAGAAAATTGAATGTAGTTTCTAAAATACTAGGTTTATTTAAAAATAAATAAAATCTATTTGATGAAAATTTGAAATTTCAGCGCAGTAGTACTTAACTTTCAGGGAAAAAATAAGAAGTAGGTGTCTGTATGACCACCCTAACCATAATAAATTAATAATATTTTTTTGTAAGATTTTATATATAGGTAGAGGACTCATGTCGGATGTGATGCATATTTTTTTGTAATTTTTTCCAAGTAAATAATTAATTATGAATTTTTATTACAAATTTTAGAAAATATAAAAACTTCGTCTATCGACCACCTTAACTTGGTCAAAAATTCATGAAATTTAATTTTTCTTTTTAATACTATAGTATGTGAAGCATAGAATGTGATGCATATTTTAGATTCAAAAAATATGATACCGTTTGAAAGTTATAGATGTTTTTCAATCAGCCTATCGATTAGGACTTTAGTCGTAATTCTAATAGAAAATGAATAATAATTATTTATTAAATTCAAATTAAATCATAATTTATATTTTTGGAAATCTAAGAATCTCCTCTAAAAACCCTTTTCGTTTCATTAATTTTGGGTGAAAAAAAGTCGTCAGCCACATACCCCATAATATTGCCACTTTTTGGCACACCATGATCCTGCACATACCCAAGTCAACAGCCCCAAGAAATGCACACCCACCAAGTCCTAGATCAAGGATGTAGTGTTCATCCAAGACTCTAAAGAAGAAGAAGAAGAAGAAGAAGAAGAAGAAGAAGAAGAAGAAGATACGAGGATGGAGCAAGAAGCTCTAAGTGATAAAGAGATTGAAGTTAGGAAGGATGAAGAAGAAGGTGATCATGATTAGAGAAGAAGACTCTGACTCCCAAAGAGCCCAAGGAAAGACTCAAGAGGCTATCTTAGCTCAAGTACAAGTCAACATGAAGAAAGAAAAGAAACCTAAGGTCAGAGCCCAACTGACCATGCATTCCTTTGGATCTAGAACCATACAAGTAGTGACCCCAGTGGTGAATGAAGAGGGACTAAGTTATAACATCTCCACCATCAGCTTGGGAATGACCACTAGAGATCAGAAGATAGATCACTTCAAGGAATGGGTCACCACAATGGTGCATCAAATTCACAAGGACAAGATCTCCAAAGAAGAACTAAAAGCACAGGTGGCTGATTTGACTAACTACATTCAACAATGGTCATTCATGGAGGAGTTGCCCATGACATCCTCAGATCCACCACAACTTCTATACAAGGAAAAAACTGACAAACTTGAGAAAAGAAAGAATTGGACTAAGACTACAAAGGATTGGCTCCGACAAGTCCTATATGTTAGAAACATGGGCATCAATCGTGCTATTAGGACAACAAATAAATTCTTAGAAGTACAAAGACACCTAGAGAGCACGAGGAATTTTTGTACTAACTTCCCAAAAATATACAGGTCCACCTATCCTAAAATTGAGGCCATCCTCAAGTTGCCTCATAAAATGTGGGAAAAGGAACTTGCACTGATAGAGGATGATCACTGGCTGGTGGATGTGTGGAAGCTAGAATTTGATCATTGAAAAGAGATATTGGAACAAGTGCTCTGCAAGGTGGAACTTGAAATTGATTAGGTAAAGGATGTTAGGGCATATTGTGTTCAATATTTGAAATTAATGATAGGTTATGACATGCCCACCATCAAGATTGATCAAAAAAAGATAAAGCCTTATTTCCATAAGAAGATGGAAGATGGAATGTCAGGCGATCTTACCATATATTTTATGACTTTAGCTGCTTAGGCTTTCACCCAATCTAAACCGGTTAGGGACAACACAACTAAGTATGATGGAGATTGGGATACACTCACAGGCTGATCCAAGCAATGGAACTACTAGATGCTCCAATCTAATATAATGGAGATTGATAGGATCCAAGCATTAATCAGCAAGTTTATGGTGTATGCCACTTTGAAGAAGTAGGAAGGAAACCTAGTTATTGATGAAAAGCTCCTCATAGAATAGTTGCAACAAAGGAAATTAGCTAGAGGACAAAAATGCTACAGTGTTGTCATATAAGGACAAAATAGGGAAAAGACAAAGATGTAATTTTAAATTGTAATATATCTGGGGGTAGATGAAACCCTAGTTTGTAGTGAATCTTGGCCACACAATGCAAATAAATATTGTCCATTCATTTTTCTTTTTGAACTCTATAAATAGCAGGTCTCCTCTCATTTTCAAGAGAGTTGAGTTGTTGTAAAGGCATGTTGCAAATTTTTTTATAGAAGTTCATTGGCTTTTGGTGGACTCTTGAGTTTCTATTGCATGTTACGTGGATCATATCTCATAGTTAATTGATTTAGATAGATTTAGTTTGTTGTTCTTCATGTTTTTAGATTACTTTGATAGATCAATTATTGTTATTCAATGATTGTGCAGCGTTATACTGTGTTGATGTCTTTCTTGTCCATACTTTGTGTTGTTTACTGATGGTATACAATTGTGTAAAGTTAGTTTGGACTTAGATTGAAATTTTCTCCAAACTTCTATCTTTTATTCATGTATGTTTATGGTGAATAAATGGTTGAATATTTGTAGTCCTTAGAAGCTTGCACAAGTTTCATTATACTGTGAGTTAATCTAATTAAATGAAATTCTGTTTTAAGGAAGCTATCCACAGTAGAACCCTCCATGATCATTGTTCACTGCTAGTTTCAGATCTAGGAACCTCCTCTCTTCCCTACCCTTTTTTCATTTTTTTTAATAAGTAACCTATGCTAAGTTTCATTGCACATTGTAAAGCCAAATCTTAAGATAAAATAGGAGTTTAAGATTGTTGTTCGAACCTGTAGCAAATTACACACTAACTTTCCATCTCAAGAACTCCATTTTAAGGTTCACCTTTTCTCCAGCTTAACTCCGTAAGTCTGCCCTATGATTACTAGCAAAATCACATCAAACATCAACTGAGAAATTACATGCATGTCATGACCTGACACCCGAGTGACCTTGGGGTAATTTTCAATAACTTATTGTTGGAGATTTCCTTTCAAGAGAGGTAGTACACTTATGCACTTCCTATGTTGAGAAAGTACATAAAACACCCATCAACATAACTCAAAACAACAAATAAGTTTGTAAATTCACTCATATAAAGTGCCACAAAAATTGAATGTGTTCCTTAGGAAGGGAATTTTGTACTTACATTGAATTATAAAATGTAATGGGGGACTCTATAGTGCCTCAATTTATCATCACAATAATGGATCCTTGTGATTCTTGCCTCGTGCATGTGTTGTCTTGATTTTCCATCACAACAATGGATCCTCGTAATTCTCACCTCATCTGTGTGTGTCTTGATACACACCCTTTTTCAGTTTCTTGTACATCTTTTGGACCTAATTTTGGGTCTAAATTCCTCTGCACATTTCTATGCCCAACTTCAATTGGTTTTCTTAGATTTCTTCTCAACATTAAGAGGGAATCATAATAGTGTTATGCTAATGCTTCTTTCAATGGATTAGTGGAGGAACTTCTATGTTTATCTCTCATATGGGAGATTATTTCATAGATTATATTTTGTGAGATTCTAGTACTTATGTAGAGCACCATGATTCATATTTTAGTAGATTACTACATGTCACTCATGTGTTTATTGAAAATACTCTAGAATCATAACATTATATATGTATTTTCAACTTTGTAGTAATCTATGTATTCATGGTTGGGTAGTGTTCCATATGTTCACTCATGCAGTATTTTGTATCTCTGCTCTTGATCTAAATTTCATGGAGGTTCATTGATTCCAAAAAACACCAATTCATCTTGGATAGAGTTTACAACTTTGACATGCTTTAGGTGTTCTTCATCATCATGTTCCTATCTTCATAGGACATCTTTCTAGGAGGTCTTATCCTTCTCTTTCTTATTTTTGGGGAGGATTTTTGTTCCCATTGGGTTTTCTCCTTTTTCTCCATTTGTGAGAGATCATTATTGTATATGAGTACCTTACCAGGCCTTGTTTTTGGGTCTAATATTTTTAGTCTTTAGCTTACTCCCTATGTATAGCTTAAGGGGGTTGTTAGTGTGAAAAGAGATATTATTAAACTAGTTAGATTTTAGCCTACTTAGTAGATTCCTATTTACACTACACTTAAGCTCACTTAGAGGACTTCTAGAGTTTTGTCTCACCTCATATTGTTGAGACAATTTTTCTCACTTTATGAGACACCTCTTGTATGGTTACTTTCCACACACTAAGAAAATTTTCATGTTAATTAACAAGTGTTCCATCTTTGAAGGGTTAGTCAATCATTGTTTTTGATATGACTACCTTCACTACCTTGCTTATTTAGACAAGGTCATATGGTATATTTTAATTAACTCTTTTATCAATCTCTTTGATAATATATGTAGACACCTAAAAATGACCTAGGCCTGTAAGCTTCATTTTACCACTTTTCGTCCTAGCATAATTATGACACTTTAATTATGTTCATAGCCCATCTTCAACTATTAATTAAATAATTCACAATTATTTAATTAATTCAGGGTCTTCTATTCTTCATGATTATTAAATAAATAAATCATATTTATTTAATGCGTCACTAATTATCTAAAGTCAACTCATAATTAAATAAAGTTCTTATTTTATTTAATTAATCTTTGTCATTAATGTCCTCCTGATTATCCAATAAATATATTTTAATAGATTTATTCAATATATCACTAATCCCTAAATCCTCTCTGTTAATTAAATAGATTTGCTAATTTATTTAATTAATTAACCACTTCTTCTAAATTAAATAATTATTTTTAATTATTTAATTGTTGTATGTGACACTTCTTTATTTTTAAATAAAACAATTTATTTAAAAATGTCTCACATAGTTAACTAATTCTTCTTTTAGTAATTAATTTCAAAAATCAATTACTCATTATCTCACAAAATCCACATTTTGAATTAATTTAATTCAAAATGAAAATACTCTTCTACAAATCGAGTAATTTCTAAAATTACTGATTTTCTAAAATCCCATCTCCTTATCTTATGATTTTTGCTAATTTCATCTCAACTGTCACATTTATCCTTGATTTAATGTATTTAATTAAATATTATTCACACATGTGGGAATTTTTTCCCTAACCCTAATTGAGAGTTGCCATTTTGAATCTTAACCGTTGATTCTAGGGAATTTTCTCAATCTCTCATCTCTTCCATCCGTTCAAAATGGCATTTTCTATAAAATGCCATTTTCCTCTCATTTTTTTGGCATTAGGCAATATTTTAGACAGGCATTTCAATTGTATTGTCATAGTCATAGGAATTTAGGCATTTATCAAATCCTTCAAAGCTTGGTGTAGGACTTAGACATTTATTTGTAGATTGCTCGCATGTTCGATCTGAGGGCATGTCAACCAACAAGTTAGAAGGTGTTACAAAAGTGAATCCTGGAAGACTCGGCGGTTTACAGGTATAATCGTTCTTTGTTTTAACTTCCATTGTGTTTTGTAATTGCCTTGAGTTTATTTTATATGCTTTATTGATTAATAATCTAATCCAAAAATAAATCCATTGATACATTTGGTGAACCCAACATGTTTTAACACATTTTGAGAAATCTTGGAGTTTGATTCTTTTGTTGTAGGTTTGGCATCATTGTGGATAAAGCCCTATTTTTTCAAATACTTGACCATAACTTTCAAACGGTTGTGTATTTTCTCACAATTTTTTTTTGCAGCTTGGGGACAACATCATGTGCTTTCATTCCAAAAATCAGAATTTTTGGATCTATTTTTTATTTTTTATTATTTTGTTTATGTTTTTCATTAAAAAATAATGTCGGGAGCAAATAATCAAAATTTTTAGATATGTTTATATTTCTAGAAATCTCTCTAAATTTTAATAGGGGTCTATTCTTTATATTTTAAATTTGGATGTGAAATTATTGGTCAAACAACAAATCTTTTCAAATTGGTTCTTAAAATAGATTTGCTTATATCTTACACAAGATGGAAGATCTACCACACAATTGTTTTTGCAGATTTGGGATGACATTAGACGACTCTAGTTCAAAAATTAGAATTTTTGGAGCCGTTTTGTAATTTTAATAAATTTTTTATGATTTTTCATAAAAAAATTAATTTCAGGTGCAAAACAACAAATTTTTCTGCTTTATTTACATTTTTGCTAACCTCTTGAGATTTTAGATAGGCTTTATTCTATGTAGTTTTTATTTTACTATCAAAAAAAATTCTAAAAATCAGATTTGTCTCGACTAGCTAACCCTCTAATAGTAGTGATCAATTATCTTGTTAGGGTTTGTTGTTGGTTTTGTGCATGTGCAAAAAATAAACAGTTCAAATGACACATTGGATCAAGTGAAAAAAAATGATGCATCTAACTATTTTTGCAGATCGATAGTCGAAGATCATTATCAAACTACTAATGTGTGGTCTTGCAGGTTTGATTGTCAAAGGCCAAACATCAAAACAATGTGCTTGCATTTTTAGTAGTGTAACACACATTTTATTTTGGTGCAATTAAAACAAACCTCTGTTTTCTATGTCTGAATGTTTTTTTAAAATGGTAGGGGAGTATGCTCTCACCTTGTGAAAATTTGGTGATTAGAAAACCAGACCCGTTTTTATCTATTTTTACCTGACGATTTGGTATATCAGAGTATCCTCTCCCCTTGCACTTTTGGGCGATCTTGGGTGTAAGAGAAATGGTTACCAACTCTAGAAATTGGGCCTGCTTGGGGATTTCATCACCCCAATATGACTCAAACTGGCAACAGAGCTAAATCCAAGCTACCCTCGACCGATATATAAATGTGAATCTTAAGGGAAAACCTAAGATTACAAGTGCAGATGTGTCATACGGACAAAGTAGTACTCCCTTAAACCCTATTGAGCTTAACCTCTTCAGGCTGGAGTGCCACCTAATTGGTGATTAATCTCTTGCCCCATGTATGGCCACTTGAATAGGGGTCCCAAACTAAAAACCTTTGTGTAGTAAGCCAAAAACCTTCTATTTGCTAGTGCAACACCGGTCGGTGTGAAGGCATCCACACTTTCGCAGTTTGTAGTAGAGGTGATCAATCTGCCATGGGAGTTTCATGGGAGTTGGAAGCTTGGTTGGCCTGAGAAGAGAGTGCACTATAAGGGGCAGCTCGTGCAACCAAGCTTCTGAATTCACACGCTATAGATATGCGGTTGGGGAAACCCACGTGGAATCTAGCGAATATTGTCCTGGCCTAACCTAGGATTGTACTTGTCTTATGTGTGCTTACACTAAAACATCATGCTTGTCAAGTGTTTTCTAGATTTTCAAACATTATACACAACATTCACAAATCTAGACAAAAACAATTGACCTTAGACAACTCAGACTTTTCAACAAAACATCAAAACATAATCTCAATTCTCATTTTGAAATTAGACTTGGCATTGTCCATCATAGTCCTCATTTGGCATCTAGACTGGCATTGGTCATTTTCCTTCATCAACATCTTCATTGTCATCTTGGAATTTGCCATCCTTTCTTGACAATTTTATCACCTTGCATTAGTCATTTCCCTTGGACAAACGTCATTATCACTTTGCATTTAACATCATGACATCCACCACCTTGTCTTCCCTTCACCAACATATTGATAGGCTTGCTAGTAAAGTTGAATACCAATTACTCTGTAAAGGTCAATACCAACAAGCCTTAGATGTTAGGAGACAATTCCTCCTTAGACGTTAGGAGACAATTTCTCCAAACTGACAATCAATGTCCTTCATACCAACAATCAATGAGTCCTAGTCCTCCGTCCATCTACCCTCACTACCAAAATTAACTTAATACCATTCATGACATTAGTCCACAAAAAACATCCATTACTCACCCTTATCCTAACTTTGACAATGGAAGCCAACTATCAATTAGTCCATTCCAAACCTCCACATCATATTCTGACCCTTCACCTATCAATCCCATCCAAGTCTACATGCCTTATCAACTATCTACCAACACCTGTCACGTCCCCACATCATACCATATCGATTTGGCCCAAGTCTCCATGTCCCATTTTAGTCAACCTTACTCCAATCCAGTCCAAGTCCCTATGTCATATCCTATGTCATTACCAACTAGTATAGTCGAAGTCCCCATGTCATATCATATGTCATCACATCCTACTCCAGTCCAAGACTCCATGTCATATCTGGCCCAAGTCTCCATGTCATACCCTAGTCATTCACATACTAGTCCAATGTAAGTACCCATGTCATATCCTAGTCCTTCATATACTAGTCCAATCCAAGTTCCCACGTCCTATCCTAGTCCTTTGGTCATTAATCCTTTTCAAGTCACCCCCTCACAAGCCACATCTAGTCATGAAAATTCTATCATAGTCCAAAGTCAAATCCCATTTAATAAACTTGAGGATACATGTCAAAATGAAAGTCCAAAGCATGACCTTATAATGTCACCCTCATGTCAAGAACAAGGTAGTCCATCCCATGACCCTATCTCAAATTCCATTCAAGATGTCCTTCAAAATAATCATGACATCCAAAACACACCTCTCCTTGACAATGACTATTTCTGACTGTATCATCCATGACAACCTCATCTTTAACCAAGACCCCATCATTGACCAAGAATTCCAAATCCACGACAACCTCATCTTCGACCAAGACCCTACTATTGACCAAGAAGTCCAAAATGATCCACTCCTTGACCTTTATGCCATTCATGATCAAACACTTTATGACCTTACAAAGGCCTCAACTATTGACACTTCCCACGATGAGACACTTTCCTCCATGGGACACATAGATGATATTCCCCCAGAACAAGAATCTTCCATTAGGGACATGCTTGCATATGATCAAGTTATAGCTAAAATCATGGGACTCTATGACACTAAACATAATGATGGCTTCGACATTGCCTTGGAAGCACCATCAGAATCATCTAAACCTGGCATGTCACAAGATCAGGCCAAAGATATCAGTCAGGAATATTTCCAACATGAAAATGAAGCTAAGATACTTTATCAACTAGGGTCATCTATCTTTGTCAGAGTAGGCTTTCTTGTAGATGAAAATATTACAAGTGACAGTGTCCATAGACATCATGATGGGTTAGCATCTTGCTTTCAAAAACAAAATACCCCATCGCAAATAGAATCTTTCAAAGCATGCAATATCAAGGCAAAGGACTAGGCATACACGAGAAATGCATTCTAGAACCAATACAACTTCAGGAAAATTACAGACATCAAGGTCTTGGTTATTCCTTAGACAACAAATCAAACGATGTCAGTGGTACCTCCTCGATACTGGGGGAAACCTTGTCAGATACAAACGTCAAAATGGAATCCATGAGAAATCCTTGTCATAAGATTGCTTCCAACACCCCATCCACCCACACCATAAACCATCATTCTATCATGAATCAACCTCCCCTTTGGGACCAACAAAAACAAAAGTCTTACAAGTCAAAAGATCAAAATCAAATGTCAAAGGCCATTGAATCAAACAAAAGGACAAGTGGACAAATGAAATTAAAATGGATCCCAAAGAAAGATGGATCAAACAAAGACACCAAGTCAAATACAAAAGTCAATCACAATGTGGAGCCACAAGACAAGAGAACTCCCACATACAACAAATGTCCACCTCCTTCAAAATGGTCATCAAACAAGGCATCTTAAACTATTGGTTCCAAACACCATAACTCTAAAATCCATCATCCACCATCCCAAGTTTGGAAAATAAAAAGTCATTCATCCAAATGTCCAAACAATCTTTCCACGTCTACCATCATTCGTCATAACCCTACATCTCATCTAAAGTCCAAAAATCCCATGTCACAAATCTATCACATCATGGCAGCAACTCTTTACCACAAGGACTCTCATGGCACTCTATTGCGATGTGTGTATTTTGATAAGGGCAACTCTAGTATCAGAAAGGATCACAATGACATCGATCAGTTCAATACAAGTGCTATGATCCTGACAAGACAACTCCTTCAGCAAGGTCATTATTGGCATATCATGGCACTAGTCTCTACATTGACACCATCAGTGGATTCAGAATAGTCAGTGGTCATCTAAAAGCATCCAAGCTATCCACAATATCAAAAAAATAAATCAAAAAATTAAAAAATCGTCACCCTGATGAAAACCTAGCAAATAGGCATCTTGGTGACACCAAAAAAATCAAAAAGTCAAGAAAATAGTAAAGAGAAAAAAAAATTCCTATGGTGAAAACTTGGCAAACAGGCGCCCTGGATAAGTACCATGATGAAAACCTAGCAAACAGGCATCATGTATAAAATAAATTATCTATGTGGACTATTATACTTGGGGGCAAGTTGTCTCATTTTCCCATGCCTTCCTCATGACATTGACGTTCATCTAAGCCCTATCATTTCCACGCATTTTTCCCACTTACCTCGGTCTTGACATAAAACTGGCACACATAAATCATGCTTTGAGAAAACTCTTGACATGTCTATCCTTCAGTCATACACGATTCGCGAAACATCAAGTCATTGATTGTCATAGTCTTATTGTCCTTATATGACATAGTCCTTGCAAATCATATGACAATTCCCTTAGTCTCATGTCTCCCATCTTTACCAAGGCCACCCCCTATCCTTTCATGTCTATCACCTGTCTTGGCTTTCCCTTGTCAAATGGTCTATGGATAATCATCATCCCATCTAGTCCTAACAAGGTCATTCCAAAGGCAATGAATGTAATCCATACAAGTACATTATCCAAAAAATTACTTGACTTTGTTCCTGGCCTGACTGTAGACCTCCATACTTTCATCACATTATCGTCATCGTCCTTACATTGTTTCAGGATGCGTCCTTCCCACATCAAACAACATTGTCATCACCTGTCAATTGGTATTCAACTTGTCTAGGGGCACAATCATGTTTTTCCTTGGATTCTCATGTGTAGGCATCAGTCATATGCATTTGTCACAATCCTCTTAAACGTCAAAATCAAAAAACATCATAAAATGTCCTGAAAAAAAACAAAAAAATCATAAAATGTCCAAAAAAAAGACAAAAACATCATAAAATGTCTTGAAAAAGGACAAAAACATCATAAAATTTCCTAAAGAAAGACAAAAACATCGCAAACGTCCTTAAAAAAGACTAAAAACATCATAAAATGTCCTAAAGAAAGACCTAAAAATCATAAAACGTCCTAAAAAAAAACAAAAAAATCCAAATCAATGTCAAAATCCTAAAAAATAGAGTCAAAGTCAGTCATGTCAGATAGTCCATGTCATTGTCGAACTACGTTGTCTCTGGGCATTTGCTACGTAGGCAAGGCCATCAGTTGATGAGTCCCCAAGACATTAGGTCAGTCCTTTTAGGTTGGTCCAAATAAAGTCATGGCATTTGTCACAATCGTCACATAGGTCAAATAAGTCAGACATAGTCAAACTTAGACACAAGATAATCATTTGAAACATCAATGTCAAAATTGGTCAAAATCAGACAATACAATCCAATCAATCATATAGTCAACATCAGTCAACTTGCCAAAACATATTGGTCAAAACAATGTCAATCTCGTCACTCTTTGGTCCTCTTCAAGATGTGTCCTTCTTGGAGTTAGACCTCGTCAAAATGTCCTTTTCCACTTCAGGGTGTGTCCTTCCTGACAATAGGCCCTGTCAAACCATCAACACCATCAAATTGGCAAAGCTCTTAAACTGTCAAAATTGTCAAACCATTAAGAAATCAATCTTTGGCAAACAAACA
The DNA here is from genome assembly GCA_007258455.2 of Sequoia sempervirens. NCBI lineage: Eukaryota > Viridiplantae > Streptophyta > Pinopsida > Cupressales > Cupressaceae > Sequoia > Sequoia sempervirens. The sequence goes on from VDFB02105785.1 coordinate 55,204,606, forward strand.
TTAGCAAACAAAATTAAATGGTTGTTAATTTTTCTCGTCTATCTTGTCTTATCTCTTGATTATCTTGGCTATTTTGTCTTATATTTTTACTATCTTGTCTTTTGGTCATGTTACTAGCTACCTCGAGGATGTCCCATGGAGGATTTAGAGGTGTGATGACATCTCCTGACCTATTTTATTTTATTTTATTTTTCTTTGACTGTTGTCTGTGGATTGTCTTGATAAAAAGACTGGGGCAACTTCACCCTTAGTATGAGTTAGGACATTCCATGTTTGTGACTATCTGTTTTTCAAATGGATGACCTTGTACACTTGGTCTACGTCATATCATGGTGTTTGTTGTCCATTTGTGTCATTTTACCACCCAATGATGATTAAGAGCAATAAATATTAAAGTCCTATGGCAATGTTTTGAAGGATTTGGTCTAGGAACTAACATGCATCTTCTTTAGTCTTGTCATCTTCTCTTACTCATTTCATATAGGCATTGCATCCATATCATCATCCATATCTTTTGCACTAACATTTCTTTGTCTCTTCATATTCTAGTCCTCTCACCAATTTCGAGAGCACACCCATGTTCTTTGAACCTATCTGTCCTCTCGAGGGGGCATACCGTAACCCTCCTCGTCATTCTTCTTCATCTTATTTTGCACTGGGGCATATTTTTGACTTATTTTATTTTTCACAATGTGACAAGCAACATTATGACAAAGAGGGGAAAAATGTAGACACTTAAAAATGACCTAGGCTTGCAAGCTTCATTTTTACCACTTTCATCCTAGCATAATTAAAATATTTAATTATGTCCTTGGTCCATAGTCGACTATTAATTAAATAATTTAAATAATTGTTTAATTAATTCATGTTTTTGTATTCTTCATGATTATTAAAATAAATAAATATTATTTATTTTAAATACGTCATTAATTGTCTAAGTCTTCCCTTAATTAAATAAATTTCTTAATTTATTTAATTACCCTTTGTCATATATTTCTTCATGATTATTAAATAAATAAATTTTATTTATTTATTTAATATGTCACTAACTATCATAATTAAATGAATTGATTAATTTATTTAATTAATTAATCTTATCTACTAAATTAAATAATTATCTTTAATTATTTAATTGTCAAAATTAATATTCCTCTCATTTTAAATAAATGAAATTATTTAAAATGTCATCACTTTCTTAACTGTCAGTCCATTTTGGTAAATAATCTGAAAAAGATTATTTATTGTCTCACAAAATCATTATTTTGAATTAATTTAATTCAAAATGATAACTAATCTTCCAAAAATCAAGTAATCGGGTAGATTCTTGATTTTCCAAATCTGATCTTCAGTCCAACTCTTATCTTCTTGATTTTTCAAATCTCACAAATCATGCAGTCTTTATCTTCTTGATTTTTGAAAATCTTTATTTTCTAAATTGATTATCTCATTTATTCTCCACCACCGATTTAATTTTCTCAAATGACATCTCGACCACTCACTTAAGGATTTTTCCCTAACCCTGATTAGGGATTGTCAAATTAAATCTTGTCCCTTGATTTTAGGTCTATGTCAAAAATCAATCTTGTCTGTCCATTCAAAATGGTATTTTCTATAAAATGTCAATTTTCTCTCATTTCTAGATTAGACGCACATAGATTACAATATTATGGCATATTAATACTTAGATTAATTTGGCATTTTAGAGTCATTTTTATCATAGTCATTTAGGCATAGGCATTAGGCATTTGTGCAAATCCTTCAAAGCTTGGTGTAGGACATAAACATTTATTTGTAGATTGCTCACTCATCAAATCTGAGGGCAACATGTCAACCAACAAGCAAGGAGGTGTTACAAAGGTGAATCATGGAGGCTGCAACAACTATTTGGTATACTTGTTTCATTTATGTTTGCTTCCTTTATTCTTTGTAATTACTTTGGGTTTTGTCTTTCGCATTGATTTGATAACTTGAATCTAATCCAAAAATAAATCCATTGATACAATATAAATTAGGCTCATTGTGTGCAAGTATTTTTGTGGAAGTACCATGTTTTTTCTATTATGATCTTGTTAGAAATTGTAACAATTGGAGGTTAACATTTATGAGATTAATGTTGATAATTAACAAGGATGGTTATAGTTTGATAGAGGTGGTGGGGTTGAACTATATATCATAGGTGCATAGCTCTCTATTTAAAGTACTAATAGAGAAATTAGATTCAAAATACTAGAGTTATAGGTCATAACAATAGAGGTGATATTGAATTTAAAGGACTTCTAGATGATTTTTTAGACCTTAGTTTATTAAATATGGAACTGTATTAGTGAGAAATAGATATCCAAGGATTATTTTGGTAACTATTAAGGAGAGGGTACTTGCATATGCAGGGTATGACCATAGAAATTGATGCATGTGTCCATAAAATTGAAACCTAGAAAATTGTATCTATGTTTTAGGAGATAGAACTACCAATTTCCTAAAAGTTTTATTCAAGGAAACCTTAGAGATCTTAATCTCTAGATGAAAATGAGGGAAAGAGATCTGAAATAAGGTTTCTTAGGGTGTGATTAAAGACTAAAAGGGGTTTCACCACCCAACAAAGTCTTGGAAAGACAAGAAATGTAAATGTTATGTAAGATTTAAGTAAATGACCTTGAAATGAACTCAAATTAGAACAATAAATTGGGAAAGCACAAAGGTGCACTTAGAAAACTAAAGAAGCTCAAAACAAGTTATAAACTCCTAAAATTTTGAATTTTAATGCACACTGGGACTCAAATGCTGGTAGGGGTGATTTAGTCCTAGTTTAGGGGTTCAGGCTAGAACAGGAATATGGAACTACTAAATCGAGATCTATAGAAAATGCCTAAAATATGGTATATTGGGACTCATATGCCACAAGTGGAAATTTAGTACCAGTATCAGGGTTGATTTGAAACTCTAATATCCTCTTATATTCCCTGTAGCTTCTCTCCTATCAAATCTCCAAGTTTAAACATTGAATTCCAACATGTAGGTGACTTTTTGCGATCTTGCAAGTAAGGTGACAACTTCGACAACTTCACAACTTTTCTCCAATCTTGTTCTTCAATGAATATTCAACCTAAATTTTCATATCATACATCAAAGAGAGGGAAAAAAAAATTAGTGGATAGGGGCTTGCCTTGGTTAAACCCCATTTTGGTAATCAAACCTTGAAATGAAATGAAATAGAATGGAAGAATGATGAATGAAAAAATATGCAGTGTTACAACTCACCAAATCCATGAATAGAAGGCAACAATCCTCTATGTAATGGATAGCATGAATGTAGATATTGAATCTTCATTGAAGGATATGGATCTTGACTTGAATGCTTGCTTGAATCATCAAACCCTACATCACAAATGTTAGCTCAAAAACAAACATGACGCATGATGACTTTGACATGATACTTGATACTTAAATATTGCTCCAAAACATTTGATAATCACTTTTGAATGATATTGAATGCTCTATAATGATCTCACTTGAATTACTAGATGACATGTAAACATGTTAGGAGAAAATATGTGAAATAACCTTGTATTTATATTTGTTTATGCCAAATTTCCTAAAATTATAACACTAAAAGCCAACATTAGATCTAGGAGAATAAAACCATGCCAATAGTTTGAATTTAAAATAGGTCCAAGCTAAGTGGGACTAATATGGTAGTTGTGGTGTATGATTCCCAGTAGGCTAAGCTCGAGACATAAATTTCAAGAAATATGTAGTTTTATGTTAAATTCAGGTTTAGGTCTTGAAACATAGGTGGGGCCCATACATCCAAGGTGGAATATGAGTCCCAAATCACCAAATCTGGGTCGTACAAACCAAATCATTAAATTAGGATTAGTCATCTAATATATGTCAGGATCATCCTTAAAAAGATGCATTAAATAGGGCTTTTGGATGCAAAATAGGACCAAATAAGGCATAAAGAAGCCCAATTTTAGTAGGGAGGGTCCAAAAAAGTGTGAAAATGTAAATGGATACATTTTTCTACACTACATTTAGTCCCCATTTTAGTGAGAGGAGGAACTTGCTTCAAACTCACACTAAATTAGAGAAATTCGTATCAAGAGGGGTCCAAAAGTACTAATGCTAGTGAGATAACAATGATCAAGAGGGATGATCAAGCCCCCAGGAAATAACACACATGAAAATAATATAAGGAGTAACAACAAGGTGCAAGCATACATTGCCAATGGCAAAGATAAAGAAAAATAAAAGTAAAAACTAGAAGGGGTGGATCAAGCTTCGACCGTTTGTCCTGCATGCTATGGATTAGATCTAGGTTGTTTGTCCAAAAATATTTACAAATGGAACACGGTGTCCACTATGCAAACAAACACATGATCACAAGGGCTAGTGGAGCCTTAGGCCATTCACTAGGTGAACCCCCAGTTAGACACATATGCATGCAGCCAGTATGTGCTCACATAGACAAGAAAGTGGCTATAGGAAAGTCACGCCTAAGTTTTTCTCCCATATGTACAACCATACTAAAGCTATACCTCCTGATAAATTTGATAAGGTGCCACAAAAAATTTGACTTCAAGATTCATGAGGCAAGAAAAGCTTTGTATTCTTGAAACTCGTGAACAAACAAGATGGCTCCATAGGAAAGCAAAGTGTGTTATGCAAGGTGGCCATATAAAAGAAATTATAAATACAAAATAATGTATGGTATGTTCAAAGGAGTTTTTATTAGTTCATGTAGGGTCTTAACTTAAGGAATATTGTGCCTAATGTCGCCAAGAGAGGACCAATCGAAGAATAGAAGATTCACAACATAGGGGATGCAGTTTGTCACATCAAGCCATTAAGAGGAATATGGTATGCTAAGAGAGATCACGCTCTTGAAGGAAATCACACCCAATGTAACCAAAAAGTGAAATACACATCACATGAAGTAAGAAGACCTCACAATGAAACATGAAATGCAAAAGAATAATTCCAATGTATGCCCCCACTTTAACAAAATTGCTAAACACCATGTTGTGAGCAATTACTTTAATGTAGAAAATGATCAATGCTAACAATATAGAGGACATGAGAGATTATTTGGAAATACATGTGCCAAGTCATACATTTCCAAACAAAGATACATCATGAAAAGGAGTTTCCTACAAAATAAAATACCAAAATCACATAAGCGATCAATGAATTCAGGGTCAATATGTCTTTGCTATAATTTTTTTAGGGAGTTTGGAACTGTCATCATTCTCCAAATACTCATGGAACAAGAAGAATGAAACAAAGATATTGAAGAAAAAGAAAAACCTTTCTATTCAACATGGAAGAGACATAAATTTATTGACGCCTTGCATCATCCCCAAAAGGAAAACACGAGACAAATGAAAAGATAAATGAGTACCTACATAGAGAAGAATGTAGGTACATATAGAGGAATGTGCAGAAAAAGAGAGAGATACATCAAATGAAACATCATGAGGGATCACATTATGCACATTCAATCACATAAAAGAAACATGGAAAATAAAATAAAAGACAAGACTAGTAAGGAACATGTGAGTCAACCTATTAGCAGATCATTTGCATCCCAATCTTGTTTATCGTATACAAAAGGAAAAAAACTATCCAAAGGGACAACAACAAGTGTCAAACTAAGAAAAGGCTATCTAATTCTTTCCCCCACTATGTGCAGGAAAAGGATGAGTTGAGATGAATGATGATATGCCACTCCTTGAAAGAAGGAAATGATTTGCAATGAATGTAAAACATGCAATAGTGAGTATGCTATATGATCCTACAACTATTGCATGGAAAGGAGAAACACCTATTGTTATTGATGCATATCTAGTGAGATATTCCTACATGTAGTATCTATCAATTTAGGATGCACCAAAGCTAACTTTGTCTTAGAAGAATCTTTTGTAAGAGTGTTGATGTTGAATGAAGTTTTATTTTTTGTTTTTATTTCTTTTGAAGGACAATAACTAGGACCAGTAGTTGTTTCTTGCATGTGAGACTCTATAGGGACTCATATGCTTTTTTCTCTAGCACCACATCCTTTTCCACTATACCCATTTGTTTCATAAGTTCATAACCTCTTCCATAAATCTTTTTCATTTCTTTCAAATTCGACAGCTGTTCAACTTTATCAAAGTTTCTCGTGTATTTTTTCTTTTCTTCTAAAGTGGTTTAAGTGGATGTTTTTGAATTTTGTATTGAAATTATCGATTTCTCTTTTCCCTTTTCATAATCTTTGTTTATGATCTTGTATTCGCCAATGAATGTAGGTATGAAATAAAAGGAACTCAAAGCATCTTCCAATACCTTTGTGACTTCTTCAATATGCTTTTCTTTTTCTTTCTCGACATGCAAACAACTTTCAGGTTCAGGGTCAACCTTGATTCTATACACTTTTTAATATATATGATAAATGGTATTGTAAGTCAGTTGTTGTGAAACATTATCATTATCAAGTTTTCTTTTAGGTGATTCTAAGATAGGCACAAGTTTATTTTAACCTTTTGGTTGTTTTGAGGGTGGATAAATGATAAGTTCATGCATTAGATATTGCTTCAAGGGATATCTAATGTGCATAACATAAAAAATATTGTCCTTATTTTCATGATCTCTTAGTGAAGGGGAGTCTAATTTCACTTCATCATCTTCATTGAATCCAACCACATCACTATTATTTGAAAGATGTGCCAATGTTATCATTTTATTCCACCTTGATATCTTCCCTAGTAGGAGAGTTTTTAGTAGAGAAACAAACTAGATGTTCATGCCATTCAATGGTTGGTTCTTCTAAAATGACTTCATCACAAGGGAGTTATCAATGGTTGAATTTTCTTGCTTATCAATGATGGCATTCTCTTGTTCAATAATATTTTCCATAGGGGAAGAGAGATAAATAGGATTCTCACAACTTTCATTGGTTTGATCCTCTGAGACCAAAATATCTTGATTACAACTAGGAGAGATATTAGGAAAGGGAAAAATATTTGTTAAAGTTTTCCATGATTTCATCCTTTTTTATCTAAGGTCTCACTCTCTTGTGTGATAATATCTACCCTAGTAGGAGAGCTTTCAAGAGGTTCATAACATTCCATGATTATATTTTGTAAAGTAGCTTCATCACAAATAGGGGAGGCATCAAGAGAAGGACAACTACGATTTTCTTGTTTACTAATGATTGGATCCTTTTGTTCAAATAAACCCTTCCAAATGTTAGGGACATTAGAAATGAGAGAAATAATGCTATAATTCTCAATCATTGGATCTCTTAATACCCAACATATCCTCTTCACAAATGTGTTTTTCATGATTGTTCATGATTATATCCTCTTTCATCAAAGCATTCTCACAAGTACAGGAGGTGTTAAGAAATGTTTCAATGATATTTTCTTCTTATTTCCTAATATCTTCCCATAGGGGAGGAGA
>VDFB02105785.1:55214003-55265981 GCA_007258455.2 Sequoia sempervirens
GATAGGGTTTTTCCTTGGTCAAACCTTGTTTTGGTAATCAAATGTTGAAATGAAATGAAATAGAATGGAGGAATGATGAATGAAAAAATAGGAAATGTTGCAACTCACTAGACCCTTGAATAGAAGGCTAAAATATTGTATGTAATGGCTAGCATGAATGTAGATCTTGAATCTTTATTGAAGGCTATGAATCTTGACTTGAATGCTTGCTTGAATCATAAAATCCCACATCACAAATATTAGCTCAAAAACAAACATGATGTATGATAACTTTGACATGATACTTGATGCTTGATACTTGAATATTGCTCAAAATTCTTGATAATCACTCTAGAATTCTCTTGAATGCTCTATAATGCTCCCACTTGAATTGCTAGCTGACTTGTAAACATACTAGGAGAAAATATGTGAAATAACCTTGTATTTATACTTGTTTATGCCAAATTTCTCAAAATTACATCACTACAAGCTGACATCAGATCTTGGAGAATAAAATACCACCAAGAATTTTAGTTTAAAATAGGTCCAAGCTAAGTGAGACTCATATGCTAGTTAGGGCATATGAGTCCTAATAAGTTAAGATTGGGACACAAATTTCAAGAAATTTTTAGTTTTATGTTAAATTTAGGTTTAGTCCCCAAAACTTAGGTGGGACCCATATGCCCAAGGTGGTGTAAGAGTCCCAAATCAAAAAATTTGGGCTATACAAACCAAAACCATTAAATTAGGATTAATTATTTGATATATGTCAAGATAATCCTCATAAAGATGCATTAAATAGGGCTTGTGGATACAAAATAAGATCAAATAAAGCATAAAGAATCCAAACTTTAGTAGGGATGGCCCAAAAAAGTTTGAAAATGTAAAGGGATACATTTTTCTACACTACAAAATATATTAGCTACACTTTGTGTTAATGTAATTTGTAATTAACATGTTTCTAGATGATAAGATTGGAAAATTATTCATGGTGGGATTGAAAAACATGGTGATAAGCATGGTGGAGAAACACACATTACATGTATGGGTTCCATGCATGTTGTTGCATTTATGTAGTAAATTATGATTAATAATTTGTCAAGATGGATGGAGGATTAGGGAATAGATATTATTGTAGTAGTAGGATTGGGAGCATATTATAATTTTCTCTCTTAAAGGGGTGTAAGAAACATTATTAGAAAATGATTCAATAGAATATGAGTGGAATATTATGTAAGGTGGTCAATAAACATACTTAAGGAAGAATGGTTTTTATAGGTTATCCATTAATCAATTTATGGTAGAAAATATTACATGGAGGCCATACAGAGTTTTGCATTGTTGGGTAAATGAGGATATGTTTTATATAAGTTTTACATAAAAATCATGTTATATCATTAAATGACATGATTACATTATTGAGATCTACATATCTCACAAGGTGATGCAATTTCTTTTTATAGCATATTCCTAACTCATTAAATGTGTAGGTGTAGGTGGTGAGAGATATTAGGAATTGGAGGACACAAGTGAATATGTTATAGATAATTAAAAATTGGATTATGGCAACACATCTAGTGGAATGAGAGAGGATATATGATATATGCACACATAATTACTAGACATGAACCTTTGTGGGTGGGCATCAAGCCCAAGTGGTTGATGATATTGAAATAATGAAAAATAAGGTTTATTAGAGGGGGGTTAACCAATTTAACATATAGAACTATTTCTCACTATTTATTAGGAAATGAGATCCACACAAAGAATTGACTTACAACCCTTAGATGAGTTGACTCAATGAGGGAATCTATTGATTCCCTTATCCTTGAGGAAAGTGGTTTCAACTTGAACAACATTTTTGGGGAAAAAACTAAAAAAATAGAAAATATACTCAATTATTCCCATTAAAACTTGAAACAACAATTTAAAGGTCAATATTAAAAAAAATAGAAAAATCTCCACAGATGTAAGAAGAGTGGAAAATTGTTTGCTAATCACCAAAAGGTAGTTTTGAAAGGTTGTTGGAGACTCATTTTCCCATGGGTTAATGGGTCTTTTGTCAAGGATTTCAAAGAACTTTTAGGAGCCTCTAATGTTAATATGTAGCTTCTGTTTGATTTGGGTTTCAATGCTGAAAATTCATAAATAAGATCTATAAGTGAGTTTTCATGAATTGATGATAAGTTTGACAACTTTTACAAACTTTGATAACTTTTCCAATCTTGCACTTCAAAAGATCTTCAATCCTTCTTCAACGTAAAATTTTTGACACAAACACAAGAGGGAACAATTGTTTGTTTTTGGTGAATGGGGGTTTTTCTTGGTCAAACAATGTTTGGGTAATTAAATATTGAATTGAAATAATGAAATTTTAAAGGAATGATGAATGAACAAGTGTTATGTTGCAACTCACCAAATCCTCGAATGAACCTTTAGAAATATGCATTACTGATCTTGATATTGCCTGAAATGGATTCAATTGATGTGGATTTTATGCTTGAAATATAACATGAATACCTTCTTGAATGGTTTTCCCCAAATTGAAATCCCAAAATAACACACAAGGGATCCACAGATTTGAGGTCAACATATGTCTTTGCTAAAATGATATTATAGAGCTCAAAAATATCATCCCCTAAATAACTCATGGAACTTGAAGAATGAAACATGGAGAGTGAAAACAACATAAAGATTTTTGGTCAAAATGGAAGAGATCTAAATGTCTTGATGCCTTACATCATCCTAAAAAGGTAAAAATAAGAAAAAATAAAAAATAAAGGTTTACAACAAATAGAAGAATGTAGGTACAAATAGAGGAATGAAAATAAAGAAATGTCAAATAGAATGATACAGGGGATTAAATTATGCACATACAATAAAAAAAAAGAACATGAAAAGAAAAATACTAGTAAGGCACATGTGAGTCAACCTATAGCAATTCATCCACATCCCAATCTTGTTCATCATATACAAAAGGTAGATAACTAGCCAGAGGAACAACAAGTGTTATACTAGGAACATCACTAGGCTTAACACATGGTGAGTCACTCTTTTTAGGAGGATCATGGTAGTTGTTATCATTTAAGCTCATAGAAGAGGAAAAAAATGAATTCAACTCATTATGCACTTCTTCATCAATTTTAGTTGTCTCATCATCATCATCATCATCCAAGTTAATCAAAATGGGAGGTCTTATGATAATATCCATGGAAGGTGCTTTTTCTTGTTTTTTTGTACATATAGATGTTTCATGTTGTGGAGAATGTGTGGAAACATCATGCATTTCTTGAGTTGTTGTTTCACTTTGAGTTGTTGATTCATGTTTTTGATAAGATAAAAAATATTTATAGGGTTTTGTACCCTTTACACATCGACCCTAAGGGTCCAAAGAGGATAAAGTCCATAGAACATAAAAAAAACTATGAAAACAAAACACAGTAATAGTAGACAAACCACTGACAAAAGAACAACCCAAAAAACAAGACATGCCAATAGCAGACTAGCTAGCATTCTCCCAATTTTGAGAGAGGAGGAAAACATCCTCCCAAACCTAGTTGGGGCCTTCCTCCATAGCCTTCTTATCCATTTCATCCTTTAAAATAGTAGAAAGGGTGTTAGTCACACGATGGACTAGCTTGACCATGAACCAAGCTAGACTAGTGAACTTCTTCTTGAGCTTCTCCACTCGCTCCAGTAGCATATAGTAATCCTCCTCTTTGTCCATATTCTTTGTTGTGTCTTCCTACTCCATTACCTAGGGTTCAGAGGACTGTGAAGTCAAATTATCCTTTAGAATTTTTCTAAGGTTAGAAAAGTGGCTAGACCCTTCAACAAATTCCTCCTCCTATTCCTCTGTATCTTCCTCATTCTGATTGCCCTTGTTGGTAGACCGCTCCTCATTAGTAGAAATTTCATTAATTTACACCTTCTTGCTATATTTTTTCAATCTACCAAGATCTCCTAATGCTATTATTTTCAACCCCTATCTCCACCATTGTAGCAACCACAATATCCCCCTTAGAGTTTCTTCCCACCACATTCTTTAAGTTGCAATCAGTAGTTGGCAGCTCCACTAGACCTTTCCCTTCTTCTTTCACTCTTTCTTGGTTATAGGTTTGCTATTAGACTTGCCAAGGGCTGATTCAAGCTCACAAATCCTAGTAGCAACAACATTCAATTGAGCAAGCCCCACACTCCCCATTTTTTTCCTGGCAAGTGGTTTAGGCTTGGGGGCTTCAATATTCCCTAGAGGGGTTTTCCTTTTGGGTCTCGTAGAGTCATCCAAAGAGATATTAGTCTGAGTAGGGGGTTTTACTTCCTCAATATGATATTAGAAGTGGATTTGGCTAGGTAGAGAGTGAGGTGAAAATGATAAAGCCTCAAGATGATGCCTTGGTGGAGAGACAGGGGAGAAAAATCCTCAGGGTTTTCAGTAGTAGAGTCTAAATGTTTCTCAATGGAGCTTTCCAAATTAGTGAGTAAGAAAAATGGGAAGCTCAAAAAAATTTTATGGCGAAGGTGATTTGAAAGAGGAAAATAATAATAATACAAAGTTTTATATCTACCCTTTAAAGTGGCATACTTCATGAGAGTGAGATAGACCTAGTCCTATGGTTGAGGGAGAGCTTCTCTTTCAAATCCAAACTAGGAGTAGACAAGTTTTTCATTCCCTTTAAAGAAGGAATTAAGGCATTCATTGTCCCGAGCATTGGTGTGCTTAGGATACTTCTTCCTAGTATAGGAGAGCCCCATCGCCTAAGCAATCACCTCCTCATTGACCTCAAAGGAAATTCTACCCATCGCAACCCTTTTATCTTTCCAAGAGCTCATGAATATGTTGACATCCTCAGATCATGACCAACTAAGCATTACATTAAAGGTGGTAGCCTTCCTTCGACACAAATGTACCAAACTAGTGGGTCCCTATGAAATTCCCCACAATTTTCTATCTTCATCCTCACCCTATCACCAACCATTTCACTATCCTTCACTCTACAAAACTAGGAAACCTATGAGAGAAAAATATTTTTTTTTAATGTGAGAAGTCACCCAAACACTTCTTCTTTTAATCCAACCAAGAAGGATTTGGGAAATCAAGACAGTATGCAAGACACACGCTTCAGGAGTTAAATCCTAAAAGGTAATCTCCCTAAGCCCATTAATGAAAATATTTAAACACCTACGACCGTGTTTATGAAAAATGATGATATTAGGAGGTTTTCCTTCCACATTTCCATAACAAGTATTGATGATGGTTGGCCATGGGGCCAAATTTATACTTCCCTAAATATCTACCAAAAAACATTAGGAGCTTCTTAGTGGAGTTGATAAGACAAGGCAAGAGCTTCACATCATAATTATTAGTCACATCAAATTTGAATTTGGAATTCCATAAGGATATGTGAAGGCTAAGAAATTATTACTCCTCATAATTGGCTCTATAATTTCTATCTCCACCCCAATATTCAAATTATTCCATAGATTAAACACCTCAACATCCATCTTCATTGACATCACCCAAAAAGAAAATATGTGGACCACCGAGTAAGCCATGACGAACATAAGATTAGATTTAATCATGATAAACAAAAGTCCCTTGCTCCTTGAGGATGATACCTTTTATTCTCGGTGGTAGGTTCCCCATATTCCTCCAACACTTAGAATCTCTCCAATGGGAGTCAAGATTTGAGAGGGTATCAACAACTTGATTACCCTTCCTATAAATGCAAGTAACAATCTTCATATCTAGCTTTGACACCAAAAGGTTTATGTCTAACAAGATATCCCTAGTACTCCATCCTAATAATCTACCCAAATTAATAGATTCAACCATCAACTTAGAATCCCTTTCTATGTGTAGTTTATTTATCCCCATAGTGATAGCTAACTTGATGCCCTTCAACAGTGCCCTTGCTTCTATAGTCACGGAGGTCCGGATCCCTATACCCCCTAAGTAACTAGCCACAAAGTTTCCACTACAATCCTTGATAATACCTCCTATGCTTGCCCTGCCCGGGTTTTGTTTGGAAGCACCATCAAAATTGAGTTTATGCCAACCACAATTTGGGGGCTTCCAAATAGTTTCTCGTCTAGCCTAGGACTAAGAGTTGTCAAAGGATTTTACCTCAATATTTTGGTTCCAAGATTTAGCTATTTTAATCTCCCAATCAATAGGAGCTTTGTCTAGGGATTTCCCATTGAAAATTGAAATATTTTTAGAAATTAGTCTTATCCCTATACAAAAAACCTCCTTAGGACTCATCTAAATATTTCTAAATATCTAGTTGTTCCTCTCTTTCTGTAAGCACCAATAGATAATGGGGGGGACCTAGTTCCAAATCTCTCTAGGAAAGGGGTGATGGAAAGGTCCAGACTAGCTCAAGATAAAGGATTTGATGTCCTTACACATAGTCCATTGAGTACTGAATCTCTCCAAAGAAAGCTCCAAAACACCAATAGCAAACAGGGAGTGCAAAAGTAAGTGATCCATAGATTATTCATTGCATTTTCACATCCAACACTTGTTAGGGATATGAAATCCCCTTTTCCTTAGGTTATCCTGAGTGAGGATCTTGTTATGGCAGGTTGTCCATGATAATAATTTTATTTCTTAGAATCATGTGCCTATTCCAAACCTGTTTCCAAGGTCCATGCTCAATACCCTAAACTGATAGCAAATTGTAAGCTATTTTGACTGAAAGATTATCGTTCTTTTCATTAGTCTAGTAGAATTCATCCTTTATATTGGATAAAGGTAATCTCATAAGGGAGAGTAAGTCCTATAGAGACTTAGCTAGAGTTAGCGACTCAAGGGACAAAGGACAACAAAGAAGTAGGTCTTTCCACCTCCTAGCCCCTGGTTGGCCAAGGAGGAAGTCACTAATGTACATATCAAAGAAGAGTTGTGATGTTCTCATAAGATTCCTAAAGTGCGAGTGTGAGAGGGGGGTGTCTAACAATCAAGGGTCTTCCTATAATATAATTTTATTACGATTCCCAAGCTTCCATTTCATCCTGGTCATCAATAACCCCTACATTTTGCAAATGTTCTTCCATGTTAAAGATCTTGAGGGGTGATCATTAGAGAGGCACTTAATCATAGTTCTATTGTGGATATACTTAGCATTCATAATATTGCACCAGTCCTTTATATTCATTAGATAGTCCCAACCAACCTTAGCAAGTAGGGCCTTGTTGGTGTATAGGATATTCCTTACTACAACCCCACCACAAGATTTAGGCTTATAGATTTTGTCCCAGCTAACCAAAGCAAACTTTTTATTTTCCTTAGTCCTAGACCAGAAAAATTTCCTTTTAATTTTTTCAAACTTCTCAACAATATATCAGAGAATCTTAAAGATAGAGAAGAAGTAAATAGGGATCCCTTGAAGGGTTGCAAATAGAAGTTGTAGTTTTCCAGCATGACTGAGGATGGAGCCTTTCCACCCTACCAATTTTCTTTGAATCCTTTCAAGAATTGTGTTCCAAAAGGTAGAAGTGACTTCCTTAATAGTAAGGGGTAACCCTAGATACACCAACATGAAAGAGACACTCACAAAAAAAATGACAAAAAAGACCAAATATTATAGAGTAGGAGTGCTATTGAAGAAGTAAATCATGCTTTTGTTATGATTTATACATTGGACAGAGCAAGCAACATAGTTATTAAAAAAACTTTTCCATTTCCTAGCTTCAACCATAGAGGCCATCCCAAATAGAATTGTATCATCAATGAACTGTTGGATAATAGTAGGTTCCAAGGAAGAGACAGGTTTGACCCACTTTATAGACCCCTCTAACAATAGTTTAGATATGTTCCTACTCAATACATCTGCAACCATGATAAATAGATAGGGCGAGAGGGGGTGACCTTTTCTGATACCTCTCCCATCTTTGAAGAAGCCAAAGGGGATTCCATTAACCACATCAAGTACCTTACTATGGTAATGCATTCCATCAAGAGGTTGACCACCCCATGGTCAAAACCAAACTTAGCTAGGACTTTGGGGATAAAGTCCCATATCACGTTATCATATGCTTTTAAAATATCCAATTTGAGGGACATATTGGCATTATTGTGTCTGTCCATGGAATAGAGAATTTCATGTGTAGTTATGGTAGCATCCAAAATATGATGACCAAGAACAAAACCTTTTTGGGTAGGGATAATTATTTTTTCTAGGAGGGGTTTAAGGTGGTTCACCAAGAATTTAGAGAACTTCTTGTAAATGGTATTGCAAATGCTAATGGGCCTACAATTAGTCATTAAATGGGGTTTGACGACAACCTAGGGAACCAGGGAAGTAAAGGTGTGGTTGAGTTTTATGAGAATCTTACAAGATTTGAAGAAATCCCTGGCAGCCAAAATAAGGTCCTCATCTACAATCTCTCAAAATATCTAAAAGAAAACAGGTGGAAAACCATTCGGGCTAGGCGCCTTATAGGAAACCATACTAAAAGTATCCAAACAAACTTCTTCAAGAGTGGCAGCACAAAGGATTTTGTAATAATCATCCTAGGTTGTAATAGCCCAATTGTGGGAGCTATTTATCCCTCACACATTCTAGGACATGGCCTTCATTTTTGACCCATGCAGAAAAATGGCCCCTTATCATTTTCATGGCCTTTTAGGTCTTGTTTCATGGAATTTGTGTATTTTGCTATGATTCTATGTTGTAACATGGCTCTATCATGCTTATTTATGTACTAAAATTCAAATAATGACTTCTTGTGAAGGTGTTGTGAAGTGTTTTAAGACATTTATACACTCTTCTAGACTCTATTAAATACAATTCACCTAAAAAGCACCTTTTTATTCATAAACAAGTTCTATTTTGAAGTGTTGTAAAGTATTGTAACAAGCTTTTATGCTTTTCTAGGAACATTTTCACTATTTATCCCTTTCTCATTCTTTATTTATCCCCTTTATGCTCTCATATGCTTAATTAAGTGTATTTTTGAGTATTATCCCAATAAACAACAGTAAATACATGTTTCCTGACACACAATTTTAGGTCCTAGGTAGGACCTATTCACCATGGGTGGAAAATGAGTCCCCCTTGGCTCCAAATTCAAAAATTTAAAAATTTTCTTTCAAGATTTTATTCAAAAAAACTTGATGTCAGCCTATGATGAGGTATGAATGGGTAACTAAGGCACAAGTGTGTATAAATAAGTGATTTTCACCTCATTTCAACCCCCATTCATCAAGTTCACTTATTCACCTATTCATTCAAGCATTCAAGTATTTTACAACATCTTTTCAAGCACTATTCAAGCACTTTGAAGCAGTCATTGACATTAATTTAGACTTCCATCATCAAGGGTTTGGTAAGTTGATAGCATTTGAATGTTGTTGGTTTATCATTCCTTTGCATTTCATTATTTTATTAAGGGTTTTATTACCAAAAGTGGGGTTTGACCAAGGCAAACCCCTATTCACTATCCCTCAACCATTTTTCCCCTATTGCATGTTTGTTTGAAACCCTTTGTGTGCAGATTTAACAAGGTTTTTGGTGTTTAAGATTGGTTTACAAGTCAACTCAAGTCTATTCCAAGCTTGAAGAAGGTTTTATGTCCATTTCCTATAGAATTGACTTCAGCAACCTAACAAGCAGTGATTTCCAGATCTGGTGTTGCAAATTTGTCTCCTAATTTTTTAGAAATTTGGGAGAGGAATAATTGTCCCACCTTAGGACTAAAAATCTAAATTTTGTCAAATTCCAGCTCCCAACAGACAAAAACTTGTTTTCGAGAGTTTTTCACCAAGAGGAGGACTGATTTGCCACCCTGGGCAAATGAGTCCCACTGTGAAAAATTAGTGATTTTAGCCAGCATTCACAACATTCTAGATTCATCATACTTCACCCAGGTGCACTCTGATTCAACTCATCTTATCATGTTCTACATATTTTCTTCGTTTACTTCATCATTTGCATATCATAATGTGTTTTCAAACATAGCTTTAATTTCACTTTTGCATTCATTTTAGTTCATTTAGACCAGTTAATTGCATTTAGTTTACTTCATTTGCATTACACAACATTGAATATAACATAATTTGAATGAACCATTAGTATTTTTTCTCCTATATCTCTCCTTTTAGGTGAAAAACCCTAGAAGAGCAAGAGTAGCCCATAGGAGCCAAAAATCAATGGTTTGTGACCCTTCTTTAAGGATAGTTACAATTTATTTTGTTTACCAATGGTTATCTCTTTCACTATCTCTCTTTTCTTGGTCTATCACTAGTTGGGCCTTCCAAGTTTAGAGTCACCACCCATATCCACTTTCCTTTGTTTCTGCTTCTTCTTTGGGGTTGACCGAAATTCCTCCTCTGATGTTTTTTATTGATTCAAACAAAGAAAATCCATTTTAACCATCTCATCTTTAACTTTTCAATCCTCCCCTTCCATGATTTTTCCTTCTTCACCACCAAACAATATTAACCTAGTTGTCAAGTTAGTCACTTCTTCCTTCAAAGAGTCACCATTTTCACCATCTTCCCACAACACCTGACTAGGGGAAGGATCACGAGCCCCCACAACCCCACAACTAGGATCATAGGCAGCGAGGACTAGAACTGAGTCCCCAAAGGAGGCATTCACCCCAACAGTGGGGTTAGAGTCAACCTGAGAGCCAACCAACTTGGGAGAGCCAGACTTGACCAGGGAGTCAACAATATTCAGGATGTCCTCTTCAAAAGGGTAGTGGTCATCAACAATAGACTCACTAAGGTTAGGAACATGTTTTAAACTAGATTTGCAATATGTTATTAGGTGGCCAGGTTTAGCACATTTCTGGTAGTAAATAACAACATTCTCATAACACACTTGATCATTCTGGGAACCAAACTTAGAATAGAGCTTCACTGAAGTAGGTAGACATTTATGCATTTCAATATTAACACAAAAAAGGGAAAAGACTAACTTGGATTTGGAATTGGTAATGGAGTACAAAGTGATGAAATGGCCCAAGGAGTCCCCAATAGATTTGAATATGGTATCATCCTAGTATTCCAGAGGAATACTATTTAGGTGAACCCAAACCAGTGTTGATTTGTTGAGATCTACTACGAGTTCAAACACCAACTTCAGTCGGCACAAAGCTAGACTATGCTTTCCATAAACCCAAGGTCCCAAAGATAGGATTGAGATCAAGTCCTCTAAAGTTGTGAACTTGAGAAGTAAAAGCCCACCCACCATAGCACAAATAGCCACACTTCCTTTGATGTGCCATTTGGCCACAACCCATCTCTTGACCATATCCACCATGGGGTGAAAAGAGATGAAATAACCCACTATTGCATTTTCCATCGAGGAGACAATCCTATCACTAATTGTATTAGGGATAGAAAAGTTAGTGCTCATAGTAGTTATCTATTCTTTAGGGTGAGGAGAGGGGTCCTTATCATTTTTACTACCATTAGTCAACACATCCTTCCAACCTTTAACTTCTCTTGATACAACAACCATCGACACTTTCCCAACAGATAAAAATGGAATCATGGGTGATCCGGGCTGACCCAAAATCATGGTAGCACCAAAAATAGACAAGCCAGGAGTTCCCCTCGAGGGACAGGAGCCCGCATGCATCTGGGCAAGGATCAAATCATGGAAGGACAAGAGGGGACTATGGGGTACCCCCAAGGTAGAGTCTACCATGCGCGTAGCTAGTTCTAACACAGGTGGAGGAGAGAGAAGCGATAATTTTTTTGACTAGTCTTAAAATTTGATTCATGTTTTTTTATATATAAGATGAGAAATAGCATGACATCTACACCTACAATCTCTAGTATTTCTATTTTTTTTTTTTTTTTGGTTTTCAAGTTATGATCATGTTTATTCCCACAAGGGAGGAACAAAAGGAACCATGGGAGGCTATTAAATCACTTTCTCTTTAACTTTATAAACTTGTTTGATTTTACGAGGCACAATGGGACTTATTTGGTTATCTTGTGGTCTCTTATAGGAAATATGTGAAGGATTTTCTATGTTTTGGTCCTGGTTATTTGGAAGGGATTTTGGTTCAATCATGGTTTCATCAAGGACAAGAGGCTCAATTGTGGGTTGAACCATATTGCTGAGGGATAACTCTACTATGCACTTTTCTTTAAAATTTTGATAAGATTTGAAAATGAATTCCTCATGAGGCCTAATTGGTTCCATTGGTTTGGGCCAAAATAAAGAAAATTATAAATTCCCATAAGAAGACACAAGATTAAAGCCACTATGGTGCACAGTAAAGATTTCTTTTCCAAATGGAAACTTTAAGCATTTATTCCCTACCAATAGGATAAAATTCATGAAGTGAAGCCATGTGTAGCATAACTTAACATGAAATTGATCCAACTTCAGGATGATGGAGAATGGGACATTCAATCCTTTCAGTCCAACTTGTAAAGGAAGAGTTATTGAACCTATAGTAGGGAAAGAAAAACCATTATGTATTTTGATCCATGTTTTTGGTTGTTAATAAGTATCTTGAAAAAGTTATGCACAAATAAGAATTCTTCAGTGATCACATTCTCTACAAAAAAACAATTAATATCCCATTAGTAGGCTTTTCATTGATTCTTTTAGAAATGTAAAGAGCACCATTAGGCACATGCTTAAGTATGTCATTTTACGAGAAATAAATGTAAAGGGACATATTGGTGAGGCCCTTATGAGTTTGAACTTCAATGATTCCAATCATACATTCCATAGGGTTCACCTTATTATTATTCAAGTTGCCATTATTCTTGTCAACATTCATGACATTATTCTTATTTTCACTAGCTTTGATCAAGGAGATATGATTTGGCATAGGATTGGTAAAGATTTGCAAATTTTGGTTCTAAAGGAGGGGCTAAAAACTTATTTCCTTGATCACTAACACCACCAATTTGAATGTGATTAGAATCAATGAGGTACTACACAATATGTTTATGACACTTGTAATGTTCCATATCATGTTCATTTTTTTGGTGATAATGGAAAAAGGAAATTTGTCTATAGTTTGGAGGTAAAGTCTTAGTAGGATTAGGATCTCTAACGAGAGGTAAGGAAATTAATTTCTTGTTTAAGTGTTGCAACATGATGGATTGAATGGTATTAGGTAGAGGGGTAAATTATCTATTCCTCTCCCCAAACATATATGGATTTGGTGTCTTTATAGTAGCCACTTGGGTGTCTACATGTTGACCTAGTTGAGGGTAATTGAGTTATATAAAGCCCTTATTTGGTTTCTTAAATGGTTGGTAGTTGGTTTGAGGCATGGATTTTGGTTTTTTTGGATGGTTAGAGGGAGTTTTTACTTCACGACTACTAACTAAATTTTGTTAATCATGAAGGGTTGTACACAATTTTGTGGAGGGAAATTTCATCATCCCAATCTTATCTTGAAGCTTACTTTTTAAATTCTTAATGAACATTCACTGAAGATCAGGATCAGGATGGGGTTTATTAGAGGGGGGTTCACCAATTTAACATATGGACCTATTTCTCATTATTTCATTAGTAAATGAGATCCACACAAATAATTTACTTACAACCCTTGGGTGAGTCAACTTAATGAGGGAATCTATTGATTTCCTTATGCTTGAAGATGGGGATTTCATCCTAAACAACACTTTCGGGAGAAATACTAAAATTAGAAAATATACTCAATTATGCCCATCCAAACTTGAAACATCAATTTAAAGGTCAATATTAAAAGAAGAAAAAAATTCCACGGATCTGAGAAGAGTATAACATTGGTTACCAGTCACCAAAATGCAATTTCTAGAGGCTATCTTAGACTCATTGCCCATGGTTGAATGTGTATTTTTTCAAGGATTTCAAAAAACTTTCAAGAGCCTATGATGTTAATATATAGCTTCTATTTGATCTGGGTTTTAGTGTCAGAAAGTCAGAATTCAGATCTATAGGTGAGTTTCAGTGAATTGATGACAACTTTAACAACTTTTGCAACTTTGACAACTTTTCCAATCTTTCACTTCAAAAGATATTCAATCCTTCTTTAACCTAATATTTTCAACACAAAAAAATGAGGGAAAAATTATTTGGTTTTGTTGAATGAGGTTTCTCCTTGGTCAAACCTTGTTTGGGTAATTAAACCTAGAATTGAAATAATAAAATGTGAAAGGAATGATGAATGAAAAAGTGTTAGGTTGCAACTCACAAAACCATTGAATGAACCTTTTGAAATATGCAATATTGATCTTGACCTTGCATTAAATGGATTCAATGGTTGTGGATCTTGATGCTTGAAATATGACTTGAATGCTTGTTTGAATCTTTGAAACCTAGATCACAAAGTTAGCTCCATAAACATGCATGATGCTTAATACTTTGACATGATGTTTGAGATCTTGAATGCTACAAAGATGCTTGATAATTTTTTTCTTGAATGCTCTTGACAATAATATATTCTCATGTAAAAGTTCACCTCTTGCTAGATTTTTTGAATTGATAAAATAACCTTCCTTTTATAGATATGTATCCTTAATTTCTCATAAATTAAAAATTACAAGAAAACATCAAAATTTGAATTTAGAGACACTAAAATACCACCAAAAACATAATTTAAATTTAGGTTCAAAGGTGGGTGAATGGGTCCTAGGTCCCTATTCTTGGAACACACATTGTTCAAGGTAAAGTTTTATGTGTTGGCATTCATTATTATTGGGTTTCCCCTTTTGAAAATGTAATTTATTAGGCTTCTTGATGCAAAATAAGGCTTATTAAGGAATAATTAATTCCAATTTAATTAAGAGGGCCCAAAAAAATTGTGAAAATGTAAAGGAGTACATTTTTCTACACTGCATATATTGTATCATCTAGTTGCTAAGGATTTAAGGGTCATGACTTAAATTTTTTTTGAAAGAACAATAAAATCATAAAAAGTAGGGAGGAGGGAATGCAATCACACATTTTTTCCTAGTGGTGCTATTTGTAGTAGCACTTCCATGAGGAGATGATGAGGCAAATTATAGAGGGGATGTCAAGGATAGGTCTATGTAAAAGGTTCCTGCATTGGTAAAGGTAGTAGAAACTAGGCCACCAAGGTCACCATACATAAGGACCACCATAAAGGTCTCCTTTTATACAAATATTATATAGGTGTAGGATTAGATTGATAATCTAGAGATAGAGTAGGATATTATTTAGGAAAAGAGAGACATATGATAAATTTTCCTAGATGTTTTACAATTAAAGAGAATGGATAAGGTCAGATAAAGACCAAGAAAGAGGATTTTTATGCTCATAAGGCATGTCTAAATAATTAGTAGATATGACGTGGGCCTTGAATGATGTAAATAATATGTTGTAATAGGCATAGAACTATTGATCATTATATCAATATATGTTATCCTAAGAGTGTAGAGGGACCTCTAATTTCAAGAGTACTCAGTTTCTTAGTCAAGGGTGTCAAGTATGTTATAGTCAATCAATAGGAAAAATAAATCACCACCATCACTAGGACCATTGACTAGATCAATTGGGGAGATGAATACAGTGGTAGTCATGCATGTCTAGTCACTTTGGATGACAATTTATTTTTAAATTTTAATGTGTCATTTTATATCTTTGAGATGATGTACATACATTTGATGATGATATATTATTTTATTCAATGATTCATAGGCTATGCTATATGATGGATTCATGTATAGATATGTTATTATTTGTGACTATGATAATTATTAATGATAAATATATGTTTTATAATTTATGAATACATGGTTTTTCAAATTATAATGCATAGATAGATGGTTATGAATGCATATTTTAATTTGTATATTTTTTTTATGAAACATGTGGATGAAAATAAATGGTAGGAAACATAAAATTTCTTTACAAAATGATGTTAGAAAATCATGAAAATCATATAACAATAATAAAAGAATTCTAATGAGTATGGATGATATGTCAGTTGATGCTATGCACCAAGATATTAAAAATCATGGTGATGATATGTCTTGTGCATAAAGGAACCACTCAAAATCATGTAGCAAAATAAGAGGATGTCTCAACATTGTATTGTTTTGTTTAAGAACCTTTGTGGGATGTATTACAAATGACCAAAAATAAAGGATGAATGTAAATAAAATAATTCCCTAGTATACTATCTATAGATACAATGACATAAGGCTCCCGATAACCCTAAGGAAGCATGATTCACATAAAAATATAAGAAAATAATCAAATCTAATATTCAAAATATTCAAAATAGTTAATTACCTCATGCTAAATTATTTGAAAATAGTCTAGATAATTATGATTTCTGATGTGGAGAATTATGTATCCCATAAATTTAAATATTGAGATGATACATTAGGAATTGTACAATGGTTGTAGTGTCAATTAATATGCATTGATGGGCTATGTAAGGTTTTTATTTTGGAATTTGGCACTAGGGTATGGCTAGGTATTTTTTGTTGTTGAATCATAGTATTTAAATGTGAATAAGGGTTTCAAATATATGTTATAGAAGAAGACATAAAAAAATTATAAATTTATGTGAATGAGTGGATGTTCAAATGGTATTTCCAAAATAGGATACAATGCACTGTTATTAGCTTTAACTAGAGGGAAGGGAATAATGGTGATGAAATAAGAAGATATGAGTATTTTATGAGATGGTGCAAAGAGGACCTATGAGATAATAGTGTATATATTTACACATACTGCTAAAAGGAAGGCATTTTCCTTAGTAATTATCCAAATTATAAGAGGGTGATTTTCAATAAACTATTAAACTTCTTTAATAGCCATGTAAGTTATTGAGGTACAGTATGTTCATAGGTTCTTTAATATTTTGACTATAAATGGTGGATAATGGATAGTCTATTAGTACATACTTTGTAATGATGATATATGTTCCCAACTAACTAGGTTCAAATTTATCTTTCTTTTCATGTTATTATTTGATGTTTCTCTATTTTTTCTTTACAACAAGGTCACCAACTTCAGACTCTATAGTCTTGATCTTATTGGTGTATCTATGTTGAATTTAGTTTTAATAGTATTTTAAATAATTATATAAATTGAGGAACCTATCATCAAGTAGGTCATACTCATATATATGTATAAATATATATTCATGGTTATCAATAAGATCATTCAAAAAGATAAATAATGATATAATTTTAATCTCAATTTGAAAGATCAATTTTTATCCTATGATTAGGTAGTATGTGGTAGCACCTATTAGTGTGTAGAGATTGGTATGGTAGGCCCATAAGGTAAGGTTGAATTTCAAATCCCAATAATGGATAGCATCAATGCAAATATTCTTTAGGATTTCGATGGTCTAATTAGAGGCATCTTAGTGACCATTACCTTGTGGATAATACAAGATTGAATTAATTTTAAACTCAATTTGAAAGATCAATTTTTATCCTATGCCTAGGTAGTATGTGGTAGCACCTATTAGTGTGTAGATATTGGTATGGTAGGCCCATAAGGTAAGGTTGAATTTCAAATCCCAATAATGGATAGCATCAATGGAAATATTCTTTAGGATTTTGATGGTCTGATTAGAGGCATCTTAGTGACCATTACTTAAGGCATGTAACTCTTATTTTATTAAAGACTTCCCACTATGATTGATAGTGGAAGAAGGGTTGCCATAAAATTAGGGGTATCAGGACATAATAACCTGGCCACAATAACCCTGGACACAATAACCCCGTCATAATAACCCAAGGAAAAAATAACCCAAGGTCATAATAACCCATGGATAGAATAACCCGTGGTCAAAATAACCCATGGACAGAATAACACATGTAATTTATAAATTTTGTTTTCTTTTCTCTGTATTTTTATGGGGATATTTTGTCCATGGGTTATTCTGACCACGAGTTATTTTGGCTTGGGTTATTATGACCCTGGGTTATTTTTTCCTTGGGTTATTGTGAGTGATTTATTATTTCCAGTGTTATTTTGGTCAGGTTATTGTGTCCTATAACCAAAATTAGGTGATATGATGGAGGATAAATTTAGAAACATTTTTTCCTAGTGGTGTATGTGATTGGAATTGCTTTCACACCATTGGTGAAATACATACTATTAGTAATGATAATATTTTTTCCAATTGAACAAGATGGGTTAATATCAAAAAATAAGTGTACCAAAAATGGAAAATTAACAAGGATTTATGATAGGATGTAATTCTTGAGACAATGAAGGAATGAGGTCACTAGCTTGTTGGTGAGCTATATATTTCTTAACATATTGACATGGATCGTTCTCTATGGTTAATCAATATTATCCAATTTTGAAGAGCTTCTTAGTTGTAAGGATAGCTAAAGTAGTGGAACAACTTCCTACACTAATCTTGAGAGGAGAATGATGTAAAAATTTATAGATATTTTTAGTTGTACAAAAACTTAAACAGAAATAAAAATAAATATTGTGGATATCACAACATAGTGATTTATGTGGGAAAACCCTTTTAAGAGAAAAACCCCACACTCCAAAAGCTACCCAACATATTATTAAAAAACCATAAAAATTACAATATACTTCCAAACAAGGTTCTCATAGGAGTATCACCAACTAGAGATCCAAAGGCAATGCAATCACTATTAGAATTTCAAAATGCATCATAATACACAACTGTAATACATTTCCCTCATAAAATAGGGTTTCCTTCTAGGGAAATTCAAGCTAATAAAATATAAATTGTCAAATACAAGACCTAATGATGAATGGTCCATATTTACAATAATAAAATATAAATATTTTTTTCAATTCAGGGGTGTTTCCCTCGAGCCCTTAGTGGGGTGCACTACCCTCTACAACCCCCCATTATGGACATATCAATAATACCTTATATAATTGCAAGTTTGAAAAATATTTTCCCAACATATCTCCCTCTTGTTGAACACAATCCAAATACAACAGGAGAGTCTATAAACACCGTCTCTTAATTATTGAGGAAAAAATGCCCATTGAGTCTAAACACCATCTAAACTTCTCTATGCTCATATGCTTAGTTAAAGAATTAAAAAAATCATCAATGTCTCTACCTTAAATAACTTCATCCTACCATCTTTGACCATATCTCTAACAAAAGGATATTGTAGATCAATGTGCTTGGTCCTGACATGAAATGTTAGGTTCTTAGCAAGGCATATCACACTCTGACTATCACAATAAATTGTCACTGTACCTTTTTTATTCTAATATCTAAACACAAAATATTAATCCAAATGGATTCTTTACCAGCATGAGTAGCTACCATATACTCAGCTTCAATAGTAGACAAAGCAACCACAACGTATTGCTTACTCATCCAACTAATTGCACCACCAAATAAAGTAAACACATAAGTCTTAGTGGAATGTTTGCTATCAACATCACCTACCTAGTATGAACCCACATAACCATGAATATCAAGGGAAATATCATATTTAATCATATTACTATGATAGCACAAGGAATAATTTTAGGTACCACACAAAATCTGAAGACTCTTTTGACTACATCCTAATGAACTCTACTAGGATTAGAAATATATCTAGGAATAATTCCACTACTTGGGAAATGTCTGGTCTTGTACAAAGCATAGCATACATAAAAATTTGAACTGCACTCTAGTGAGGCATATTTCTCACATGTCTTCCATCTCTGATGGAGATGTTGAAAAATCTAAAATAGATCTTTATTCTAGCTAAAATAGGAACACATAATGGTCTACAATCTTGCATATCAAACCTTTGTAAAATTTAATTGAAATACTTACTTTAGCCAAGCCATAGCTTTCTTTTCACTCTGTCTCTTTGAATTTCCAAGAATGTGTCTAACTGCACCAAGGTCTTTCATTTCAAATTTAGTAGCTCAAGTTGAGATTTTAGTTCTGAAATCATACATTTACCTCTACCAATAAATAATAGATCAACATATAATACAATAGGTAGGAAATAATCACCATCAATTTTATAATAAACACAATGCTCTGATTTATAATGATCAAATCCCAAACTCAACACATATGTATCAAATTTCTAGTACCACATCATAGGACTCTATGTTAAGACATACAAAGATTTCTTCAATTTGCAAACTAATTTACTTTTACCATTTACCATGTATTACTTTGCTCGTGTCATATAAATATCTTCCCAAGAAACCATGAAGGAAAGCAATTCTCAAATCCACTTTCTCAACCTCTAAATCATAAGTAGTAGCAATAGAAAGAAAAAATCTAATGAATTCCATTTTCGCAATAGGAGAAAATATCTCACCATAATCAACACCCTCAACTTGAGAATAACGTTTTGCAACCAACCTCACTTCATACTTCTAAATACCTCCATCTAAACCAATTTATTTCTTAAAACCCCATTTGCAACCAAGAGGTTTTCATCCATCAAGAAATGGTACAAGATCCCATGTATCATTCCTTTTCAAAGCTATCATTTCTTCATCCATAGAAATCTTCCAAGAATTTGCATCATTCATACCTAATTCCTCTTCTATTGATTTGGTTTCATCCATGTTATTATTCAAAGTAAAATACATCTCCAATCACCAGGTGAATACACTCCAGGTGGTTGTCTCTACCTTGTAGACCTATGAACAAGCTAAGTTGGAGTTTCTTCCTCCTCTTCTAAAGATTCAGAGCTAGATGAGCTCTCCTCAACTTCTTTTCTATCTAAGGGCCTAGACCAAAATTTCTTAGGTGTAGAAGGAAATTGAATCACATCTTTCTATTTACTTTTTTTTAGCTACAATGTAGTAGAAGAAGGATTAGTTTCTCTAAAAATAACACTTCTACTATGTTTAACCTTCTATGCAACAAGATTACAAAGCTTGTATCCTTTCACACCATAACTATATCCGATGAAGATACATTTCATATCCTTGTTCTCCAACTTTATTCACTTATCCTTTGGCACATGTTCATATGCCTCACAACCAAAAACTCTAAAATGTCTTAATGAAGGCTTGTGTGATGACCATGCCTCAATAGGCATCTTATCAACAAGAGTTGATGTAGGAGAACTACAAATCAAGTAACAAGAAGTTGCAACTACTAGATCCCAAAACCTTTGTTCTAGAACAACACCACTCAACATACTCATAGCCTTCTCCATTAGTTTCATGTTCATTCTTTCTACAAATCCATTATATTGTGGAGAATACAGATCTATATTTATCCATGAATACCACAATATTTATAGAATCTATCAAAATCATTAGATAAAAATTCACCACCATTATCAATCCTCGATCATTTTATTTTCTTTCTATTTAGCAACTCAACCATTTCTTTAAATTTTTTAAATCAACTAAAAAATTTAGATTTACTCTTTAGAAAATATACCCATGTCCTTCTACTATAATGATCAATAAATGAAACATAATATGTGGATTTTCTAATTGAAGGAACATCTATAGGACCAAACACATCATAATGAATAAGATCCAATACACCACAAGATTTATGAAAAATTGAGTAAAATTGAATGTGGTTGTTTTTTCCATAAATACAATGCTCATAGAAATAAAATTCAAGATTATAACCAGACAAACCCTCAACAAGGTTTTTTTTTTTCAAGGTCCTTAGAACCTTTTCTCCAATGTCACCAAGTCTCTAGTGCCATAACATAGTTTTCTCTATAAGTAGCTTTGATTTAGAAGAATGAGCACCCTAAGGTACCCAAAAGCCATGACCATTTGCTGAATGTGAAACCTTCATTTCTTCCACATACTTTATTTTCACAAAAATTACTATTGCACTCAATAGTGGATGCATCAAGTGTATGTGTAGGATCATCGGGGAAAAATAGGACCTTAAGTGGCAAAAATTCAGAAAAATCAGAGTTAGGCAACTTGACATAAAAATTTCAATAAGTTATCTATATTATTTCAAAAATGTAAGAATAGAATTTGTAGCAAATTGAATGTAGTTTCTAAATACTAGGTTTATTTAAAAAAAAAAATCTATTTGGTGAAAATTTGAAATTTCAATATAGTACTTAAATTTTAGGGAAAAATAATAAGAAGTAGGTGTCTGTCGACCACCCTAACAACAATAAAATGATAATATTTTTTTATAATATTTTAGATATATGTAGAGGACTCATGTTTCGATGTGATGCATATTTTTTGTAATTTTTTTTAAGTAAATAATTAATTATGAATTTTTTATTACAACTTTTAAAAACTATAAAATACTCGTATGTCTGACCACCTTAACTTGGTCAAAACTTCATGAATTTTTTTTTTTTTTTTAATCCTATAGTATACAAAGCATAGAATGTCACACATGTTTTGGATTCAAAACATGTGATACCATTTCAAAGCTATAGATGTTTTTCAATCAGCCTATCAATAAGGATTTTAGTCATAATTCAAATAGAAAATGAACAATAATTATTTATTAAATTCAAATTAAAGCATAATTTATATTGGTGTAAAGCCGAGAATCTTCTTTAAAAACCCTTTTCATTTCATCAATTTTGGGTAAAAAAAAGTCATCAGCCACTGGGCCATCATATCACTTACATATTGCCACTTTTTGGCCCATCATGATCCTGTACATACCCTCAAGCTTATACAATGTGTCATATCTGACACCTCTAGAAATCACCATAACACATATAACCTTCTTGTATCCTACATTAGAAAATACTACTTGCACACTGGCTCTATTAGTTTTCTCACAAATAAAAAAATGTGTGCTTAACCAAGGATATGCAATACACCATTAACCCTTTTTATTCTATCATCAAGAAACCTAATTATAACTTTACCATGGACATCAATGTTAAAATAAGAATCATTATCCAAGTACACATTACCTCCATCAAATTCTTCATATTCAGAAAACCAATCTCTATTAAAGGTTGTATGGAAAGATGCACTTTAGTCAATTAACGATGCATCATTACCTGCATGAGTTTCCAAAGAAGTAATGAATGCATCATCATCTTCCTTATTGAACTCAAAATCATACTCAAATTTCTTCTTTTTCTTCTTCTTTTCTTCTTTATAGTCCTTACAAATAGGTCTAGGCTTACTGCATTTCCAACAAATAACTATTGACTTTCCAAGAGATTTGGATCTCCCCTTGGACTTGGATTTATCACACTTGTCATTCTTCTTTGCTTTTTCCTTAGTTCTTCAATAAATATTTAGGACCTCCTTGGCACTAATGTATACCTTCCTCCTCATCTCTTCAAAAAAAAAAAAAATCACCACATCTTCAGCCTTCAATATAATAGAAGTACTCTTGAGAGCCATAACAAGAGAATCTAGTAAATTAGGTAAAGAACAAAGGAAGATCTAACATTTCTCTTCCTCATCCATTTTGACACCAACTAATTCTAATTGAGCCACCAACACATTAAATGCTTCTAGTTGGTCTTTGATTCATCCACCATCTTCCATTCTCAAGGAATATAATTTATTCCTCAAGAAAATCTTGTTCATTAAGGATTTGGCTTCATACATCTCATGAAGCTTCTTCTATAGTTCTGTGCAGAGTTTTCTTCATGGAAATTGTTTAAAATGGATTATTCAAAGCATAATTTGATTAGACCCTTAGATTTTCGGTCCATATCATCATATTGAGCAACTTGATTAGGATATGCAAGCATTGAAACATTTTCATCAATACCATCCCACATATCTTGATCTATCAATAGATCCTCCATCTTTAACTTCCACATTTTAAAATTATTTCTAGAAAATTTATCCACCTCTATTCTCCTTGATGAACTTTCCATCTAAAAATTCCTACAACAAGATCACAAAGTATCTTCTATAGAATCTCCCACTCAAATCTAGATTAGTTCAAAAAAACCAATAACCCACAACTAAAACCAAAGGTGATCAGGCTCTAATACCACTTGTAAGGAAGCTAAGGTAGTGGAACAACTTTCTAGACTAATATTGAGAGGATAATAATGTAGAAATTTATATATCTTTTCAGTTAAAGAAACTTAAACAAAAATAAACATAAATATCATGCATACCACAACTTAGTGATTTACGTGGGGAAAACCCTTTCAGGAGAAAAACCCCACACTCGAAAATATGCCCATTATATTATTTAGAAATCACAAAGATTACAATATACTTGCAGAGCAAGCTTCTTGCAGGATTATCACTAACTAGAGATCTAGAGGCAACACGATCTCTATCAAACTCTCAGAATAAATCACAATACATAGTTGTAATATAATTTCATCATAAAATAGGCTTTCCTTCTAAGGCAAGTCAAGATAATAAAATATTGATCATTAGATATAAGACCTAGTGATGAACAAACTAGATTTACAATAATAAAATATATTATTTTTTTTCCTTTCAAGGGCACTACCCCCAAGCTCTTGCCACAGTGCACTGCCCATGAACCCCCAACTAGGGGGATGATCTCCCAAACTCCTCGTGGGGGGGGACCCCACGCCCCCCATTGTAGACGTATCAATATAAGTCTATGTATCGAAAGTACCTTATATAATTGCAAGGTTGAGACACACTTTCCCAATATTAGTGAGTACGACACTAATATCATTGGTTCAACAAATATAACTAATTGAATTCCTTTTAAAATGTTTTCACTTTTGGTGAATACAAGAAGTTGGATCCACATTTTGGTCAAAAAGTGGAAGTTTTTTTCTTGAAAATTTAAAGGTTGTCACGATTGGAGCAAAAATTTGAAGCACTTACTCATAGAATATTAAAATATTCTAGTAATTTGAAATTTAGTAATTTTATTCTAGTTTTCAAATAAGTAATTGTAATAGCTATATGGTATAATTTAATTTATAAATATGCATGTAGAATTTTTTTTATAAAAAGTCTCCTTCTCTCGGTCCTTAATATGCACATGTATGACCAACATAATTAGTTTTCTAATTCAGTTTTGGTAAATATGTGTACTATAGTGAAGTTTGATTAGGATATATATATATATATATATATATATATATATATATATATATATATATATATATATATATATCTTTTTAATGGCCCTAGTTGGTGTTTTTGAAAACCTTTCATGTACATCCAACATAATTTAAGATAAAATAAGAACTTTTTTATTATTATTCTTTTCATTATGTAAATAATTATGTATAGATTAATGACATATATTTTTTTAAATAAGCTTTAAAAATAAAAGTTATTAAGAAATACTAAAACCTAATATTTCAAGTTTATAGACATACTTCCTCATAAATTTATTAATAAATAGAAAAGTATTTTCAATTGTAAAAATATTTATATATTTTAAAACTAGAAATTGTCATATATTATAGGTTTTAATTTTATCAAAAAAATATGAAAAGAAGTCATCAAACATATTATTAAACTCAATTTTTATCTTATTATTTTCATGACATTGTACTTGCAAGTCTAATGCTAAGGGGTGGATTTCCAAGCCTAAAATGAAAGAAAAGACATGTGTTTTAAATTTTATTTTTTATGAAACATGTACATGTTCTAAAAATGAGCACAATATTATATAATTAGAAATAGGTACCCATTTTAAAAAAATAAAATAGATACTCATTTTAGAATGGACACCTAATTTAGAATGGGTACCCATTTAAAAAATTTATTCATTTTAAAATGAGTACCCATTTTAAAAATGCATGTTTGTGAGCTCAAGCCTAAATGGGTACCTATTTTTTGTGAAATGGGCATCCATTTCTGTTAGGATTTTTTCAAGTCTCAAGCTTTGCCTAGAAGTAGACCAAACATCTAATGCTTAGCCTGTTTAATATTTTCACAATGTATTAGTAATAATCATCATTATTATTCCTATTATGGAATTATGATTGTCATATGGTCTATATTTCTATCAATTCAAGGGAATAGAGAAGATAACTTTATCTTTGCTATAACCACCTTAGAGAGTCCCATTAGCGATATTTTTCTTGTATATGATTTAAAAAATAATTAGAGAAATTGAACTACATTAAAATTATGCTAAAATTTGATCAACACATAGGATAGATATTCTTAGAAAATTTTAAACCTTTTGAAGGTGGATAACTAGTGTTTCCAAGTCAATGTATCAATACCCCTATCCCTCATACATACACTTTTGTCCCCATGTAAAATTAGTAATACAACCACCAAATTATTATGAGTATTTTTTTAAAAAAAATAGACTACAAGAATTGAATAGTCCCCCAATAAATTGTAGTGCACCTAGTAAAAAAAATTCACATGAGCAATGATGCTAGTGTGACATGCCCTCTGGTACCAAAGGGATGGGGGGATACTAGACCACATGACCTCTTTCCTACAATAGGATGCTTTAGACAATTGAGGTAGGGCCCCTGCCCTTATTATGGATATTTTCTTAAAATCATATTACATATTTGTATATTTTTACTTTTTTTTCATTAAATTTACACTATAAAAAATTGGTTTTCCTCCCTCTTTCTCATAGGAGTTTTTTTTGTTGTTTTACACTAGTATTTATATTGTCATTTATTTTATTTTCCATATCTTTTATCCCCTATAGTAATGAATAATTAGTGGATCTAACATATATAGCATTATACCTAGTAGATTTGAATATTTTACCTAATTCTAAGCTAAATCATCACACTTGTACCCACAAGGTTGTCTCCAACATATTGAATTATGCTTGACCCCCTTAGAGAAGGGGTACTAATGCTCTATACTATATTATCTCAACACATCTAAAATATCTCTAGAATAGTTTTACTAAAAATTCCTCACTACTAGAGGTCAATTTAAGTTCAGCTACTCACTATTATTTCCTATTTCATCATTTTTTGCACAGTGCATTTATTTTATCCTATTACATATTATTTTGTTGATTTTCTAATTCCAACTCCCTGTGAAAGGTTATTTTTATGTTAGTTGGTGATAGTCTTTCACAGGACTAGTTTATTCCACAAAAGGAAGAAACTATTTATTTATTTTTCTTTAATAGGGTAAGTGCAAAGTAATGGGTCAAATTTTAGTGGAACTGTTAGGATTGAAAGAAATCATGACAAGAATGGTACTTATTTATTACAGTATTGATACAGATTTAGGATCAAGCTCCTAAACTAAAATTTTTACCTGTATGAAATTTGTACCCATTCCTATTTACATCACATTCCTACTTCTTTTTAGAAGAGGTACACATTTATGAGTGTGTATGCATTTCATAAAATTTTTAATTTGAAACTTGTATTTTCTCTTTTGTTTTAGGCTTGGAATCCCAACACTCAGGCTTGGACATGCAAATATAATACAATAAAAAAAGAGAATGTTTGATTTTAGGAATATGGGTGATAAAAAAAAATAAAAATTGATGAAATTAAAAACCCAATGTAGATGGTGATGTCTAGTTTTAAAAAATATAGGTATTTTTATTATTGGACATATTTAATGTTTAATAACTAGTTTATGATAAAATTAGCTCATATAATTGAAATATAAGGTATTATTATTTTTTAATAAGTTTTTTTTTTTGAAAAAGTATATGTAATCAACCTAGACACCATTCCTTACACAATGAAGAAACAAAATTCATTTTATGATTAGTTTAGATCAAATTATGTTGGTCATACAGAAGAGGTTTTCAAGAATACCAATTAGGGCCATAAAAAAATGATTAAAAAAATATTTAGAATGAAATTATAAAAGAATATTCTAATCAAACTTAACCATATTACACATTTTTCTACAAAAGGAATTAGAAAAATACTTCTATTTAGGATCAAATTATGCTTGGCACACTCTTGAATATTTTGGTCCTAAAAAGTGGCTTTAAGAAAGTGATTTTTGTACACACTATACAAAGTTAACCTATATCATATAGGTTTTAAAATAAATAACATATTTGAAAATAAATTCAAAATATTACATTTCATATTACTAGACCTTGTTAAGATTATATGTGTAAAAGATTCAAATTTTCACTCTAACTATAACAAAATTTTATTTTAAGGAAAAAAATTCTACTTTTTGACAAAAAATTGTACCTATTATCTTGCACAATAATGTGTGATGAACTCCTTTAATATTTTTTATGCATTTTTGAGAAAGGTATTAAATTCAAAACAAATATTTTGAAGCATTTATTTCTTCATTGATTGTGTAATTAATACCCCATGTTCATATAGATATCATTCAAATATTCATATGGTATAAATTTGACATGACAAGTATGAATAATTCTACGGAGAACATGAGATAAAAAGTGTGATAAATCATAAGGAATATGCACAATCGAGTTTGTGTAATATGTAGAAGGAATACAATCCTAAGGTCTAGCAATGCTATACATAAGTGGAACAATAATCATGAGATCATATGCATTACTATCATATGTAAACATATTACTTGTCACCTACTCATCAGTATTAGACTCATGGACAAATGAAGTAATTATCTCTAACATAAAAGGAAGAAAACTAACTAACTTAATGAAAGAGGGGAAACATAATCCATGGAAAATCAATATCTCCTTTAACAATTCATAATTATCTATAGAATAAAATATGATTAAATTATCAAAAAGTAAAACTAAAGTGTAACAAAAGATAGTAAATGATCAAAATTGGAGATATATGCACATAAACGAGCTAAGGCATGAGACCTAAAATGAGTCATTAGGGTATAGTAGCCAATGGTGGGAGGATATTGTAAAACATATTTCTCAATATGCAATATCTAGACCATAGTCAAGGTATAATATGTATACCAAGGTAAAATCAATCAATCCTTCATAAACCCAAAATTTAATGGTGAAAATATAATTACACCATTTGTACAAAACATTAAAAGAAGTGTATTTTTACCCATATGGTCAAAACCTATGGGGTGTAAGATTTAATACGTTGAAAAAAATAAAATGAAAATATAACTTAATATTATGTAGGCTATTGAAATAAATGCAAACAAATCAATGGCAATAAACCAAGGTTATATAAAGGACAATTGAGAATGATGAGTGATATAAATAAATCTTAATTTATGCAGTCAAATGATAGAGATTAAGAAACAAAGCATTAGAAATAGTTTTAAGAATTTTATGTAACATAGATTCTATTTTGTTAGTCACCCAAAAAAATCCTGGTTGTGCTTGCTATATTCAATTTTGTGTAGACTTGAATCTTTCCTTAGGTCGATTTCACCTTTGTGGATTACTATGTGAATCTGGTGTTTAGTAGTATTTGAAGGGAATTACTAAATTCCATGAGCCAGACTCTCCTAGATTCACCCCATGATTATGTCATCTCTATGATCATGGAAATAGTTGAAGACAAGAGTCTTTAATCATACTAATGTGTTAGAATGATTAAATATAGAGTTAATATCAATTTTAATGCAAATCAAATCAAAGTATTTTTATTTTTTTAATTCTTGATTGAAAAAAAATCTGATACATATACATCGAATACCTTTATTTTTATGGTATGACTAACTATAATTCCATTTCTATACTTCCTTGTTATACTATGATTAACTCTCTTGCTTTGAATAGATCTTCTTTGGTTTTCTATCCTTTTTTCCCTATAGAGAAAGTACAGAATGCAGAAAAAATAGATATCTAAGTCAAAACAATTCACATTACTTAACGTGTACGGTAGATAATTTGTATACCATCTTTGGACGGCAAACGTGTGATAGATGCTTGATGATAATCGATTCTAAAAGTCTCTTGAGAATTATATTAAAGCTTTTTGGGAAGAAAATTTTTCTTAATCAATGTTAAGTCAATTTTTAATAGCGTACTAGAGGACGAGAGACATCGATACCTCTTGGTAGAAAACGAGGAACTTGCAGGAAGTAAAATATTTTCTTCTGAGCAAGCGGTAAATTTAGAGGTAGTAAAAGAAACCTAATCAAGCGTATTTGTCTGTACGCGGAAAAAAAATCAAAACTTGCTATATAACAGTTAATCACTTCCTGCTTAAATATACATAGCTTGTAATACAAGCTTTTCTGAGTAACAATGTTTGAAAACCAATTAAGAAGAAAAAGGCACCCAGTCAAATGGCGTCGATGCAAATCTGTATCAATTCAGTATTTGGATAACTACATGTAGACTATTATGTAGTCGAAAATCATAAAAGACTAATATAATAAGAGGGTAGGGTGGAAACGTAACTGTGCAGTTGATGTGGAGTAATGAGCTCTGTGAAGGGAATTGTCGCGACCGGAATAGCGGTAAGAGGCGTGATCGTTTCGGACAGCTTGGGAGTCTTGGCGACATCTACCGAGTCTTGCGGAGGAGTCGTCCAGTTGTGGTGGAATAGGTCTACCACTGAGAGATAAAAGTAGTGTGGCCAAATCAACTAATGGATTGTTTGGCTAACCGATTTCTATTCTTGCAGTCTAAAAAATAAATAAAAGAATTAAAAAATGTATAAACAAAATTGTTATTCTACATTTAGTTATATTTCAGATTAAGTAAGAGAATACAAAAAGGCAATTAGATTTTCACCAATATAAATTTTGATGGTCATGTGATGCATTCAAGATAGTTGATTATTGTTCAGTGTTGATGTAGTAGTTTATTTTGACAATTTGACTTTGCCTTCCATCAAATTTTAACTCTTTCAAATGACTTAGAAACTAATTAATTTATAGATTTGGAATAAGGATAATAAATTGATAGGATTAGGATAATAAATGGATAGGATTTGATCTTGTGCAATGGAGGGAGGGGATTGATCTATTTGTAAATTAGAGTGAGAAGCTTATAGGTGTGATCTTGTGATTGGTGCACATGATCACAACAAAGATTATAAAAAGATGGAGGATTGAGATTTTTTCATGAGTGGAAAATGGGTTTTTTGGAATCTCGTGCACTTCATGTCTTGTTCATAATTGATTTTGATTATTTTAAACAAAGTGATAAATGAATGTATATACAATGATTTAGTAGATTATATCTAATTTGTTTATTCAAATAATGACGAGGATGATTTTGAATGAATTAAATACATATCATGTATTTATTTATTTTAGAAGAGAATTTTGACTCAATGATTTATTTATTTAAAGTTGAAACTTTTAAAGAACGGTTGAAATAGTTAAATTAAATAAATAAAACTAGCTTATTTAATTAAAGAGAGAAGAATTATCAAAATGATTAATTCACTAATGGTATTTATTTATTTAATATTTAAAGTAAATATGTAAGGTAGATCTGGTGTAAATGATGGTGCAAATGTGAGAACACATTTTAAGTGTCTACATTTTGTCCCTCTTTGAGACAATGTTTGATAACACTGCTTCAAAGAAAAATATATATTTTAAAAGGATACCCTAGTTGCTAGGTGGAGTGATAAAGACATATGAGGTATTAATGCCTCCGTAAAAGGGGAAATATGACTATAAGGCTTGGATGGGCTCTCTATCAGAGAAATAAGGCCTAGAAAGTGAAAGGGTTTTGAGGAATGATTAAAATGAAATGAAATACTTATGGAGAAATATAATATATATGATGTTGGGTGATGAGGTAGGAAGGTTCCTTCTTCGCTTGGTGGAGAAAAGAAAAGAGCAAAGAAAAATGGAGCAAGATTTAGTGATCCATCATCAAAATGAGTTGGTTTGAGAGTATAGGAAAGTCTCCCTTAAGTGAATATGTCTTTTGTGTACTTTTAGTGTAATTTAGGGCATCTAATGAGGAGGAAATGGATGCACTACACATTCACTAGATATTTCCTTATATGCAGGAGAACACATAGACAACACAAGTGCATACACGTGACCACACACAAGTAGACCAAGTGCATGGTCATCAGTCAGACATGTAGAATAATACATGGTGCATTGCAAATATGGAATAGGCAAGAAAAGGGATAGCACAAGTGGACTTAATAGTGGTCTACGTACTATATATAGGGTTGTATGTGCACAAAATAGTGTAGGAAAAATAATATGTGGTGCATGCACACAAAAAATTGTTGCAAGAACAATGTAATGTGGTAGAAGAGCATGCAAACTAAGGAGGTATTTAGGTTTTAATTAAAAAAAGATAGATGTATAGGTTAAGTTACTGATTTATTAGAAAATGGGGTCTTCATGGGTCAACCTAGGGTTTAAATATTGTGACTACAGTGTGTGTGAGCATGAAGAAATTTCTCATTGTGGTCAACTAAAAGAGGTTGTTTACAATTATGGGGTAAATTTAGAGATTCAACAAGGATTACATGGGTTTGATGGAGGTAGTGGGGTTGAGATATGTAGCATAATTCCAAAGGTTAAAAACTAGATATGGATCTACTAATTACACAGCCTAATTAATAGAAATCAAATATGTTGATGTTTTAGTACCTAATATAAGAGATGATTATTTTTAGGGACATGTGGAGTATTTTTTGAACCTCAATTCATGATGATAAAATATATTAGTGGGTGATATATATCTAAGTATCATTATGGAAACTAGTATGGAGAGTGTGATTTCCCATGTATGGGATGGCTCTAGATATTGATGAATATGTGGGTCAAGTGTACTAGGTAACTTTTGTCTACATGGTAGTTCAATGGAGAAATCCTTTAAATAAAAGATTGCTTGGGAGGAAATAAAATTTATTCTTAGCTTGGTGGAAAAGAGAAAAAGAGTTTTAGATCATGGAGAGAGGAGAGAAGTAGAATGGAGCTTGACTTAATTGATCATTATTAAAATTATTCTAGTTTGGGAGTATAAACAACTTCTTTCCAATTAGCTTTGGGTGAGTGCCCCATTTATGCATTTTTGGTTTAACTTATGATATTTAATTAGGATGATGGTATGAGTTCCACATGCATCTAGAGAGCTTCCCTAATGCATGAGAACAAACAAACAATAAAAGTTCATGTACATGGACACACACAAATAGCATAGGTGCATGAGAATGAGTGGCACATGCACAAGAGTACACAGAACATGCTCAAGTATGGCATAAGTAGGTAGAATATTTGTAAAAGTGAACCTAATAATAATTTAGGTGCCTGGAGTGGTGCAAGAAAACCTAGGGTGGAAAAAGTCAACATGAATTGAAGAGGTAATTAGGTTTTAGAAAAATATTATTGTTGATCATCAAAGCTTGCACCTTTCTGACAGTCTTATGGGAAATTCAACGAGTGGGGGACAAATTGCGTCTTACTAAATACCTCTGGGTTTTTTATACAAAGTTGGCTCTTCTTTGGGGTTTTGAGATAAGGGGAGAAGGAAATGTAAACATAAAACATAAAAGGCGATGTGCCAAAACTTTTACAACATTTCAAACCCAAATCATTCCTATGATTGATATAAATAGACACATAACCCCACAACCCTTCATTATTGGAAAGAGAATGAACAAAGGCTAACTTCAAGTACAATGCAAAATTTTAGATCTTTCTACAGGTAGTGTTCATTAAGGTCCGATCAAACATAAAAATTTCTTATGGGTAACAAAACAATATTTTAGAAATCACATGAACTCTTCCTCCTAATACAACATAGCACAATAAAATAAAAACTTTTAGAAAAATAGACAAGTCCAATGACATAGTCCAGTTTTCTTAAGTCACTACTCTACCATACGAGCATAAAGCATAGAAATCCACTACTTAAAATACCTAGATATAGTTTGCAAGACACAATGTTTCATTCAGAAAAATAATATAAAGAAAGAAACTTGAAAAAGGCCATAGATGCACAGTCTCAACAATTTCTCCCCAATAGTTTATGCTTTTAAATATCAAATGAACTTCAAAACAAAGGTCAGATGCCAATCCGATAATAGTTTAAACCTTAATAGATATAACATGCCAAAGTAAAGTATTAATGTAACTTTCTTTTGAAAGTAATTCTAAAATATTAAGAAAACTAAAGAAACTTTTCTTAACAGAGAAAATATCACTTGGAAAAAATCCTCCTTTTATGTCGTCGCCCTCCTTATATAGCTAGAACAAAAGATACATGTTGCCTCAGCTTAGAAGTAATTGCCACCAGGTGTTGATAGTTAATAGCACACAATCTGATCATACATCTTTGGTTAGGTTGCAACGATCTTTGCACATCAATTCTCATCTACTGCATTAATATCCTTTAGATATTTTAACAAAGATAGAGGCTCATAATTGATCGAATCCTAAAAAAAATAGCTTGGTAAAAGGCCCACTTGACCAATCACATCACTCCCAAGCACCGTCTCAACACTTCCATCCCAAAAATTGAGAAAAAGAAAAGAAAAGGCTAGCCAACTCTGGTAAACTCCTCAATCAAATTACTTCATAGGAGGTGCAAATAGCCCACGA
This sequence comes from Sequoia sempervirens, assembly GCA_007258455.2. NCBI lineage: Eukaryota > Viridiplantae > Streptophyta > Pinopsida > Cupressales > Cupressaceae > Sequoia > Sequoia sempervirens. Next base: position 55,248,200 of record VDFB02105785.1, read on the forward strand.
TGAAGAATGACGTGTCAGCGAGGTGGAAACTCCTGAGCTTATGAATATAGCTCCCAAGAAAATGTTTGATGATTCAACACGTGCCCCGAACTCTCTCCCAAAAGGAAGATGAAAGATGAAAGCTACGCAACCAGTACATGGCACATTGTGCATATTTTCAATGATTCTATTTGAGCGTGGGTGCACCCGAAGTTGAAGACATTTATGCAAGCCAAAAAATGGAAATGACTGAGGCATAAAATGTACTTCATAGTTTTGGCGACTCACAGGGGTCTTCGCTCTGTGAAGATATGAATCCAGGCCTCTAGTTGTTCCTAGAGTTTGACAAAAGCGGTACACTGAGCCTCCTAATCCACATTAGTTAGTAAAACAGGGGTCTGGATCTGCCTGTATGATTGCTTGAAATTGAAAATCTCCTTAAAAGAGATGATCCCCCATCTGGAAGAAATCACACCCAGGTGATAACAGAGCCGAGAAAGAGGGTAGATCTCATGCTCAACATCATCCACCATGGGTGTGGAACTTGAGCTTGGAAGTTCTGCAGTGGTTTGGATCTTGCGTCGGATTGCATTAATTATTTGCTCCATTGTCAGCACATCTTCATCTGATGAAAGAAGAGAAGGAAACCCGAAACCAACCAAGATAGCTAAGTCCTTGATCTCAACAACCTATTTATTCAACAACATCTAGTAATCATTACATTTTTCTGCAACCATGGGACAGTTGATGATCTCATTGAATTTGAAAGAGGTGACCCACAGATTGGGAATTCTTGCTCTTCCAAGAACCTGACCAGTGGCGATGCTCAATTTAGAGATGAAACTTTGGGAATCCGCCACTCGAGATGAAGATTTTTGCATGAAGTGATCAACCATTGGACCAACCTTAGCATTCAGTTCCTGAACATCCCTTAGAAATTACAAGGTAGGTCCCAAAACACACACACCAGTAGCTATCCACTCCCAATGCATAGCTATCAGCCATCCCATTATAGGGAGGGGTCTAGATCCTCTTGCAATAGTTATGATGGAGCTTCAAATTTTTACTCCTTATGTTTCACTCATGCCCTGCCTTATGTTGCTGGTCTTTCATGGTGTTGAAAATTTTCTTAGGGTTGGGGTTTTAGCTTTGTCTTCGTGTAAAACCCTTATGTTTACTTTATGCCTGGGGTGGGATCTATTTTGCTATTATTTTTGGAAGGCTTTTAAAACAAGTTATGCCCCATTGTTCTATCTAGGCTTGGCCCCTTTGGTCTTAATTTTTATTTCCTTCGTGGGTTTTATTTTCCTAAGTCTTGGTTGATCCCATGTGATAGAGACAGGGTTGGATGGAAACTCTCACTGTTCCATGCTCTGAGTCCTTGCCTTGAGAACTCCTAAGGGATCTTTTTCACCCTAACCTATAAGCCCTATTCCTGATAACAAGACTCCTGGTCTTACTAGCCAACCCTGCTATCAATTACAATTCCTTAACCAAGCATTTCTTGGTGCTCTTCCTCTCATGCAATTCCTGGCCTTTAATACTCTTAAAGACTAGCTCAACTCCAAATACTCCCAAATCTTGTTGCAGGGGTGTGAAAAGCTTCCATGGCTTCAAAATCATCTGACTAAGGCTCTTGATCAACCTCCACTCACTAGTTCTCCATTGCTTTCAAGAAAATGCTTTTCTTGGGTTTGAAAGGCTAGTAGCCTTGAGCCCCAATTAGGTCTCTGAAATAGGGGTTTGATACTTCTTCCTCCTAAACCCACCAAGGATCTAGGTTCTTGGCTTAGGAATGGTGATTTCCTTACCCTCACCTTCAAGAATCTTGTGGTCTCAAGCCTGTTCAGGCTGTATGTTGTCCAGACCCAAAAATGCACAAGAACCTAGGGTTTCTAATTTCACAGAGATGAATGAAGACTGTCAAAGAATGCTCCCTCAAGATGAGCTAACAGAACTCTCTCCTAACCTCCAAGCATACTTAAGACCTTTCTTTAAATTCTCCAAAAATAATTTCACTCAGATCTTTGTTCCCCTACAAAATATGGAACTTTTCCTTCAAGACTGCCCCAACCGGGCTTGCTCTGGCTCGCCTAGGGCATCCATTTGCTAGCCACCAAAGAACTCACACAAACCCTATTTACAACCATATTTACAAGCAAGGTGACTAGGCACTATTTCCAAAAGGCCATACAGATTGTATGGAGGAAAAGTGTCCTAGCACCACATTTTCAAAATACAGTCTATTTCATACCAGAATTTGAGCAGAAATAAAACTATTTACAATAAAAACTTATAAATGCAACTAAGAAACTTCTTAACCTTCCAAAATGCTTGGGTACAACCTAAACTACATTATACAAATCAAAGCTAACACTGTTTAATCCATTTAAGCACTGCTAAAAAATAAAAAAACCAGAAAATAATGGTAAGAACGTTGTTTTTCTCCCACTTCTGAAAACACAGTCTGTACAATGAAACTTCCAACCCACCAAAAGGTCGTGGAATCCCTTAAATATGCCTCCACAACAACTTAGGTGCTTTGGTTGAACACAAAGATGACCTAAAGATTCAAAATATAAAACCTCATGTGTTTTCAAACACTTTGGCTAGGTTGGTAAAGATGACAAGTTGGGCTTCAAAACCCACTCATGATTGCCACCTCCCAATCTATTGATCATGGAAAGATCAAGTTTTATTCAAAACAAAAACAACACTCGAGATGGTCAACCTGACCTCAACTTAACACAACAAAAATTTGGACTTCCAACAAAACCTTCAATAAAGCTAAACTTTGCCAGGTGCTCCTGCACCACCATGTTTCATCTTTTTAAAAATAACTTATGTCATTGTTTTCCATCTGCCTAGTGATGTCCCCTTGTCCTTTTAATGAATGTTTTATTTTGCAAAAGGGATCGAATTCGTGCTACTGTTGATCAAATTGCCTTTTGATATCAACATTTGCCCGCCATCTCATGATTGGGAATTATAGTATCTTTATTGATCACGATATCATGGGTGGGTGCCATGTGTCCTTTTTAGCATGGCCAAAGGAGACCAATTTGTGTGTCGTCGATCAATCTTCACCAGATATCAATAGTTGCCCATCATCGTGTGATCCAAAGCTACAATATCTTTACTGATCATGATATCGCGGGCGAGCACCACATGTCTCATCTAATGAAGCTGAAAGAATAAGGAAATACATTAATCTAGCCTTAAATACATTAAAAGTTGGGTTACTAAAGTGCTCTCAGGGTGCACATGTTTTAAATCAATAGATCTATTATAATATGGATGGGAAAGCTGCTTGATGGTTAAGGATAAGGCTAGTGACTGTGTTGAAGGACTGAGATCACTGATGCTTAAGATCAATGGTTGCCCGTTATCATGTGATCTAGAATTGCAAGGTTTTTACTGATCGCGATATTGTAGGCGACTGCCACGTATCTCATCTAGTGGAGCCAAAGAAACAATGAAATACTTTAATCCAGCTTTAATATGTTATGTTGCAGGTGTGATAGGGTGAATTTAGGTGCTAGAAAATGAACAACAAACAATAGAATGCAAATAACACTAAAAACAACCTACACCTCAAGATTAGCCTAGTTGGATTCAATGCAAAATAAAGGAAACAAATGGAACCTTTTACCTTGTCTCGAATTGAACCTTTGGTTGGCCCTTCAATCTTTGGTGTTGTACGCTCCTTGGATGGCACCAGATGCAAGCTAGATGATGATATGAGAATGGATGAAAGTGGATGCAAGTGTGAAAAATGGCTAAGTATGGCTCCTAGAAAATTTTTGTAAGAGTTTGGCTACAATGCATGATCTCCCCTAAAATGAGAGAAAAGAGGGGGTATTTATAGAGAATTTGGGATTCTCTAGGGAAATGGATAGTTAAGATTGAGCCATCAAGATCAAGATGTAGGGCAATGGTGAGTTGAGAACTCACAAGCCCTCACATATTGACATGTGGCATGTGAAGTGGCTCAAAAAGGTAGAGTGGACATGAGGTGGAGTGGTAGTACATGGCATGGATGGGGTACATAGTACTTTGGGATTAGGATAAGATCTCCTCATAAAGGAGGTACTTTTCCCCATGTGGGTGAGAGGACATATGGGGAATTAAAAATTCCTCAAATATTCTCATGGGGATGAGAGAAGGAATTTAAAATTCTTTTAAATGCATTGGGGGATTAAATGTGAATTAAAAATTCACATGGGGAATGGAGATGCCTTGTTCAAAAAGAGAGCTTTTAATGAAGTTGACTAAGGACACATTCCATAAATGATATGGGGATTAGAGATGACCTAATTATGTGATTAAGGTTGTCCAAGTACTTGATTAGACTAATCAATGACACATTAGAGGCAAGTGGGAAATTATGGAGGATGGGATCCTAATGATGATTAGGGGTGTGCACATCTTAATCATAAATTAATTATGACTAAGAAAGAAGGTTAGATTGCTAAGAGGGATTAGAGGCCAACTTGCAAAAGTTGGAGGATGTGACAATGAGAGAGACAATAAGGAATTTAAAAATAAATTTAAAATTCCAAAAGATAATGACTAAATTAAATAAAGTGATGCATTTATTTAATTTAGAGAGGAAAGAGGGGAAAAGTATTTATTAAATTAAATACTTTGGGAAACCTTATGCAAGATACACAATATTAATTAAATGAATGATTTAATTAATACTAGAAAATAGGACGATTTAAATGAGAAAATGGATTATTAAGGAGACGACTTTGACCATATGGAAGTGATCAAATTTGGATGTCTACAGTGGGTTACTAAAATGCTTGTGAGATGCACGTGCTTCAAATCAATGAAGATGTTATGATCTCAGTGGAAAAGGTGCTCGACAGAAAATGATAAGGCTGACTAATGCTTTGAAGGAATGAGATCATTGATGCTCAAGATCTACGGTCACCTGCCATCGCGTGATCAAAAGTTGCAGGATCTTTACTAATTGCAATATCGCGGGCGGCTGCCACGTGGATTTCCTTCGTGGCGTATGGTATGGTGCGCCCCTTATTTGCCATGTTGGTGATTGTGTCAGCTTATTTTGAAGATGGTCATTTGATCATTTGATCTAACTAAAGGATCAACGACTAAGATTTAAATTTGCATCAAATATGGTTGGAGCCATTCGTGCAGTGTGTGAGTGAGCTTTAATGGCGAATGAGACATTTACTGGAAAAATTTGATCGAAATAAAATCAATTCTCCTGCTTTATGTGTATCACAAGGAACTCAAGTTTTTACGAAGCAGTTTCAGAGCTGAAAGCGAAGTTATGAATCATTACAGCCAGAATTTGGGATTTCTATGAATAAAGCTATGAGTTTATTTTTTGTGCGTCCCGGTCATTCTGCACTTAAATTTGGGAAAATATTTGTTGTTCTTTTCATTGAGCTTGTTGATGAATGTGTCAAGGTTATAATTTAATTATAGTTGTGAGAAATTACACTATTTTGTTCTATAATTTTCTTTCTCTAGTTAGTCCTAGCTCTTTGAAGTATAATGTTGTAAAGAATCCCTAGTTTGTCTGAGATGGCACCACCAAAGCAACATTCTGGCCAAGTTGATTATCTAAGAAGAAACCTGTATGATGGTTTCTTGGATCAATTTCCATTGTCAACAAATGATAGGAGGAAGGGATTGGTCCTAATGTGAGGGAAAATCCTGGGGGAAGGGTTAGTATACAATTGCTTCAACATAGCCGATGCTAGGGTTCCCCTCACAGGCTTGGAAATGTTCATATTGTGGTATGGACAGAGGAATTTTCCTCACCCTTTTTCAAATGGATGGATGTATGATATGGGGAAGCTGGTGGTACCAAATGTATTCCTTGATGTAGACCTGCTTAGGACAGTAGCTACAAGATATGACCCTGTCACACGGGTAATTAGAGATAATGATGGAAGGGTTTTATTAAGCATTAACAAAGATGATATCCAAAAAAAATTTGACTTGAGTGAACTGAGTGAAGACTTGGTTCCTATCAATTTTGAGAAAATGAAGTAGGAATATGCAAAGTTGAAGTCTCTTTTTAGAGCTAAGTTGCTTCCACCTCATTTGGCTAGGGTAGGAGGTTCAAGATTTCATATCAACCCCAATGACCAGGAACCTTTCAGATTAAATTTTTTTGTGAATCATTTCCTGGCCACTTTCTATTCATTATGTCATATTTTTGGTTTAAGTCCTGGTGCAGTGATGCCCATTGCATACATGTTCAGGGGGGTTCAAATACAACACCCTAACTTCTCTGTGACATATGACTTTGCTTCTTTCTTGGTTGAGAGGATACATGAAGGGTTGTCAAAGTTGCATAAAAATGATACCAACACTCAATTCTTTTGGTATTCTATGCTGATGCATATGTTCTTTTTCAAGAATGTTGATTTCTTCTCTGAATGGATGAAATTAAGGCAATTGGTTGATGGAGAAAGATTTCCAGTATAGATATGGGCTGCTGATTTATCTTGCAATAAGGAAAGTACCAGTTATATGCAATTTGATAATTGTTTTGCTTCTAGATTAAGGGCTAGATTGATGGTGAATGTACCTAGGATCCCTGAGGAATTACATGATTTCCTCAGGCCAAAGGGGAGGAAGCCAGAATTAAAGGTTTGCCATAACTAGGGTGACATTATCCCATATCCAGTCAGCACTATTTTGAGGGTATATGGTTTTCAAGGAGCCCCTCATATACTTCCATACAATGTGCCACCAAGAGTGGGGTTTGCAGAAGTTATGTGGCAAATAGGTTGTATTCATGAGGAAAACCTCACTAGAAGGGGTAAGGGAACATTTTTTCCTGATTCTATAGTGGTGTCTGATTTTGCCTTTTAAAAGGGAGGTTGGGTGTATTTTGAGAAATTCTTTGAGGATTATCATTTGAGGTGTGGTCCAAAGCGGCAGCATGATCCTGAGGGTTTCTTTACCGTTTTCAAACAAAGAATAAAAGCTGGCAAGTTTGTGCATGAATTCAACTTTCCTGAGGACCTGATTAGAAATGAATTCAACCTAAATAAATAGGAGTTGAACAAGGAGAAATAGATAGCTTATAGTAAGTTATTACATGTTGTGCACAAAATGGATCTAAAATATGATCCCCTATTGGAATTCAGTCCCCATCATAAGAAAATTGATTTTTTGATGGAGAACTTCAAAGAGATTATGGACACTTTGAGAACCAAAAAGGTAAACTTAGAATTGATTCTAGGTGCACAAGAACAAGGTTCCAGACCAATTGAAAGAAGAATAATATACCAGCCTACAGAAAGGTGGCCTATTTACATGAGGAAAAAGGATAGCAGCAGTGATGAGGAAGAAGTGGACAGAAAGGGGAAGCAAAAAATGAAGTTACCTTCACAACCAGGTCCAAAATTCAAGGTACCTGGGGTAATTAAAATCATTGATTTAGAATCATCACCGGAAGATAGTCCCACATCACCACCATCTGAGCCAAGCCCTAAGAGAAAAATGATCGATCAACCACAAGAGAATTTGATGGATGAAATTATTGTTATTGATCATGACATGTAGGTTGGTATGCCTTCCCCTCCTAGACCAGCTAAATTGGTTTTATCTGATTTAGATATGAAACGTAAAAGTGTACAAGATGCAAGAATGGAAGCATGCAAGGAGTTTCTAGATGACAATACATTTGTAAAAACTCTTGTATTCTTGCAATTGGTATGGAGGATGAAATTTGAAGAATATCAAGATAAATAACTAAGACCTGACAGGTCAGACTAGGAGAATGATGAGGAAGTAAAAGCTCAATTAATTGGATAATTCAAGAACATCACTCCTGAAGAAGGAAGAAAACTAGTGAGTCGAGATGGAGTATTGATTATTCCTGAATGGGACATTGCAGATGCTATAGCATTTAATGCTATTATGAAGTCCAAGCACCCCTTGCAATATTCTAAAGAAGGAGTCAAGGCAACACTTCAAGACTTTGCTTTCAGTGAAGAGTATGAAACCTTGGCAATTTGGGCATTGGCCCTAGAAGGGAGAAAACCAAATTTTATAGATATTAATCCAAATTTCAGAGGTGGATTAATAATAAAGAGATATTCATAGACCTCAACCATTGAGGCCACTAATTTGACTGTGAATGTGGCCAAATTGGCCCAAAAGATTGTTGAAAGGGAGGAGGCTAAAAAGAAGAGCCTAATAGAGAAGTGTAACCTTTTGATTGAGGAGTACAACAAGATGCAGCGGAAGAATGTTGAGTTGTAGACTGAGGTGGAAAGGTGTAGGTATAAATAGATTGGGGAGACTTCAAGTGCTCCAAGAACTAGTACATTACCTTCCACAACAGGGTCAGTGCCTCTTGCTTCTCCAATTGTTTCCACACCAGGATTCCCAGTCAGAATCCTACCCTCACCCCTTCTTTAGAGGAAATTGAAGAAGAAACAAAGTGCTCTATTGATCCTACAAAGAAGTAACTCTTGCAAAAAATTGATGAGTTGCAGGCATCATTAAAGGTAATTGAGGAGGGATCTCTTTTAAAGAAAAAGGAGATTGTTATTGCTGTTTTGAGGCATTTAAATGAAAAGGTTGATAGTAAATTACTATCTATACATTCTTTATATTCTTTGTTGTTAGATGCAATAAAGAATATTTATAGGGATTAGTAGGTAGTGATACAATTGATTGAAAATTGGATCCCTAGGGCCAGTGATCTAGATGTCATGTATAAGGCCTCAAGGTTTGATACAAATAATAGGCCCCAATCATTAAAGCCTACTCAAGTATTAGTTAAGTCATTTCAGGGTTTTTAGACCTTACCAGATGATTTGAGTGGGAAGATCAGGGAATTGGTGAAGAATTTCAATGATTGGGGTAACACATTGTTACCTGATATAATTGATGAGCAGGGGAAGATCTGGTCACTCCAACAATGGAAATATCAAGCAAGTGAGGTCATTAATGATCAAATTAATTCAATTTGTGATGATTCGAAATATGATTTGTTGGTGATTTGTATGGATAAAATTATTAGTACCAGCTCTTTTTTGGAATCTTTTGAAAGGGATGCAAATCAGGTAGCAGTAAAATACATACCTTATAATGCCAAGGTGAATGAGGTAATTAATTTTGATTGGCCAACTGATGAAGAATACCATAAATGGGTAACTAAATATTTGACTGAGGAAGAGTAAAAAGAATGGACTACTAATGGGTGGCAAATCAGATGTTGCGGTTACAATGGTTTCCAATTTTTCTTTGATGGCGGTCTTGGTGTGGAATTCTTATGGTTTTTGTTGTTGCATCAACTTTCCTCAACTGACATGATGAACAAGAATATTCTCCAGGGTGATGGTTGTAACAATTTTTGGAATATCACCAGGTGCTCCAATTGGCTGGTGACATGTGTACTTTCTAGTGCAATGCTTGTTTACTCATTCATTCTCTATAAGAAGGATTTCAAGGCTAGAAGTACGGGTTAGCAAGTTAGATAATTTTTGTCGAGTCTAGCTGAAAATGTAAAAGAAATTGTAAAGTTTGATGGTTTTAGAGAGAAATGCAATTTAGGTTTTGAGTCTTTCTGTAATAGGTTTTGAGTTCATGGGGATTTAATGTTGTATGACGGTACTAGCATTTGAGTTGAAATGATAAATTCAAGCTCGTGTCTCTCCATTGTACATGCATATCGGAACTTAGAATGAAATAACTAAGGGTTGTTTTATCCATCTCATTGTTGTGGTGTGTATGATTCTATTTTAGCTTTAATTCAAGGAATTAATTAAAATGCTTGAATGGGATTATAGGCGGATATTTTTTGTATAAGGATTTGATAAGTAGTATTGGGTTAGAATGCATACTGATGAAATTGTAATGCAATATTGTCATGGATCGTATATGTCATGTATTAAATCTATCATAAACCTCTAGATGCTTATGAATTTGACTCTTGCAATGGATATATGGCACTAATCGAAGTTGTAATTACCCATATGATTCAGTATTTGATTGTCTTTGCCTAGAGCTTGCTACAAATTGCAAATCAATGACTATCTTATACTATGGATTGTGTTGTAGTTGTCTCATGCTCCAGATAGTTGATATTGTCAAGGAATAGCCAATTCTATTCGAGATTATCCTATCGTGTTGAGCTATTAGTGAGATTATCTGCTATTGTTAATGTCGTTTATAATAATGGTGCAGAGGTTGTAAACACATTAATGGATCACCCTCCTGGGTCTTGCAGAGCGTGAAGTGTAGGAGGATTTTTTAAAGTCCTCGTCAGTTGGTCCAGGTCCTTCAAGATGCCTTTGATTGGAATTGGAAATTCCATAGGTAGATTAGAATACCAACCTTGTTACATTGTAAAAATGCAGCCAACAAGTTAACTCCTAGTTAAATCAAGCCTCTCTTTCCCTGGTGTTTTCTTCCATTTGACCCTTCTCCCGAAGAGCATTTTCCAACTTAGAGCTTAGTCTTTTGACTTCTTGTCTTTACTCTTCTGCCTCTATCTGGATCCTCTAAATATCATTGATATTTTAGGATCGTAAATCACTTAACTCTCTCTTTAAGTTTTCAATTTCAGTACAAAGTCGAACTTGTTTATTCAAAGCATTTGTAAGCAACATGGACACATCTCCTTGTTGGCCTTGAATTTTCCTTACATAGGTTACTTTAGCCTCCTTGGCTCAGACTTCATTATGTAGTATGCTCACTGTTCCTTTTACATTTTCCAACTCAACTTTGTGCTTCTTTAATTGCTTGTCTAGCCTTTCATAATCAACATATACCACCCCCTATGTGGCTTTGACTAGGACCATTTTATCATGTGGGTGAGTTTTGCTCAAGTCCAGGGCCACAACATGAATGTCGTAATCTTCCATCTACATTTGTCCTTCAAGCTTGCAAATGAGTGGCTTCATGGTGGTAATAAGCAAAGAGTTCTACTCTTCATTAAAACAGGCTTCGATTCTCTTGGTGGTAGGCCCCTCAAAAAATTTTGACAACATTTTCTGCTTCCTATCCTTTCAGGCCTATTTGGTAGCATCGAAATGACCTTGGAGATTTTGAGGGATGTTGACACTCTAAGCTGCAATGGGAGGACTAGGGGACAGTCCAAAAAAGGTGATAGTAGGGGAAACTTCATATGTGTGAGCATGGTGGGACCCAAAGGGTAGCGTGATCATGGAAAAGGTGAGAAACTAGATGGAGTAGGGGAAAAAATAGTAGGGGTAAACACAAAAATAGGATGATGGAGAGGTGCCTTCCTAGAAGTATATGGGTTGAGAGTAATAGGAAAGGTAGTGGATTCATCCATTCTAGTGGGGTCCTTTGAAAAGGCAACTAATGACACAATAATGGCCATGGCAGATGATGCTCCTTCGGCACACGAAATGGTTTCAGCAGGTTCATTGACAATGGCAGGGGGTGTATTGAACATTATTGGTTTGTGAACCGAAGATGGAGGATTCCCTTTCGATAGAAGGAGGCAGGGGATCAACCAAATATGCAGAAATAGGAAGAAGAGTGGGAGCGAAACTTACCTGAGCTATAGCAGATGAAATGTTTTGTAGGTGAACTCCACTTCTTCTTCCTGTCGAACTAGTATGTCAGGGGCACCCAGGTCCTGGATCCTCCTTCGCTTTGCATGGTTAGGACCAACATGTTTTGATCCTCTAGCTAGAGATTCCTCTGACATTTGACCTTTAGTGGCCATTGAGGATCCCCTTGGGGACTGTTGGGGCCCTTTTCCTTTACTTTGGGTGCGGGAGGTAGACAGAACTTGTGGACCCCCTATCTTTGAATCTCTTTGGATGTCAAATTCTTGAGGTCTAGGAACTAGAAGTGGAACTTGTTCCTCATCAATTTCATGGCTCGTTTCAGGATTATTGTTGTTAGAATCAGCATCTTTTTCATATATGTCCTTGAATTTCTCATCTAGTTGAAAGCTACCGAGCAAGGCACCTGGATTTCTCATCTCTTGTCGGAACCTCCAGAATTGTGCCTTCTTTCTTTCCAACCATCCCTTATGCCTCAGCTGTGCATTGAGAGATTTTCCCATTGGGAGATTCCTCTAATACTGTGCTTGGCACTCATAAAAACTTAGCCATTTTGGCTGCTCTTTTGGAATGTAGGCCAATTCAATGTATATTTCTACACTCTCCTGACTAGGATTTCTCCTTCTTTGGAAGTATTCCCTATCCTCATGCCTTAAACTAAAACGCCTGTCTGGGTTGTAATTCCATTTGTCAAAAATGAGGACCAAACCCAGAGTCGCCAATATATTTTTGATCTCATCCTCAACCTTCCGCTTAGCCAATATTACCTAACTCTTTTCAATCACAAGGGGAAGATCGAAAAGCTTTGTTTTATTCCTCCCGACACCATAAATCCTGTCGACAGTGGATACTTGTCGGCATGCTTCCAATGTAAAGGTTGTCTATTACAAATTTAGGGAGTTGGAAAACCTCCTCAGGAAAGCCATGAAACCTAAAAATGTGAAATCCTCACCTAGGAAATAATCCAATGGGATAGGTGGATGCTCCATCCATTCTATAACCTCCTAAGAGAAATGGCTAATGGGGCAAGGCAATAAATCCTGGAGCACTGGCCTCAGAAAATAATCTACAAATCAATAATAATCTCCTATTCTAGAAAGCACAAGGGTCCATACAAAAATTGGATGGACATAGCCCCTCTCATCTATCCTAGACACCGGTACATTCCTCCCTAGCCACTCAAAATTTTGATGTAATAACAAATGAACCAGGATGGAAGAATACTTGAATCTAGACTCAACATTGTAGCTCTTCAACTACAACTTCATATTCCCAACTATTACCTCAACAAAATCGTAATTCCTATGGAACCTTTCTCTTTTAAGTGCAAAGCCTAGGGAAAAAAGGAAAGGGTTAACCTCTTCATCATCATTGAGCCCAAAAACCTAGGCCAACATTGAGAATACAAACTGTGTATCCTTCTTAAATTTCTTATGCAAAAGAGGCTAGCGAATCTATCCTCTCTACGGCCTTTCCTTTCTCTCATCCTCATAGAAAATTGTTTTCTTGAATATATCTCCTCCTAGGGCATCCATTTTCTCTTTGTTGAAAATCTCAGCACCCCAGCTTGTAGGAATACACAGCATATCATGTATAGCTTTGGCAGAAATGGTAATCTTGACCCCACGACCTTCAGTGGCCTTTGTATTTTTGTTAAACTCTTTGCACACATGTCAACCAACTCCGGGCACAGATGCACAATAGGTAGCACAAATTGTGGCAGACAACTGTTCTAGAGATGAAATGCAAAATCCTCTGACGACTCATGCTCCAGCATCCTCTAAAATGCACCTTCCCTAAGATTTTTAGGGTTAGTGGATAACTAAGGATCGAAAACATTGTCAGTGATGTCTTGAAATGCCTCTCTTTTGATTTCTTTATCAGGTTGAAGTTTTTTGCAATGTTCAAATGGTTGTTCTTCTGGGGTTGGGACATTGGCGAACGAGTAGTTCCCAAATACGTTAGCGTAGTGAGGTCTTTTTCTTGGAACTTCAGCCTACCTACTGGAGGTAGATGCTTCTGCCATGATTGTACGAGAAAGTTGCAGAGAGCTTCTCTAGTAATAACAACCACTTGTCTTTTTCCCTTTTAGAAAAAAACTAATTAATTCTCTGACTTGTGCATGCAGTTAAGACTACGCCACCATCATTGGCCCATTAAATGCTACCACTATGGTGATATGTGTGGATATAAGATCTGTATCCCTTGGGAATGTTGAGAAAACCACAAGAATGGAATTAGTACATTCTCCTCACTGCCTCTTTTACAACTAAATTTATTGCATCAAAAAGTGTGCTTTTCGTCATATGGAACATGCTGAGGTGACAAAAGGTACTCTTGAAAAGACATTTCCATTAATCTATTAGAGCTTTACCATGTTAATCCATGTCTTTTCCCATTAGTGAACTGGTTGGCACTAATGATGGTGAAGGACACATGTCAACCATCGGCGTATGAGAGCATTTACTCCCAATTCCCGAATTTATTTCCCAAGGCATTCCATCATATTCTTTCTATGATTTATCCATCTTGCTTCGTTCTATCTTAAAAAATATTTGTTGTTGTTTGGACAAAAATAGACATCCCATTGGTTGAGTTTGTCAGTTGGCCTTTTCTATATATAGCTATGCCACCTTTTGCAACATTCATTCAAAAATATAGTCCCCTAAGTTAGTTGGCCTTTTTCTTATTCTCTTTCCACCATAATTCACTACTTCATCATAATGTCTGTTGGTCTAGGCACCCCTATTCGGCTCCTTCCATGGAGACTGCAAAACTGCTTCACAGGAGAGGTCACTGCTAACCAAATCAAGCATTTGGTGAAGAATTGTGAACCCCTCATCATGGTAGCATTTAAGTGGGTAGTTAGCGCAGACTATATTATTGATGAGAACCAGCTTTGGAGCAATTGCAACATGCTTTTCCACTTCATGGGCTCACTGCTCGACCTAAATGTGGCCAAGCCCATGATAATTGAGCTATGCCAGAAGATGTTTACACTTCTCTTATTGAAGGGCTTGGCGAGATAGTGCGAGTGGCCATCCCTGGTGTTTGTATCGCAAGTGCTATGGACCTCCGCAGGCATGTAGACTTTGGAGTAGACGTACCCTGGTTGCCCTTCCTTAATGATTTTTGTGCCATGAATGTTGAGATGCACTGCTATTCTTCTGATTCGGTGACCACTTTTCTCCTACAAGAGTACAACCTAGAGCGGGTTTTGGGGATCACCTAGAGAAAAAAATTTGACTTCCTAGTGCAAATTCGTGATGATTAGACCCTAAGTCTTCACTATGTGTCCCATGTGTGTTGTGTGTTTTTCCCCTGCTGCAACCCATTAGATGGAAAGAAGAAGCAGAATAAGAAGAAGAAAAAGGAGAAGAAAAGGAACCTAATAACAAGCCCCTTTTTGTTTCGTCATTAATGGCTAGAGGCTGAAGTTTACTATTTTTCTGCTCATTTCCTCCCTTTTGCTTCTTTTAGCTTGCTACTTCTTTTATGTTTTTCTTGAGAGGGCCTCATGTTCAATTCTGAGCTTCAGGCCATACATTATATTGTAAATTTTGTCGATAAACATAATATAATATATCCTTTATCTCCTCTATGTTATTCTTGGGTTGTTATTCTCAAAATTTTGAAATAATTACAATTTTTTTACATATGGTACATAATTGCTAAAAAAATTTAAAATACCTATGCATTTTAATGGAAATTCCTTAGATAAATACCGTTCATTGGTATATCTAAAGCATTGTTCTCCATTTCTTCAATTTCATACGCGTTCTTTTCTTTTTACATGTTGCTTTTGAAAGGTTCTCTCCACAATGCTTTAAATTTTATATGTTGACCTGGTTTTGTAGCACATTTGTCACATTTTAGCACTAAGCTCCCTTCTTTGAATTCTAGGTTAGAAGTCCTTTTTCCAAAACATCGTTTGATTGTCTGTTGGTGATTGATCATGGCTCCATGAGCCTTTTCTGTGTGTTCATCAAGTCATGGGGTATTTTCCATTTTTTCATACATCAACTCCTACGAGGAAGCCTTCGAAACCTACGTAGGGGTAATTTGGTCCACCAATCAAGTAGCCCATTTGTGATTGTGCCAATATTTTTGTCGTTCTGACCCAATACATTTGATTAACCTTATTAGGTTCTTGTTGGTTGATTTTTTTAACCTGCTCCCTTGTAAGTAATAATTTGATGAAGCTTTCAAAAAATTCAAGTATCTAGTAGCAAAAATTTGACCCTCATGATTCCACCAGACCTCGGGCATTGTCGGGTATAATGGTCTCGAGCAGGCCAAGCCTGGCTTCTAGCTCCTTAAGAAACTTGACAATTTTTGCTTCTTTTTCCTTAAAGGGAATGCAATAGGATGCTTTCCAATCTCTTCTTCATACTTCTGAGTGAGCACATAAATTATACCATGTTGGCCATTATACATACAGAGTAGAAAACTTTTGGAAAACTCTAGGATAATCAATGTTGGGGCTTCAAAGAGGGTCATCTTTAGCTGCTTGAAAACTGTTGTGCCCTTGGAAGTTTGCTGGTAAGATAGGTTCTCTTTAAATATCAGGGTGATCAGGAGCACAATGATTGTGATATATGATATGAATCTATGGAAAAAATTAATCTTCCCTAAAAAAGATCGCAACCCCTTTGTCCTTTGGATCTTTTTTGATATTTTTTACTATTTCCTTTTGTGGTACTGTAAATCCGAGAGGCTTTCTTTGGGGTGCTCCAAGGAAATATTTTTTTGGATTCAGAAGAATCCCAAATCATTGTTGTTTCAAAACAACCCTTTTTAGATGATTGAAATGACCATCTTTAATTTCTAAATCACCCAGATATATGAAAATAATTTGGTTGACCCATATTTCTAAAGTAATGCCCATTTCCCTTTGAAAAGTTGCACCAACATTGGAGATTTTGAATGATGTTTTTGAATATGCAAACATTTCCCACTTGGTGGTAAACATCATCCTGTATTTGGGTATGTGCAGGATCATGATGGGCCAAAAAGTGGCAATATGTAAGTGATATGATGACCTATGTGGCTGACGACTTTTATTTTACCCAAAATTGATGAAACAAAAAGGGTTTTTAAAGGAGATTCTCAGCTTTCCACCAATATACATTATTCTTTACTTTGAATTTAATAAATAATTATTATTCATTTTTTATTTGAATTATGACTAAAGTCCTGATTGATAGGTTGATTGAAAAACATCTATAGCTTTCAAACGGTATCCCATTTTTTGAATCCAAAACATGTGTCACATTCTATGCTTCGTATACTATAGGATTAGAAAAAGAAAAATTTAATTTCATGAAGTTTTGACCAAGTTAAGGTGGTCAGACATACGAGTTTTTATATTTTTTAAAAGTTGTAATAAAAAATTCATAATTAATTATTTACTTGGAAAAAAATTACAAAAAAATATGCATCACATCTGGACATGAGTCCTCTACTTATATCTAAAATATTATCATTTTATTGTGGTTAGGGTGATCAGACAAACACCTACTTCTTATTTTCCCTTGAAATTTAAGTACTATTGCATTGAAATTTCAAATATTCACCAAATAGATATATATATATTTTTTAAATAAACCTAGTAGTTTAGAAACTACATTCAATTTGCTACAGATTCTATTCTTACATATTTTTGAAATAATATAGATAACTTATTCAATTTTTTATGTCAAGTTGTCTAACTTTGATTTTTCTAAATTTTTTCCCACTTAAGGGCCTATTTTTTCCATGATGATCCTGCACATACCCATTGGTCAGATTCCTTTATGTAGTCTTGATTGTACCTTGGGGAATCATCTATCAAGGAGAAACTCCTTGATCTGGTTAGAGTCTATGAGAACTGCTTCATCGGTGGTGAGGGGTAATGGTCTTTTAGCGAAGTCCTTCTTGAGTCTCGTAAATCAACACAAAGTCAGATATCACCATTCCTTTTCCAAACTAGGATTGGATTTAATATCTAGGTAGAAATTTTGATAGGGAATATGACCTTTGAATTGTCCCACTTGACGAGCTCTTGTACTATTAAAGCTTCAATCTTTAGGTTGACTAACCTTTGTCTCTGTCGGACGGACTTGGGTCCTTCATCCAGGCCAATTGTATGTTGAACTATACCCGGGTTATAACCTTTGAGATCATACCTGAAGCATAGATCATTCAGATTTATTTTGTCCTTGCGAGAGACTTCCTTTCCAGTTGCAAATATTTTGTTACTTCCAATGTCAAGCTCT
>VDFB02105785.1:55266081-55382583 GCA_007258455.2 Sequoia sempervirens
TTTTTCCATGATGATCCTGCACATACCCAAGAAACCTCTTCACATTGAGAGTAAGATTTTGATTTGTGTGTGGGTCAGTGAATAATGAGCACAAATCACCTTTTGTAAATTTTAAATCATTTACATCTTTATATGATTGTTTATCCACATAATAAGCCCTAACCGCCTGCCTCCTATCTTGCCATCCGCTTATTTGTTTGCTAATTGAATCTACATTTTTTAACATATCTTTCAATGAAATTGCTAGGGTCATTCTTTTTGTAGTTGAACCATTTGGATCACTCAACCTACTAATTAAATCCTCAATTTTATTTTTGTTGTTCTCAATTTCACTCTATTAAATTTTCATGAGTGCCAAGAGGGTGGAGGATTTTCTGGTGGAGGATGTTGTTGCTAGGTTGATTTGTTCCTTGACGATTTGCTTGCTCTTCTTGTTGAGGATTTGAGTGGCCTGTAGGTTGACTGCATCTCCCCACAAAATTCAAAAATACACACAAATACAACCCAAAAAATAAATAAATTCAAAAAATTTAAGCAACACAATCCTTACCTTTCACACCTCATTGTGGCACCATCCTTACGAAGAAATAACAACCGTTGGTGAAGATTTTTGCACAGTGCCTCCTCCTAGAACGTGAGCACAAAAAATGGGGGTTTTGGCCATGGGAACAACAAAAACCACAGTCGAAATGAAGAATGAATTTCACTTTTTTTTTTGCTTTTAATATGTCATAAAGCGAGCACATTATAATGCACTCACATTATGGGCTCATTGTGGTTGAGCGTTAGGATTGACCCAACAAGCCATAACGTGAGTGTGTTATAATGTGCTTGTATTATGACATTTCAATTTATTTTTTTGAAAGTGGCCACAAATTGGCTACCCATCTCCATGCACCCGCCCAACGATGATATGTAATATGAAGCTTTGGTTCATGGTTTGATTCTAGCAGAGTAGATGGGCGCAAGTAAGATACAAGATTTTAGAAATTTAGAATTAGTAGAAAGCCAGATCCGTGAATGAGCAACTACAATAAATACAAGGCTAAGATCTTACATACATAAAGTATGGGATCTCATCAAGAGTTTTGAAGATTTCCATATACAAGTGACTCCCCGACCACAAAATAGCATTGTTGATCAGACGTTTCCTATCAGACCACAATTGGAATCACTTTCCAACCTGACAAAGAAGGTTGCAGTGTAGATCATTGCCCGACCTTCAATTCCTTACAAAGGTTAGAATTGGAAAATTCTGGGCGATGATATTCAAATTGTTTCCTTCATACAGAAGTCAGGAACAACTTTCGACTATCCACCACCAAGAATAGATCTTCTGAAAGATGTAAGGAATGGAAAGAAAATATTTTCCATAGTTTCAAAAGATTATGAAGAGATTTACATCGAAAGTAATAGAAGACTGACAGTCAACAAGGAAGTCTCTCGCAAGGACAAAAGAAAGTTGAATGATCTATGCTTTAGGTATGGTCTCAGAGGTTATGAGCTAGGTATAGTTCAACATACAATTGGCCTGGCTGAAGGTCCCAAGTCCATCCAATAGAGACAAAGGTTAGTCAACCTGAAGTTGAAGCTTTTATAGTACAAGAGCTCATCAAGTGGGACAAATCAAAGTTTATATGCCCTATCAAATTTTCTACCTAGGTGTTAAATCTGATCCTAGTTTGGAAAAGGAATGGCGATATCTAACTTTGTGTTGATTTACGTGACTCAAGAAGGACTTCGCTAAAAGACCATTACCCATCACCACTGATGAAGTAGTTCTCACAGACTCTAACCAGATCAAGGAGTTTCTCCTTGATAGATGATTCCCTAAGGTACAATCAAGACTACATAAAGGAATCTGACCAACATGGGACGATGTTTACCTCTAAGTGGGAAATGTTTGCATATTCAAAAACATCATTCAGACTCTCCAATGCTGGTGTAAATCTTTAAAGGGAAATGGGCATTACTTTAGAAAGATGGGTCAACCAGATTATTTTCATATATCTAGGAAATTTAGTAGTTAAATATGATCATTTCAATCATCTAAAAAGGGATTTTTTGAAACACCAATGATTTGGGATTCTTCTCAATCCAAAAAAATATTTCCTTGGAGCACCCCAAAGAAATCCTCTCAGCTTTATAGTACCACAAAAGGAAATAGTAATAAATCTTGAAAAGATCCAAAGGACAAAGGGGTTGCGATCTTTTTTAGGGAAGACTAATTTTTTCCGTAGATTCATATCATATTTCACATGCATTGCACTCCCAATCACCCTAATGTTTAAAGAGAACCTATCTTTCCAGCAAACTTCCAAGGGCACAATAGTTTTCAAGTAGCTAAAGATGGCCCTCTTCGAAGCCCCAACATTGATTATCCTAGAGTTTTCCAAAAGTTTTCTACTCTATATGTATAATGGCCAACATGGTATAGTTTTTGTGCTCACTCAGAAGTATGAAGAAGAGAATGGAGAGCATCCTATTGCATTCCCTTCAAGGAAAAATAAGAAAAAATTGTTAAGTTTCTTGAGGAGCTAGAAGCCAGGCTTGCCCTGCTCGAGACCATTATACCCGACAATGCCCGAGGTTTGGTGGAATCACGAGGGTAAAATTTTGCTACCAGATACATGATTTTTTGAAAGCTTCATCAAATTATTATGTATAAGGGAGAAAATTAACAAAATCAACCAACAAGAATCTAATAATGTTAATCAAACATATTGGGTTAGAATGACAAAAGGATTGGCACAATCACAAACAGGCTACCTTATTGGTGGACCAAATTACCCCCAAGTAGGTTTCAAAGGCTTCCCCATATGAGTTGATGTATGGAAAATTGGAAAAAATCCCAAGGCTTGAAGAAGATAGAGAAAAGGCTCATGAAGCCATGATCATTCACCAACAGATAATCAAGCGGCATTTTGTAAAAAGGGCTTCTAATCTAGAATTAAAAGAAGGGAGCTTAGTGATAAAATGCGACAAACGTGCTGCAAAACTAGGGAAACATATAAAATTTAAAGCACTGTGGAGAGAACCTCTCAAAAGTAGCACGTGCAAAGGAAAGAACGTGTAAAAAATTGAAGAAATGGAGAACAATGCTTTAGATATAACGATGAATGGTATTTATCTAGGGATTTTCCATTAAAATGCATAGGTCTTTTAAATTTTTTTAGCAATTATGTACCATATGTAAAAAAATTGTAATTATTTTTAAATTTTGAGAATAACAACCAAAGAATAACATAGAGGAGATAAAGGCTATATTATATTATGTTTATCGACAAAATTTACAATATAATTTATGGCCTAAGGCTCAGAATTGAACATGAAGCTCTCTTGAGAAAAACCCAAAAGAAGTAGCGAGCTAAAAGAAGCAAAAGGGAGGGGATGAGCAGAAAAATAGTAAACTTTAGCCTCTAGCCATTAACAACAAAACAAAAAGGGGCTTGTTATCATGTTCCTCTTCTTCCCCTTCTTTTTCTTCTTCTTCTTCTTCTTCTTCTTCTTCTTCTTCTTCTTTTTCTTCTTCTTCTTCTTCTTCTTTCCATCTGATGGGTTGTAGCAAGGGTAAAACACACAACACACGCGGGCCACGCAATGAAGACTTAGGGTCTACTCGTCATGAATTTTCACTAGGAAGCCAAAAAAATTTCTCTCGGTGATCCCTAGAACCCGCTCCAAGTCGTACTCTTGTAGGAGAAAAGTGGCCACCGACTCAAAAGAATAGTAGTGCATCTCAACATCCATGGCACAAAAATCACTAAGGAAGGGCAACCAGGGTACGTCTACTCCAAAGTCCACATGCCTATGGAGGTCCATAGCACTTGGGATACAAACTCTAGGGATGGCCACTCACACTATCTCGCCAAGCCCTTCCATTAGAGAAGTGTCAAAAATCTTCTGGCATAGCTCAATTATCATGGGCTTGGCCACATTAAGTTCCAACAGTGAGGCCACGAAGTGGGACAACACATTACAATTGCTCCAAAGCTGGTTCTCATCAGTAATATAGTTTGTGCTGACTACCCACTTGAATGCTACCACGATGAGGGGGTCACAATTCTTCACCAAATGCTTGATTCAGTCAGCAGTTTTGTGGTCTCCATGGAAGGATCTGAATAGGGGTGCCTAAACCAACATACATTCTGATGAAGTAGTGAATTATGGCAGAAAAAGAATAAGTGGAAGGCCAACTAACTTAGGGGACTATATTTTTGAATGAATGTTGCAAAAGGTGGCATAGCTATATATAGAAAAGACCAACCAACAAACTCAGCCAATGGGATGTCTATTTTTGGCCAAATGACAACAAAGAGTTTTTAAGACAAAATGAAGCAAGGTGGATAAATCATATGGAGGATCTGATGGAATGCCTTGAGAAATAAATTTGGGCATTGGGAGTAAATGCTCTCATACGTCGATGGTTGATATGTGTCCTTTGCCATGCCAACCAGTTCACCAATGGGAAAATACATGGATTAACATACTAAAGCTCTGAAAAATTAATGGGAATGTCATTTCAAGAGTACCTTGTGTCACCTCAGTATGCTCCATATGACAAAAAGCATGATTTTTGATGAAATAAATTTAGTTGTAAAAGAGGCGGCGGGGAGAATGTACTAATTCCATTCTTGTGGTTTTCTTAGTATTCCTAAGGGATACAGATCTCATATCCACACGTATCACCTCAGTGGTAGCATTTAATGGGCCAGCAATGGTGGCATAATATTAACTACATGCAAAAGGCAGAGAATTAATTAGGTTTTTTCTAAAAGGGAAAAAGGAAAGTGGTTGTTATTACTAGAGAAGCTCTCTGCAGCTTTCTCGTACAATCATGGCCAAAGCATCTACCTCTAGCAGGTAGGCCAAAGTTCCAAGAAAAATACCTGGCTATGCCAACGTATTTGGGAACTACTCGTTTTCCAATGCTCTATCCCCAGAAGAATGACCATTTGAATGCCACAAAAAAGTTCAACCTGATAAAGACATCCAAAGAGAGGAGGTTCAAGACATCACTGACAATGTTTTTGATCCTCAGTTATCCACCAACCCTAAAAATCTTAGGGAAGGTGCATTTTAGAGGATGCTAGAGCATGAGCCGTTAGAGGATTTTGCATTTTAGCTTTGGAATAGTGGTTTTCCACAATTTGTGCTACTTGTTGTGCATCCGTGCCTGGAGTTGGTTGACATGTGTGCAAAGAGGTTTAACAAAAATACAAAGGCCATTGAGGGTCATGGGGTCAAGATTACCATTTCTTCCAAATCTATACAAGATATATTGTGTATCCCTACAAGCTGGGGTGCTGAGCTTTTGAACAAAGAGAAAATGGATGCCCTAAGAGAATTTATATTCAAGCAAACAAGTTTCTATGAGGATGAGACAAAGGAAAGGCTACAGAGAGGATAGATTCGCTAGCCTCTTTTACGTAAGAAATTTAAGAAGGATACGTAGTCTGTATTCTCAATGTTGGCCTAGGTTTTTGGGCTTGATGATGATGAAGAGGTTAACCCTTTCCAATTTTTCCTAGGCCTTGCACTCAAAAGAGAAAGGGTCCAAAGGCATTACGATTTTGTTGAGGTAATAGTTGGGAATGTGAAGCTATAGTTGAACAGCTACAATGTTGAGTCCAAATTTTGGTATTCTTCCATCCTGGTTCATTTGTTATTACATCAAAATTTTAGTGGTTCGGGAAGAATGTACCGGTGTCTAGGATAGATGAGAGGGGCTATGTCCATCCAATTTCTGTATGGACCCCTATGCTTTCCAAAATAGGAGATTATTATCGATTTGTGGATTTTTTTTGAGGCTAGTGCTTCAGGATTTATTGCCTTGCCCCATTAGCCATTTCTCTCAGGAGGTTATAGAATGGATGGGGCATCCACCTATCCCATTGGATTATTTACTAGGTGAGGATTTCACATTTTTTAGGTTTCATGGCTTTCCCGAGGAGGTTTTCCAACTCCCCAAATTTGTAATAGACTGAAACTTTGCATTGGAAGCATGCCAACAAGTATCTGTTGTCAACAAGATTTATGGTGTCGGGAGGAATATATAGAAAAGATTTTTGATCTTCCCCTTCTGATTGTAAAGAGTCAGGTAATACTGGCTAAGTGGAAGGCTAAGGATGAGATCACAAATTTACTGGTGGCTTTGGGTTTGGTCCTCAGTTTTGATAAATGGAATTACAACCCAGACGAGCGTTTAAGTTTAAGGCACGAGGATAAGGAATACTTCCAAAGAAGGAGAAATCCTGGTCGGGAGAGTGCAAAAATATACATTGACTTGGCTTGCATTCTAGAAGAGCAGCCAAAATGGCTAAGTTTTTATGAGCCCCAAGCACAATATTAGAGGAATCTCCCAATTGAAAAATCTCTCAATGCATAGTTGAGGCATAATGAATGGATGAAAAGAAAGAAGGCACAATTCTGGAGATTCTGAAAAGAGATGATAAATCTAGGTGCCTTGTTAGATACCTTTTAGCTTGATGAGGAATTCGAGGACATATATGACAAAGAGGTTGATTCCGACAACAACAATCCTGAGATGATCCATGAAATTGACAAGTAACAAGTTCCACTTCTAGTTCCTAGACCTTAGGAATCTGACATCCGAAGAGATTTAGAGATAGGGGTTCCACAAGTTTCATCTACTTATTGCGCCCAAAGTAAAGGAAAAGGGGCCCGACGGTCCCCAAGGGGATCCTCAATGGCCATTGAAGGTCAAATTTTAGAGGACTCTCCAGCTAGAGGATCAAACCATGCTGGTCCTAATTATGCAAAGCGAAGGAGGATCCAAGACCTGGGTGCCCTTGAGATACTAGTTCGATAGGAAGAAGAAGTGGAATCTACCCTACAAAATGTTTCATCTACTATGGCTCAGGTAAGTTTTGCTCCCCCTCTTCTTCCTATTTCTATGTATTTGGTTGATCCCCTGCCTCCTTCTATCGAAGGGAATCCTCCATCTTTGGTTCCTGAACTAATAATGTTCAATAAACCCCCTGCCATTGTTAATGAACCTACTGAGACCATCGTGCGAGCTGAAGGAGCATCATCTTCCATGGCCGTTGTTGTGTCATTAGTCACCTCAAGGTCAAAGTATCCCATTGGAATGGATGAAACCAATTCCTTTCCCATTACTCTCAGCCCATATACTTTTGAGAAGGAACCTCTCCATCATCCTGTTTCCATGTTTACCCCTACTGTTTCTTCCCCTGCTCCATTTGGCATCCTACCTTTTTCCATGATCACGCTGCCCTTTGTGTCCCCCCAGGCTCATGCATTTGAAGTTTCCCCTACTGTCACCTTTTTCGGACTGCCCCTGGCACTCCCATTGTAGCTCAGAGCGTCAACATCCCTCAAACTCTTTAGGGTCATTTTGATGCTACCAAATAGGCCTAAAAGGCTAGGAAGTAGAAAATGTTGTCAAAAAGTGCCGAGGGGCCCGCCACCAAGAGAAACAAAGCCTATTTTAATGAAGAGCGGAACTCTCTACTTATTACCACCATGAAGCCACTTGTTTCCAAGCCCAAAGGACAAATGCAGATGGAAGATTATGACATTCATGTTGTGGCCTTGGACTTGAGCAAAACTCACCCGCATGATAAAATGGTCCTAGCCAAAGCCATGTAGAGGGTGGTATATGCTGACTATGAAAGGTTGGAAAAGCAATTAAAGAAGCATGAAGTTGAGTTGGGAAATGTAAAAGGAACAATGAGCAAATTGCAGAATGAAGTCCAAGCCAAGGAGGCTAAAGTAACCCATGTAAGGAAAATTCAAGGCCAATAAGGAGACGTGTCCAGGTTGCTTGCATATGCTTGGAATGAATAAGTTCAGCTTCGTACTAAAATTGAAAACTTAAAGAGAGAGTTAAGTGATTTATGATCCTAAAATATAGATGATCTTTAGAGGATCTAGATAGAGGCAAAAGAGTCAAGACAAGAAGTCAGAAGACTAAGCTTTGAGTTGGAAAATGCTCTTTGAGAGAAGGGTCAAATGGAAGAAAACACCAGGGCAAGAGAGGCTCGATTTAACCAGGAGTTAATTGTTGCAAGAGGATCTGGACCCCTCCCTATAAAGAGAAGGGTGATAGCTATGCATTGGGAGTGGATAGCGGATGATGTGTGTGTTCTGGGACCTGCCTTACAATTTCTAAGGGATGTTCGAGAACTGAATGCCAAGGTCAGTCCGATGGCTGATCACTTCATGCAAAAATTTTCACCCCAAGTGGCGAATTCCCAAAGTTTCATCTCCAAATTGAGCATCACCACTAATCAGGTTCTTGAAAGAGTGGGAATTCCTGATCCACAAGTCACCTCTATCAAAGCCAATGAGATCATCAACTGTGACATGGTTGTAGAAAAATGTAAGGATTACCAGATGGTGTTGAATAAACAGGTCATTGAGATCAAGACGGAACTATCTTGGTTAGTTTCAGGTTGCCTCCTCTTCTTTCACCAGATGAAGATGCGCTGACAATAGAGCAAATAAATGATGCAATCCAATGCAAGATCCAAACCATCGCAGAACTTCCAAGCCTAAGTTCCGCACCCATGATGGATGATGTTGAGCATGAGATCTACCCTCTTTCTCAACTCTATTATCACCTGGGTGCAATTTATTCCAGATGGGGGGTCATCTCTTTTAAGGAAATTTTCAATCTTGAGCAAGCATATAGGTAGATCTAGACCCTTGTTCTACTAACTAATTTGGATTGGGAGGCTTAGTGTACCTCTTTCATCAAACTCTAAGAACAACCAGAGGCCTAGATTCGTATCTTTGCAAAGCGAAGAACCCTGTAAGTCACCAAAATTGTTAAGTAATTTTTCTGCCTCAGTCATTTCCATTATTTGGCTTGCATAAATGTATTCAACTTCAGGTGCACCCTCACTCAAATAGAATCATCAAAAAGATGCGCAATGTGCCACGTGCTGGTTGCACAACTTTAATATTTCGTCTTCCTTTCAAGAGAGTTCAAGACATGTGTTGACTCGTCAGACATTTTCTTGGGAGCTATATTCATAAGCTCAGTAGCTTCCACCTCACTGACATGTCATCTCTTCATTGCAGGCGATTTGTACCTCCTACAAAGTAATTTGATTGATGAGTTTATCGGAGCTAGTTGGCCTTTTCTTTTCTTTTTCTCAATTTTTGGGATGGAAGTTTTGAGACAGTGCTTGGGAGTGATGTGATCGGTCAGTTGGGCCTTTTTCTAGGCTATTGTTTTTAGGATTTGATCATTTATGAGCCTCAATCTTTGTTAAAATATCTAAAGGATATTGATGTAATAGATGAGAATTGATGTGCAAAGATCATTGCAACCTAACCAAAGATCTATGATCGAATCGTGTGCTATTAACTGTCAACACCTGGCGGCAATTACTTCTAACCTGAGGTGACATGTATCTTTTGTTCTGGCTATATAAGGAGGGCGATGACACAAAAGAAGGAGGATTTTTTCCAATTGATATTTTCTTTGTTAGGAAAAGTTTCTTTAGTTTTCTTAGGATTTTAGAATTACTTTCAGAAGCAAGTTGTATAACTACTTTACTTTGGCATGTTATATCTATTAAGGTTTAAACTATTGTCAGATTGGCATCTGACCTTTGTTTCAAAGTTCATTTGATATTTAAAAGCACAAACTATTGAGAAGAAATTGTTGAGACTATGCATGTATGGTCTTTTTCAATTTTTATTTCTTTATATTATCATTCTGAATGAAACATTGTGTCTTGCAAGCTATATCTAGGTAGTTTAAGTAGCAGATTTTTATGCTTTATGCTCATATGGTAGAGTAGTGGCTTAAGAAAACTGGACTATTTTATTGGACTTCCCTATTTTTGTAAAAGTTGTTACTTTATTGTGCTATGTTGTATTAGGAGTAAGAGTTCATGTGATTTATGAAATATTGTTTTGTTACCCATAAGAAATCTTTATGTTTGATTAGACCTTAATGAACACTACCTGCGGAAAGATTTGAAATTCTGCACTGTACTTGAAGTTAGCCTTTGTTCATTCTCTTTCCAACAGTGAAGGGTTGTGGTATTTTGTGTCTATTTATATCAATCATAGGAATGATTTGGGTTTGAAATGTTGTAAAAGTTTTGGTGCATCACCTTTTATGTTTTATGCTTACATTTCCTTCTCCCCTTATCTCAAAACCCCAAAGAAGAGCCGACTTTGTATAAAAAAACCTAGAGGTATTCAGTGAGACACAATTTGTCCCCCACTCATTGAATTTTCCATAAGACTGTTAGAGAGGCACAATCTTTGATGATCAAAAATAATATTTTTCTAAAACCTAACCACCTCTTCAATTCATGTCAAAATTTTCCACCCTAGGTCTTCTTGCACCACTCCAAGCACCTAAATTATTATTAGGTTCACTTTTACAAATATTCTACCTACTTATGTCATACTTGAACATGTTCCATGTATTCTTGTGCATGTGCCACTCATTCTCATGCACCTATGCTATTTGTGTGTGTTCATGTGCATGAACTTGTATTGTTTGTTTGTTCTCATGCATTAGGGAAGCTCTCTAGGTGCATGTGGAACTCATACCATCATCCTAATTAAATACCATAAGTTAAACCAAAAATGCACAAATGGGACACTCACCCAAAGCTAGCTAGCAAGAAGTTGTTTATACTCCCAAACTAGACTAATTTTAATAATGGTCAATTAAGTCAAGCTCCATTCTACTTTTCTCCTCTATCCATGATCTAAAACTCTTTTTCTCTTTTCCACCAAGCCAAGAATAAATTTAATTTCCTCCCAAGCAATCTTGTATTTAAAGGATTTCTCCATTGAACTACCATCTATACAAAAGTTTCCTAGTACACTTGACCCACATATTCATCAATATCTAGAGCCATCCCATACATGGGAAATGACACTCTCCATACTAGTTTCCACAATGATACTTAGATATATATCACCCATTAATATATTTTCTACCCATGAATTGAGGTTCAAAAAATACTCCACATGTCCCTAAAAATAATCACCTCTTATATTAGGTACTAGAACATCAACATATTTGATTTCTATTAATTAGGTTGTGTAATTAGCATATCCATTTCTAGTTTTTAACCTTTGGAATTATGCTACATATCTCAACCCCACTACCTCCATCAAACCCATGTCATCCTTGTTGAATGTCTAAATTTACCCCATAATTGTAAACCTCTTCTAATTGACCACAACGAGAAATTTCTTCACACTCACGCACACCCTAGTTACAATATTTAAACCCTAGGTTGACCCATGAAGACCCCATTTTCTAATAAATCGGTAACTTAACCTATACATCTATCTTTTTTTAATTAAAACCTAAATACCTCCTTAGTTTACATGCTCTTCTACCAAATTACATTGTTCTTGCAATATTTTTTTGTGTGCATGCACCGCATATTATTTTTCCTACACTATTCCATGCACATACAACTCTATATATAGTGCGTACACCACTATTAAGTCCACTTGTGCTATCCCTTTTCTTTCCTATTCAATATTTGCACATGCACCATGTATTATTCTACATGTGTGACTGATGACCATGCACTTGGTCTACTTGTGTGTGGTCACGTGTATGCACTTGTGTTGTCTGTGTTCTGCATATAAGGAAATATCTAGTGAATGTGCAGTGCATCCATTTCCTTCTCATTAGATGCCCTAAATTACACTAAAAGTACAAAAAAGACATATTCACTTAAGGGAGACTTTCCTATACTCTCAAACTAGCTCATTTTGACGATGGATCACTAAATCTTGCTCCATTTTTCTTTGCTCTTTTCTTTTCTCCACCAAGCTAAGAAGGAACCTTCCTACCTCATCACCCAACCTCATATTTATTATTATTCTCCATAAGTATTTCATTTCATTTTAATTATTCCTCAAAACCCTTTCACTTTCTAGGCCCTATTTCTCCGATAGAGAGCCCATCCAAGCCTTATAGTCCTATTTCCCCTTTTAAGGAGGCATTAATACCTCGTATGTCTTTATCACTCCACCTAGCAACTAGGGCATCCCTTTAAAATATATTTTTTCTTTGAAGCAGCATTATAAAACATTGTCTCAAAGAGGGGCAAAATGTAGACACTTAAAATGTGTTCTCACATTTGCACCATCATTTACACCAGATCTACCTTACATATTTACTTTAAATATTAAATAAATAAATACCATTAGTGAATTAATCATTTTGATAACTCTTCTCTCTTTAATTAAATAAGCTAGTTTTATTTATTTAATTTAACTATTTCAACTGTTCTTTAAAAGTTTCAACTTTAAATAAATAAATCATTGAGTCAAAATTCTCTTCTAAATTAAATAAATACATGATATGTATTTAATTCATTCAAAATCATCCTCGTCATTATTTGAATAAACAAATTAGATATAATCTACTAAATCATCATATATACATTCATTTATCACTTTGTTTAAAATAATCAAAATCAATTATGAACAAGACATGAAGTGCACAAGATTCCAAAAAAGCCATTTTCCACTCATGAAAAAATCTCAATCCTCCATCTTTTTATAATCTTTGTTGTGATCATGTGCGCCAATCACAAGATCACACCTATAAGCTTCTCACTCTCATTTACAAATAGATCAATCCCCTCCCTCCATTGCACAAAATCAAATCCTATCCATTTATTATCCTTATTCCAAATCTATAAATTAATTAGTTTCTAAGTCATTTGAAAGAGTTAAAATTTGATGGAAGGCAAAGTCAAATTGTCAAAATAAACTACTACATCAACACTGAACAATAATCAACTATCTTGAATGCAACACATGACCATCAAAATTTATATTGGTGAAAATCTAATTGCCTTTTTATATTCTCTTACTTAATCTGAAGTATAACTAAATGTAGAATAACAATTTTGTTTATACATTTTTTATTTTTTTTATTTGTTTTTTAGACTGCAAGAATTGAAATCGGTTAGCCAAACAATCCATTAGTTGATCTGGCCACACTACTTTTATCTCTCAGTGGTAGACCTCTTCCACCACAACTGGACGACTCCTCCGCAAGACTCGGTAGATGTCGCCAAGACTCCCAAGCTGTCCGAAACGATCACGCCTCTTACCGCTATTCCGGTCGCGACAATTCCCTTCACAGAGCTCATTACTCCACATCAACTGCACAGTTACGTTTCCACCCTACCCTCTTATTATATTAGTCTTTTATGATTTTCGACTACATAATAGTCTACATGTAGTTATCCAAATACTGAATTGATACAGATTTGCATCGACGCCATTTGACTGGGTGCCTTTTTCTTCTTAATTGGTTTTCAAACATTGTTACTCAGAAAAGCTTGTATTACAAGCTATGTATATTTAAGCAGGAAGTGATTAACTGTTATATAGCAAGTTTTGATTTTTTTTCCGCGTACAGACAAATACGCTTGATTAGGTTTCTTTTACTACCTCTAAATTTACCGCTTGCTCAGAAGAAAATATTTTACTTCCTGCAAGTTCCTCGTTTTCTACCAAGAGGTATCGATGTCTCTCGTCCTCTAGTACGCTATTAAAAATTGACTTAACATTGATTAAGAAAAATTTTCTTCCCAAAAAGCTTTAATATAATTCTCAAGAGACTTTTAGAATCGATTATCATCAAGCATCTATCACACGTTTGCCGTCCAAAGATGGTATACAAATTATCTACCGTACACGTTAAGTAATGTGAATTGTTTTGACTTAGATATCTATTTTTTCTGCATTCTGTACTTTCTCTATAGGGAAAAAAGGATAGAAAACCAAAGAAGATCTATTCAAAGCAAGAGAGTTAATCATAGTATAACAAGGAAGTATAGAAATGGAATTATAGTTAGTCATACCATAAAAATAAAGGTATTCGATGTATATGTATCAGATTTTTTTTCAATCAAGAATTAAAAAAATAAAAATACTTTGATTTGATTTGCATTAAAATTGATATTAACTCTATATTTAATCATTCTAACACATTAGTATGATTAAAGACTCTTGTCTTCAACTATTTCCATGATCATAGAGATGACATAATCATGGGGTGAATCTAGGAGAGTCTGGCTCATGGAATTTAGTAATTCCCTTCAAATACTACTAAACACCAGATTCACATAGTAATCCACAAAGGTGAAATCGACCTAAGGAAAGATTCAAGTCTACACAAAATTGAATATAGCAAGCACAACCAGGATTTTTTTGGGTGACTAACAAAATAGAATCTATGTTACATAAAATTCTTAAAACTATTTCTAATGCTTTGTTTCTTAATCTCTATCATTTGACTGCATAAATTAAGATTTATTTATATCACTCATCATTCTCAATTGTCCTTTATATAACCTTGGTTTATTGCCATTGATTTTTTTGCATTTATTTCAATAGCCTACATAATATTAAGTTATATTTTCATTTTATTTTTTTCAACGTATTAAATCTTACACCCCATAGGTTTTGACCATATGGGTAAAAATACACTTCTTTTATGGTTTTGTACAAATGGTGTAATTATATTTTCACCATTAAATTTTGGGTTTATGAAGAATTGATTGATTTTACCTTGGTATACATATTATACCTTGACTATGGTCTAGATATTGCATATTGAGAAACATGTTTTACGATATCCTCCCACCATTGGATACTATACCCTAATGGCTCATTTTAGGTCTCATGCCTTAGCTCGTTTATGTGCATATATCTCTAATTTTGATCATTTACTATCTTTTGTTACACATCAATTTTACTTTTTGATAATTTAATCATATTTTATTTTATGGATAATTATGAATTGTTAATGGAGATATTGATTTTCCATGGATTATGTTTCCCCTCTTTCATTAAGTTAGTTTTCTTCCTTTTATGTTAGAGATAATTACTTCATTTGTCCATGAGTCTAATACTAATGAGTAGGTGACAAGTAATATGATTACATATGATAGTAATGCATATGATCTCATGATTATTGTTCCACTTATGTATAGCATTGCTAGACCTTAGGATTGTATTCCTTCTACATGTTACACAAACTCTATTGTGTATATTCCTTATGATTTATCACACATTTTATCTCATGTTCTCCCTAGAATTATTCATACTTGTCATGTCAAATTTATACCATATGAGTATTTGAATGATATCCATATGAACATGGGGTATTAATTACACAATCAATGAATAAATAAATGCTCCAAAATATTTGTTTTGAATTTGATACCCTTCTCAAAAATGCATAAAAAATATTAAAGGAGCTCATCACACATTATTGTGCAAGATAATAGGTACAATTTTTTGTCAAAAAGTAGAATTTTTTTCTTGAAAATTAAATTTTGTTATAGTTAGAGTGAAAATTTGAATCTTTTACACATAATCTTAACAAGGTCTAGTAATATGAAATGTAATATTTTGAATTTATTTTAAAATATGTTATTTATTTTGAAACATATATGATATAGGTTAACTTTGTATAGTGTGTACAAAAATCACTTTCTTAAAGCCACTTTTTAGGACCAAAATATTCAAGAGTGTGCCAAGCATAATTTGATCCTAAATAGAAGTAATTTTATAATTCCTTTTGTAGAAAAATGTGTAATATGTTTAAGTTTGATTAGAATATTCTTTTATAATTTCATTCTAAATATTGTTTTAATCATTTTTTATGGCCCTAATTGGTATTATTGAAAACCTCTTATGTATGATCAACATAATTTGATCTAAACTAATCATAAAATGAATTTTATTTCTTCATTGTGTAAGGAATGGTGTCTAGGTTGATTACATATACTTTTAAAAAAAAAAAACTTATTAAAAAATACTAATACCTTATATTTCAATTATATGAGCTAATTTCATCATAAACTAGTTATTAAATAGAAAATATGTCCAATAATAAAAATACCTATATTTTTTAAAACTAGACATCACCATCTACATTGGGTTTTTAATTTCATCAATTTTTTTTTTATCACCCATATTCCTAAAATCAAACATTCTCTTTTTTTATTGTATTATATTTGCATGTCCAAGCCTGAGTGTTGGGATTCCATGCCTAAAACAAAAGAGAAAATACAAGTTTCAAATTAAAATTTTTATGAAATGCATACACACTCATAAATGTGTACCTCTTCTAAAAAGAAGTAGGAATGTGATGTAAATAGGCATGGGTAAAAATTTCATACAGGTAAAAATTTTAGTTTAGGAGCTTGATCCTAAATCTATACCAATACTATAATAAATAAGTAATCCCAACACTTCCACTAAAATTTGACCCATTACTTTGCAGTTACCCTATTAAAGAAAAATAAATAAATAGTTTCTTCCTTTTGTGGAATAAACTAGTCCTGTGAAAGACTATCACCAACTAACATAAAAATAACTTTTCACAGGGAGTTGGAATTAGAAAATCAACAAAATAATATGTAATAGGAGAAAATAAATGCACTATGCAAAAAATGATGAAATAGGAAATAATAGTGAGTAGCTAAACTTAAATTGACCTCTAGTAGTGAGGAATTTTTAGTAAAACTATTCTAGAGATATTTTAGATGTGTTGAGATAATCTAGTATAGAGCATTAGTACCCCTTGTCTAAGGGGGTCAAGCATACTATTCAATATCTTGGAGACAACCTTGTGGGTACAAGTGTGATGATTTAGCTTAGAATTAGGTAAAATATTCAAATCTACTAGGTATAATGCTATATATGTTAGATCTACTAATTATTCATTACTATAGGGGATAAAAGATATGGAAAATAAAATAAATGACAATATAAATACTAGTGTAAAATAACAAAAAAAACTACTATGAGAAAGAGGGAGGAAAACCAATTTTTTATAGTCTAAATTTAATGAAAAAAAAAGTAAAAATATACAAATATGTAATATGATTTTAAGAAAATATCCATAATAAGGGCAGGGGCCCTACCTCAATTGTCTAAAGCATCCTATTGTAGGAAAGAGGTCACGAGGTCTAGTATCCCCCCATCCCTTTGGTACTAGAGGGCATGTCACACTAGCATCATTACTCATGTGAATTTTTTTTACTAGGTGCACTACAATTTATTGGGGGACTACTCAATTCTTGTAGTCTAATTTTTTTTTAAAAACTACTCATAATAATTTGGTGGTTGTATTACTAATTTTACATGGGGAAAAAAGTGTATGTATGAGGGATAGGGGTATTAATACATTGACTTGGAAACACTAGTTATCCACCTTCAAAAAGGTTTAAAATTTTCTAAGAATATCTATCCTATGTGTTGATCAAATTTTAGCATAATTTTAATGTAGTTCAATTTCTCTAATTATTTTTTAAATCATATACAAGAAAAATATCGCTAATGGGACTCTCTAAGGTGGTTATAGCAAAGATTTATTTATCTTCTCTATTCCCTTGAATTGATAGAAATATAGACCATATGACAATCATAATTCCATAATAGGAATAATAATGATGATTGTTACTAATACATTGTGAAAATATTAAACAAGGTAAGCACTAGATGTTCGGTCTACTTCTAGGCGAAGCTTGAGACTTGAAAAAATCCTAATAGAAATGGATGCCCATTTCACAAAAAATAGGTACCCATTTAGGCTTGAGCTCACAAACATGCATTTTTAAAATGGGTACTCATTTTAAAATGAATAAAATTTTTAAATGGGTACCCATTCTAAATTAGGTGTTCATTCTAAAATGAGTATCTATTTTATTTTTTAAAATGGGTACCTATTTCTAATTATATAATATTGTGCTCATTTTTAGAACATGTACATGTTTCATAAAAAATAAAATTTGAAACACATGTCTTTTCTTTCGTTTTAGGCTTGGAAGTCCACCCCTTAGCATTAGACCTGCAAGTACAATGTCATGAAAATAATAAGATAAAAATTAAGTTTAATAATATGTTTGATGACTTCTTTTTCATATTTTTTTGATAAAATTAAAACCTATAATATATGACAATTTCTAGTTTTAAAATATATAAATATTTTTACAATTGAAAATACTTTTCTATTTATTAATAAATTTATGAGGAAATATGTCTATAAACTTGAAATATTAGGTTTTAGTACTTCTTAATAAATTTTATTTTTTAAGCTTATTTAAAAAAATATATGTCATTAATCTATACATAATTATTTACATAATGAAAAGAATAATAATAAAAAAGTTCTTATTTTATCTTAAATTATGTTGGATGTACATGAAAGGTTTTCAAAAACACCAACTAGGGCCATTAAAAAGATATATATATATATATATATCCTAATCAAACTTCACTATAGTACACATATTTACCAAAACTGAATTAGAAAACTAGTTTTATTTAGATCAAATTATGTTGGTCATACATGTGCATATTAAGGACCTAGAAAAGGAGACTTTAAAAAAAAGTCTTCTACATGCATATTTAGAAATTAAATTATACCATATAGCTATTACAATTACTTATTTGAAAACTAGAATAAAATTACTAAATTTCAAATTACTAGAATATTTTAATATTCTATGAATAAGTGCTTCAAATTTTTGCTCCAATTGTGACAACCTTTAAATTTCCAAGAAAAAAACTTCCACTTTTTGGCCAAAATGTGGATCCAACTTCTTGTATTCACCAAAAGTGAAAACATTTTAAAAGGAATTCAATTAGTTATATTTTTTGAACTAATGATATTAGTGTCGTACTCACTAATATTGGGAATGTGTGTCTCAACCTTGCAATTATATAAGGTACTTTCGATACATAGACTTATATTGATATGTTTACAATGGGGGACGTGGGGTCCCCCCCCCCATGAGGAGTTTGGGGGATCATCCCCCTAGTTGGGGGTTCATGGGCAGTGCACCGTGGCAAGAGCTTGGGGGTGGTGCCCCAGAAAGGAAAAAAAATATTATATTTTATTATTGGAAATCTAGTTTGTTCATCACTAGGTCTTATATCTAATGATCAATATTTTATTATCTTGACTTTCCTTAGAAGGCAAGCCTATTTTATGATGAAATTATATTACAACTGTGTATTGTGATTTATTCTGAGAGTCTGATAGAGATTGTGTTGCCTCTAGATCTCTAGTTAGTGATACTCCTGCAAGAAGCTTGCTCTGCAAGTATATTGTAATCTTTGTGATTTATAAATAATATATTGGGCAGATTTTTGAGTGTGGGATTTTTCTCCTGAAAGGGTTTTCCCCACGTAAATCACTATGTTGTGGTATGCGTCATATTTATGTTTATTTTTGTTTAAGTTTCTGTAACTAAAAAAATGTATAAATTTCTACATTATTATCCTCTCAATATTAGTGTAGAAAGTTGTTCCACTACCTTAGCTTCCTTACAAGTGGTATTAGAGCCTGATCACCTTTGGTTTTAGTTGTGGGTTATTGGTTTTTTTGAACTAATCTAGATTTGAGTGGGAGCTTCTGTAGAAGATACTTTGTGATCTTGTTGTAGGAATTTTTAGATGGAAAGTTCACCAAGGAGAATAGAGGTAGATAAATTTTCTAGAAATAATTTTAAAATGTGGAAGTTAAAGATGGAGGATCTATTGATAGATCAAGATATGTGGGATGGTATTGATTAAAATGTTTCAAGGCTTGCATATCCTAATCAAGTTGCTCAATATGATGCTATGGACCACAAATCTAAGGGTATAATCAAATTATGCTTTGAATAATATGTTTTAAACAATTTCCATGAAGAAAACTCTGCACAAAACTATAGAAGAAGCTTTGTGAGATGTATGAAGCCAAATCCTTAATGAACAAGATTTTCTTGAGGAATAAATTATATTCCTTGAGAATGGAAGATGGTGGATGAATCAAAGACCAACTAGAAGCATTTAATGTGTTGGTGGCTCAATTAGAATTATTTGGTGTCAAAATGGATGAGGAAGAGAAATGTTAGATCTTCCTTTGTTCTTTACCTAATTTATTAGATTCTCTTGTTATGGCTCTCAAGAGTACTTCTATTATATTGAAGACTGAAGATATGGTGATTTCTTTTCCTTTTGAAGAGATGAGGAGGAAGGTATACATTAGTGCCAAGGAGGTCCTAAATATTTATTGAAGAACTAAGGAAAAAGGAAAGAAGAATGACAAGTGTGATAAATCCAAGTCCAAGGGGAGATCCAAATCTCTTGGAAGTCAATAGTTATTTGTTGGAAATGCAGTAAGCCTAGACCTGTTTGTAAGGACTATAAAGAAGAAAAGAAGAAGAAAAAGAAGAAATTTGAGTATGATTTTGAGTTCAATAAGGAAGATGGTGATGCATTCATTACTTCTTTGGCAACTCATGCAGGTAATGATGCATGGTTAATTGACTAAAGTGCATTTTTCCATACAACCTTTAATAGAGATTGGTTTTCTGAATATGAAGAATTTGATGGAGGTAATGTGTACTTGGGTAATGATTCTTATTTTAACATTTTTGTCCATGGTAAAGTTATAATTAGGTTTCTTGATGGTAGAAAAAAAAGGGTTAATGGTGTATTGCATATCCTTGGTTTAGCACACATTTTTTATTTGTGAGAAAACTAATAGAGCAAGTGTGCAAGTAGTATTTTCTAATGTAGGATACAAGAAGGTTATAGGTGTTATGTGATTGCTAGAGGTGTTAGATATGACACATTGTATAAGCTTGAGGGTATGTGCAGGATCATGATGGGCCAAAAAGTGGCAATATGTAAGTGATATGATGGCCCATGTGGCTGATGACTTTTTACCCAAAATTGATGAAATGAAAAGGGTTTTTAAAGAAGATTCTTGGCTTTCCACCAATATAAATTATGTTTTAATTTGAATTTAATAAATAATTATTGTTCATTTTCTATTTGAATTATGACTAAAATCCTGATTGATAGGCTGATTGAAAAACATCTATATAGCTTTCAAATGGTATCACATGTTTTGAATCAAACATGTGTGACATTCTATGCTTCATATACTATAGGATTAAAAAAAATAAAATTTAATTTCATGAAGTTTTGACCAAGTTAAGGTGGTCAGACATACGAGTATTTTATAGTTTTTAAAAGTTGTAATAAAAAATTCATAATTAATTATTTACTTAAAAAAAATTACAAAAAAAATATGCATCACATCGACATGAGTCCTCATACATATATCTAAAATATTATAAAAAAAATATTATCATTTTATTGTTGTTAGGTGGTCGTAGAAGACACCTACTTCTTATTTTTTCCTAAAATTTAAGTACTACTACATTGAAATTTCAAATTTCACCAAATAGATTTTTTATTTTTTTAAATAAACCTAGTATTTTAGAAACTACATTCAATTTGCTACAAATTATATTCTTACATTTTTTGAAATAATATAGATAACTTATTGAAATTTTTATGTCAAGTTGCCTAACTCTGATTTTTCTAAATTTTTTGCCACTTAAGGTCCTGTTTTTTCCCTGATGATCCTACACATACACTTGATGCATCCACTATTGAGTGCAATAGTAATTTTTGTGAAAAGAAAGTATGTGGAAGAAGTGAAGGTTTCGCCTTCAGCAAATGGTCATGGCTTTTGGGTACCTCAAGGTGCTCATTCTTCTGAATCAAAGCTACCTATAGAGAAAACTATGTTATGGCACTAGAGACTTGGTGACATTGGAGAAAAGGTTCTAAAGACCTTGAAAAAAAAAAACCTTGTTGAAGGTTTGTCTAGTTATAATCTTGAATTTTATTTCTATGAGCATTGTATTTATGGAAAATAAAACCACATTCAATTTTACTCAATTTTTCATAAATCTTGTGGTGTATTGGATCTTATTCATTCTGATGTGTTTGGTCCTATAGATGTTCCTTCAATTAGAAAATCCACACATTGTGTTTCATTTATTGATCATTCTAGTAGAAGGACATGGGTATATTTTCTAAAGAGTAAATCTAAATTTTTTAGTTGATTTAAAAATTTTAAAGAAATGGTTGAGTTGCTGAATAGAAAGAAAATAAAATGATCGAGGATTGATAATGGTTGTGAATTTTTATCTAATGATTTTGATAGATTCTATAAATATTGTGGTATTCATAGATAAATATAGCTCTGTATTCTCCACAATATAATGGATTTGTAGAAAGAATGAACATGAAACTAATGGAGAAGGCTATGAGTATGTTGAGTGGTGTTGTTCTAGAACAAAGGTTTTGGGATGTAGTAGTTGCAACTTCTTGTTACCTGATTTGTAGTTCTCCTACATCAACACTTGTTGATAAGATGCCTATTGAGGCATGGTCATTGCACAAGCCTTCATTAAGACATTTTAGAGTTTTTGGTTATGAGGCATATGAACATGTGCCAAAGGATAAGTGAATAAAGTTGGAGAACAAGGATATGAAATGTATCTTCATCGGATATAGTTATGGTGTGAAAGGATACAAGCTTTGCAATCTTGTTGCATAGAAGGTTAAACATAGTAGAAGTGTTATTTTTAGAGAAACTAATCCTTCTTCTATTACATTGTAGCTAGAAAAAAGTAAATAGATAGATGTGATTCAATTTCCTTCTACACCTAAGAAATTTTAGTCAAGGCCCTTAGATAGAAAAGAAGTTGAGGAGAGCTCATTTAGCTCCGAATCTTTAGAAGAGGAGGAAGAAACTCCAACTTAGCTTGTTCATAGGTCTACAAGGCAGAGACAACCACCTGGAGTGTATTCACCTGATGATTGGAGATGTATTTTACTTTGAATACTAACATGGATGAAACCAGATCAGTAGAAGAGGCATTAGGTATGAATGATGAAAAATCTTGGAAGATTTCTATGGATGAAGAAATGATAGCTTTGAAAAGGAATGATACATGGGATCTTGTACCATTTCTTGATGGATGAAAACCTCTTGGTTGCAAATGGGGTTTTAAGAAATAAATTGGTTTAGATGGAGGTATTCAGAAGTATAAAGCGAGGGGGTGATCCCATAATAGTGGTTTACAATTTTTGGCCAAACTGGACACTGAAATTATTATTTTTAACCAAATCTTCACATTCTGGCACCTATAGTGGCTAAATTATGAGGAATTTGAAGATGGTGCAAACTAGAGTCTCATCAAATTTTATTTGTAGAATCTAAAAATATTTTTTTCAAAATATTTGGAATCAAATTGCACTTCTTTTTCCATCTCCCACGAAAAATGTTTTTTTCAGAAAACAACATTTTTAAAAAGTGACGCACACCATATAATGCATAACGTTTTTCCATCAAGGATAAAATTCTAATTCTTTCAAATTTAGATTTGTAACTCTGATATCTAGTGCTTCCACTTGGTTAGATAGTTTTTATTGAATATTTTTTCCTTAATCAAGTTTCAAAGTCAAACAAATTACAATTCGTTACAACAGATAATGCGTAACTTTTTTTGTATATGTCAATTTCTTTTTATTTTTTTTGTTGGATCAAGGACTTCAATATCTAGTGCACTTATATTTTTAAATTTTTTTTTTTGATAATGTTCTATTTTTCCACATGTGAAGAACAAAGAAATTCATTTTTGATGAAAAACCTATGTTTAATAAAACTTAAAAAACAAATACATAACAAAACCAAAACATATTAAAATTATATTTATTGGATAGTTTGTTCTGAGGAATACCATAATCATTTCAAATAAATTTTAAATGAATTCATTTGATCCCCCAAAATCTAAATCAAAAGTGAGTTTTTATCAGCATTTTGATAGGTGTAAAGGAGACACATTTATAGGTATGGTTTAAAACTAGTGAGGTTCTATCCAAGGGGGTTTGATCCTAGGTGATTTGATCAAACCCTCTTCAATTGGAATCCTTAAAATGGAAATTTTTAAGGCTTAAACCATTATATTTTCTAAAAATATGTGATTTCAACTAAAATTTGTTCCTCTCGGGAATTGTAAACCACTACTATGACAGCACCCGAGGTTGGTTGCAAAAGGTTATTCTCAAGTTGAGGGTGTTGATTATGGTGAGATATTTTCTCCTATTGCAAAAATGGAATTCATTAGATTTTTTCTTTCTATTGCTATTGCTTATGATTTAGAGGTTGAGAAAGTGGATTTGAGAATTGCTTTCCTTCATGGTTTCTTGGGAAGATATTTATATGACACGAGCAAAGTAATACATGGTAAATGGTAAAAGTAAATTAGTTTGCAAATTGAAGAAATCTTTGTATGTCTTAACATAGAGTCCTATGATGTGGTACTAGAAATTTGATACATATGTGTTGAGTTTGGGATTTGATCATTATAAATCAGAGCATTATGTTTATTATAAAACTGATGGTGATTATTTCCTACCTATTGTATTATATGTTGGTGATCTATTATTTATTGGTAGAGGTAAATGTATGATTTCAGAACTAAAATCTCAACTTGAGCTGCTAAATTTGAAATGAAAGACCTTGGTGCAGCTAGACACATTCTTGGAAATTCAAAGAGATAGAGTGAAAAGAAAGCTATGGCTTGGCTAAAGTAAGTATTTCAATTAAATTTTACAGAGGTTTGATATGCAAGATTGTAGACCATTATTTGTTCCTATTTTAGCTAGAATAAAGATCTATTTTAGATTTTTCAACATCTCCATCAGAGATGGAATACATGTGAGAAATATGCCTCACCAGAGTGCAGTTCAAATTTTTATGTATGCTATGCTTTGTACAAGACCAAACATTTCCCAAGTAGTGGAATTATTTCTAGATATATTTCTAATCCTAGTAGAGTTCATTAGGATGTAGTTAAAAGAGTCTTTAGATATTTGTGTGGTACCTAAAATTATTCCTTGTGTTATCATAGTAATATGATTAAATATGATATTTCCCTTGATATCCATGGTTATGTGGGTTCATACTAGGTAGGTGATGTTGATAGCAAACATTCCAATAGTACTTATGTGTTTACTTTATTTGGTGGTGCAATTAGTTGGATGGGTAAGCAATACGTTGTGGTTGCTTTGTCTACTATTGAAGCTGAGTATATGGTAGCTACTCATGCTGGTAAAGAATCCATTTGGCTTAAGATTTTGTGTTTAGATATTAGAATAAAAAAGGTACAGTGACAATTTATTGTGATAGTCAGAGTGTGATATGCCTTGCTAAGAACCTAACATTTCATGTTAGGACCAAGCACATTGATCTACAATATCCTTTTGTTAGAGATATGGTTGAAGATGGTAGGGTGAAGTTATTTAAGGTAGAGACATTGATGATTTTTTTAATTCTTTAACTAAGCATATGAGCATAGAGAAGTTTAGATGGTGTTTAGACTCAATGGGCATTTTGTCCTCAATAATTAAGAGACGGTGTTTATAGACCCTCCTGTTGTATTTGGATTGTGTTCAACAAGAGGGAGATATGTTGGGAAAATGTTTTTCAAACTTGAAATTATATAAGGTATTATTGATATGTCCATAATGGGGGGTTGCAGAGGGTAGTGCACCCCACTAAGGGCTCGAGGGAAACACCCCTGAATTGAAAAAAATATTTATATTTTATTATTGTAAATATGGACCGTTCATCATTAGGTCTTGTATTTGACAATTTATATTTTATTAGCTTGAATTTCCCAAGAAGGAAACCCTATTTTATGAGGGAATTGTATTACAATTGTGTATTATGATGCATTTTGAAATTTTGATAGTGATCGCATTGCCTTTGGATCTCTAGTTGGTGATACTCCTATGAGAACCTTGTTGTGGAAGTATATTGTAATCTTTATGGTTTTTGAATAATATGTTGGGTAGCTTTTGGAGTGTGGGGTTTTTCTCTTAAAAGGGTTTTCCCACATAAATCACCATGTTGTGATATGTACAATATTTATTTTTATTTCTGTTTAAGTTTCTATACAACTAAAAATATCTATAAATTTTTACATCATTCTCTTCTCAAGATTAGTGTAGGAAGTTGTTCCACTACTTTAGCTATCCTTACAACTAAGAAGCTCTTCAAAATTGGATAATATTGATTAACCATAGAGAACGATCCATGTCAATATGTTAAGAAATATATAGCTCACCAACAAGCTAGTGACCTAATTCCTTCATTATCTCAAGAATTACATCCTATCATAAATCCTTGTTAATTTTCCATTTTTCGTACACTTATTTTTTGATATTAACCCATCTTGTTCAATTGGAAAAAATATTATCATTACTAATAGTATGTATTTCACCAATGGTGTGAAAGCAATTCCAATCACATACACCACTAGGAAAAAAAGTTTCTAAATTTATCCTCCATCATATCACCTAATTTTGGTTATAGGACACAATAACCTGACCAAAATAACACTAGACAAAATAAATCACTCGCAATAACCCAAGGAAAAAATAACCCAGGGTCATAATAACCCAAGCCAAAATAACTCGTGGTCAGAATAACCCATGGAAAAAATATCCCCGTAAGAATACAGAGAAAGGAAAACAAAATTTATAAATTACATGGGTTATTCTGTCCATGGGTTATTTTGACCACGGGTTATTCTATCCATGGGTTATTATGACCCTGGGTTATTTTTTCCTTGGGTCATTATGACGGGGTTATTGTGTCCAGGGTTATTGTGGCCAGGTTATTATGTCCTGATACCCCTAATTTTATGGCAACCCTTCTTCCACTATCAATCATAATGGGAAGTCTTTAATAAAATAAGAGTTACATTCCTTAAGTAATGGTCACTAAGACGCCTTTA
The DNA here is from genome assembly GCA_007258455.2 of Sequoia sempervirens. NCBI lineage: Eukaryota > Viridiplantae > Streptophyta > Pinopsida > Cupressales > Cupressaceae > Sequoia > Sequoia sempervirens. The sequence continues at coordinate 55,292,754 of VDFB02105785.1, forward strand.
ATCAGACCATCAAAATCCTAAAGAATATTTCCATTGATGCTATCCATTATTGGGATTTGAAATTCAACCTTACCTTATGGGCCTACCATAGCAATATCTACACACTAATAGGTGCTACCACATACTACCTAGGCATAGGATAAAAATCCATCTTTCAAATTGAGATTAAAATTAATTCAATCTTGTATTATCCACAAGGTAATGGTCACTAAGATGCCTCTAATCAGACCATCAAAATCCTAAAGAATATTTGCATTGATGCTATCCATTATTGGGATTTGAAATTCAACCTTACCTTATGGGCCTACCATACCAATATCTACACACTAATAGGTTCTACCACATACTACCTAATCATAGGATAAAAATCCATCTTTCAAATTGAGATTAAAATTATATCATTGTTTATCTTTTTGAATGATCTTATTGATAACCATGAATATATATTTATACATATATATGAGTATGACCTACTTGATGATAGGTTCCTCAATTTATATAATTATTTAAAATACTATTAAAACTAAATTCAACATAGATACAACAATAAGATCAAGACTATAGAGTCTGAAGTTGGTGACCTTGTTGTAAAGAAAAAATACAGAAACATCAACTAATAACATGAAAAGAAAGATAAATTTGAACCTAGTTAGTTGGGAACATATATCATCATTACAAATTATGTACCATTAGAATATCCATTATCCACCATTTATAGTCAAAATATTAAAGAACCTATGAACATACTATACCTCAATAACTTACATGGCTATTAAAGAAGTTTAATAGTTTACTGAAAACCACCCTCTTATAATTTGGATAATTACTAAGGAAAATACCTTCCTTTTAGCAACATGTGTAAATATATACACTATTATCTCCTAGGTCCTCTTTGCACCATCTCATAAAATACTCATATCTTCTTATCTCAGAAATCATAATTATCTAGACTATTTTCAAATAATTTAGCATGAGGTAATTAACTATTTTGAATCTTTTGAATATTAGATTTGATTATTTTCTTATCTTTTTATGTGAATCATGCCTCCTTAGGGTTACCAGGAGCCTTATGTCATTGTATATATAGATAGTATACTAGGGAATTAATTTATTTACATTCATCCTTTATTTTTGGTCATTTGTAATACATCCCACAAAGGTTCTTAAACAAAACAATACAATGTTGAGACATCCTCTTATTTTGCTACATGATTTTGAGTGGTTCCTTTATGCACAAGACATATCATCACCATGATTTTTAATAGCTTGGTGCATAGCATCAACTGACATATCATCCATACTCATTAGAATTCTTTTATTATTATTATATGATTTTCATGATTTTCTAACATCATTTTGTAAATAAATTTTATGTTTCCTACCATTTATTTTCATCCACATGTTTCATAAAAAAAAAATACAAATTAAAATATGCATTCATAACCATCTATCTATGCATTATAATTCGAAAAACCATGTATTCATAGATTATAAAACATATATTTATCATTAATAATTATCATAGTCACAAATAATAACATATCTATACATGAATCCATCATATAACATAGCCTATGAATCATTGAATAAAATAATATATCATCATCAAATGTATGTACATCATCTCAAAGATATAAAATGACACATTAAAATTTAAAAATAAATTGTCATCCAAAGTGACTAGACATGCATGACTACCACTGTATTCATCTCCCCAATTGATCTAGTCAATGGTCCTAGTGATGGTGGTGATTTATTTTTCCTATTGATTGACTATAACATACTTGACACCCTTGACTAAGAAATTGAGTACTCTTGAAATTAGAGGTCCCTCTACACTGTTAGGATAACATATATTGATATAATGATCAACTATTACAACATATTATTTACATCATTCAAGGCCCACATCATATCTACTAATTATTTAGACATGCCTTATGAGCATAAAAATCCTCTTTCTTGGTCTTTGTCTGACCTTATCCATTCTCTTTACTTGTAAAACATCTAGGAAAATTTATCATATGTCTCTCTTTTCCTAAATAATATCCTACTCTATCTCTAGATTATCAATCTAATCCTACACCTATATAATATTTGTATAAAAGGAGACCTTTATGGTGGTCCTTATGTATGGTGACCTTGGTGGCCTAGTTTCTACTACCTTTACCAATGCAAGAACCTTTTACATAGACCTATCCTTGACATCCCCTCTATCATTTGCCTCATCATCTCCTCATGGAAGTGCTACTACAAATAGCACCACTAGGAAAAAATGTGTGATTGCATTCCCTCCTCCCTACTTTTTATGATGTTATTGTTCTCTCAAAAAAAATTTAAATCATGACCCTTAAATCCTTAGCAACTAGATGATACAATATATTTAGTGTAGAAAAATGTACTCCTTTACATTTTCACAATTTTTTTGGGCCCTCTTAATTAAATTGGACTTAATTATGCCTTAATAAGCCTTATTTTGCATCAAGAAGCCTAATAAATTACATTTTCAAAAGGGGAAACCCAACAATAATTAATGCCAACACATAAAACTTTACCTTGAACAATGTGTGTTCCAAGAATAGGGACCTAGGACCCATTCACCCACCTTTGAACCTAAATTTAAATTATGTTTTTGGTGGTATTTTAGTGTCTCTAAATTCAAATTTTGATGTTGGCTTGTAATTTTTAATTTATGAGAAATTAAGGGTACATATCTATAAAAGCAAGGTTATTTTATCAATTCAAAAAATCTAGCAAGAGGTGAACTTTTATATGAGAATATATTATTGTCAAGAGCATTCAAGAGAAAATTTTTCAAGCATCTTTGTAGCATTCAAGATCTCAAACATCATGTCAAAGTATTAAGCATCATGCATGTTTATGGAGCTAACTTTGTCATCTAGGTTTCAAAGATTCAAACAAGCATTCAAGTCATATTTCAAGCATCAAGATCCACAACCATTGAATCCATTTAATGCAAGGTCAAGATCAATATTGCATATTTCAAAAGGTTCATTCAATGGTTTTGTGAGTTGCAACCTAACACTTGTTCATTCATCATTCCTTTCACATTTTATTATTTCAATTCTAGGTTTAATTACCCAAACAAGGTTTGACCAAGGAAAAACCTCATTCAACAAAACCAAATAATTTTTCCCTCATTTTTTTGTGTTGAAAATATTAGGTTAAAGAAGGATTGAATATCTTTTGAAGTGAAAGATTGGAAAAGTTGTCAAAGTTGCAAAAGTTGTTAAAATTGTCATCAATTCACTGAAACTCACCTACAGATCCAAATTCTGACTTTCTTACACTAAAACCCATATCAAATAGAAGCTATATATTAACATCATAGGCTCTTGAAATTTTTTTGAAATCTTTGAAAAAATACACATTCAACCATGGGCAATGAGTCTGAGATAGCCTCTAGAAACTGCATTTTGGTAACTGGTAAACAATGTTATACTCTTCTCAGATCCGTGGAATTTTTTTTTTCTTTTAATATTGACCTTTAAATTGATGTTTCAAGTTTGGATGGGCATAATTGAGTATATTTTCTAATTTTAGTATTTCTCCCAAAAGTGTTGTTTAGGATGAAATCGCCATCTTCAAGCATAAGGAAATCAATAGATTCTCTCATTGAGTTGACTCACCCAAGGGTTGTAAGTAAATTATTTGTGTGGATCTCATTTCCTAATGAAATAATGAGAAATAGGTCCATATGTTAAATTGGTGAACCCCCCTCTAATAAACCCCATCTTGATCCTGATCTTCAGTGAATGTTCATTAAGAATTTAAAAAATAAGCTTCAAGATAAGATTGGGATGATGAAATTTCCCTCCTTCACAAAATTGTGTACAACCCTTCATGATTAACAAAATTCAGTTAGTAGTCGTGAAGTAAAAACTCCCTCTAACCATCCAAAAAACCCAAAATCCATGCCTCAAACCAACTACCAACCATTTAAGAAACCAAATAAGGGCTTTATACAACTCAATTACCCTCAACCAGGTCAACATGTAGACACCGAAGTGGCTACTATAAAGACACCAAATCCATATATGTTTGGGGAGAGGAATAGATAATTTACCCCTCTACCTAATACCATTCATTCCATCATGTTGCAACACTTAAACAAGAACTTAATTTCCTTACCTCTCATTAGAGATCCTAATCCTACTAAGACTTTACCTCCAAACTATAGACAAAATTCCTTTTGCCATTATCACCAAAAAAATGAACATGATATGGAACATTACAAGCATCATAAACATATTGTGCAATACCTCATTGATTCTAATCACATTCAAATTGGTGGTGTTAATGATCAAGGAAATAAGTTTGTAGCCCCTCCTTTAGAACCAAAATTTTCCAATCTTTACCAATCCTATGCCAAATCATATCTCCTTGATCAAAGCTAGTGAAAATAAGAATAATGTCATGAATTTTTACAAGAATAATGGCAACTTGAATAATAATAAGGTGAACCCTATGGAATGTATGATTGGAATCATTGAAGTTCAAACTCATAAGGGCCTCACCAATATGTCCCTTTACATTTCTTTCTCGTAAAATGACATACTTAAGCATGCACCTAATGGTCCTCTTTACATTTCTAAAAGAATCAATGACAAGCCTACTAATGGGATATTAATTGTTTTTTTTTTGTAGAGAATGTGATCACTGAAGAATTCTTAGTTGTGCATGAACTTTTTCAAGATACTTATTAACAACCAAAAACATGGATCAAAATACATAATGGTTTTTCTTTCCCTACTATAGGTTCAATAACTCTTCCTTTACAAGTTGGACTGAAAAGATTGAATGTCCCATTCTCCATCATCCTGAAGTTGGATCAATTTCATGTTAAGTTATGCTACGCATGGCTTTGCTTCATGAATTTTATCCCATTGGTAGGGCATAAATGTTTAAAGTTTCCATTTGGAAAAGAAATCTTTACTGTGCACCATAGTGGCTTTAATCTTGTGTCTTCTTATGGGAATTTATAATTTTCTTTATTTTGGCCCAAACTAATGGAACCGATTAGGCCTCATGAGGAATTCATTTTCAAATCTTATCAAAATTTTAAAGCAAAGTGCATAGTAGAGTTATCCCTCAGCAATATGGTTCAACCCACAATTGAGCCTCTTATCCTTGATGAAACCATGATTGAACCAAAATCCCTTCAAAATAACCAGGACCAAAACATAGAAAATCCTTCACATATTTCCTATAAGAGACCACGAGATAACCAAATAAGTCCCATTGTGCCTTGTAAAATCAAACAAGTTTATAAAGTTAAAGATAAAGTGATTGAACAACCTCCCATGGTTCCTTTTGTTCCTCCCTTGTGGGAAGAAACATGATCGTAACTTGAAAACCAAACAAAAAGAAATAGAAATACTAGAGATTGTAGGTGTAGATGTCATGCTATTTCTCATCTTATATATAAAAAACATGAATCAAATTTTAAGACTAGTCAAAAAATTCTTGCTTCTCTCTCCTCCACCTGTGTTAGAACTAGCTACGCACATGGTAGACTCTACCTTGGGGGTACCCCATAGTCCCCTCTTGTCCTCCCATGATCTGATCCTTTCCCAGATGCATGTGGGCTCTTGTCCCTTGAGGGGAACTCTTGGCTTGTCTATTTTTGGTGCTACTATGATTCTGGGTCAGCCCGGATCACCCGTGATTCCATTTTTATTTGTTGGGAAAGTGTCGATGGTTGTTGTATCAGGAGAAGTTAAAGGTTGGAAGGATGTGTTGACTAATGGTAGTCAAAATGATAAGGACCCCTCTCCTCGCCCTAAAGAATAGATTACTACTATGAGCACTAACTTTTCTATCCCTAATACAATTAGTGATAAGATTGTCTCCTCAATGGAAAATGCAATGGTCGGTCATTTCCTCTCTTTTCACCCCACGGTGGATATGGTCAAGAGATGGGTTGTGGCCAAATGGCACCTCAAAGGAAGTGTGGCTATTTGTGCTATGGTGGGTGGGCTTTTCCTTCTCAAGTTCACAACTTTAGAGGACTTGATCTCAATCCTCTCTTTGGGACCTTGGGTTTATGGAAAGCATAGTCTGGCTTTGTGCCGATGGAAGTTGGGGTTTGACCTCGTAGTGGATCTCAACAAATCAACACTAGTTTGGGTTCACCTAACTAGTATTCCTCTGGAATACTAGGATGATACCATATTCAAATCTATTGGGGACTCCTTGGGCCATTTCATCACTTTGTACTCCATTACCAATTCCAAATCCAAGTTAGTTTTTTCCCTTTTTTGTGTTAATATTGAACTGCATAAATGTCTACCTACTTCAGTGAAGCTCTGTTCTAAGTTTGGTTCCTAGAATGAACAAGTATGTTATGAGAATGTTGTTATTTACTACCAGAAATGTGCTAAACCTGGCCACCTAATCACATATTGCAAATCTAGTTTAAAACATGTTCCTAACCTTAGTGATTCTATTGTTGATGACCACTACCCTTTTGAAGAGGACATCTTGAATATTGTTGACTCCCTGGTCAAGTCTGGCTCTCCCAAGTTGGTTGGCTCCCAGGTCGACTCTAACCCCACTGTTGGGGTGAATGCCTCCTTTGGGGACTCAGTTCTAGTCCTCATTGCCTGTGATCCTAGTTGTGGGGTTTTGGCGGCTCGTGATCCTTCCCCTAGTCAGGTGTTGTGGGAAGATGGTGAGAATGGTGACTCTTTGAAGGAAGAAGTGACTAACTTGACAATTGGGTTAATATTGTTTGGTGGTGAAGAAGGAAAAATAATGGAAGGGGAGGATTGAAAAGTTAAAGATGAGATGGTTAAAATGGATTTTGTTTGTTTGAATCAATAGAAAACATCGGAGGAGGAATTTCGGTCAACCCCAAAGAAGAAGCATAAACAAAGGAAAGTGGATATGGGTGGTGACTCTAAACGTGGAAGGCCCAACCAATGATAGACCAAGAAAAGAGAGATAGTGAAAGAGATAGCCATTGGTAAACAAAATAAATTGGAACTATCCTTAAAGAAGGGTCACGAACCATTGATTTTTGGCTCCTATGGGCTACTCTTGCTCTTCTAGGGTTTTTCACCTAAAAGGAGAGATATAGGAGCAAAAATTCTAATGGTTCATTCAAATTATGTTATATGCAATGTTGTCTAATGCAAATGAAGTAAAATAAATGCAATTGACTGGTCTAAATGAACTAAAACGAATGCAAAAGTGAAATTAAAGCTATGTTTGAAAACACATTATGATATGCAAATGATGAAGTAAACGAAGAAAATATGTAGAACATAATAAGATGAGTTGAATCAGAGTGCACCTGGGTGAAGTATGATGAATCTATAATGTTGTGAATGCTAGCTAAAATCACTAATTTTTCACAGTGGGACTCATTCGCCCAGGGTGGTGAATCAATCCTCCTCCTGGTGAAAAACTCTCGAAAACAAGTTTCTGTCTATTGGGATCTGGAATTTGACAAAATTTAGATTTTCAGTCCTAAGGTGGGACAATTAGTCCTCTCCCAAATTTCTAAAAAATCAGGAGATAACTCTGCAACACTAGATCTAGAAATCACTGCTTGTCAGGTTGTTGAAGTCAATTCTATAGGAAATGGACAGAAAACCTTCTTCAAGCTTGAAATAGACTTGAGTTGACTTGAAGCATCTAGTTGACTTGTAAACCAATCTTAAACACTAAAAATCTTGTTAAATCTACACACAAAAGGTTGCAAACAAACATGCAATAGGGGAAAAATGGTTGAGGGTTAGTGAATAGGGGTTTGCCTTGGTCAAACCCCACTTTTGGTAATAAAACCCTTAATAAAATAATGAAATGCAAAGGAATGATAAACCAACAACATGCAAATGCTATCAACTTACCAAACCCTTGATGATGGAAGTCTGAAGTAATGTCAATGACTGCTTCAAAGTGCTTGAATAGTGCTTGAAAAGATGTTGTAAAATACTTGAATGCTTGAATGAATAGGTGAATAAGTGAACTTGATGAATGGGGGTTGAAATGAGGTGAAAATCACTTATTTATACACACTTGTGCCTTAGTTACCCATTCATACCTCATCATAGGTTGACATCAATTTTTTTTGAATAAAATCTTGAAAGAAAATTTTAAAAATTTTGAATTTGGGGCCAAGGGGGACTCATTTTCCACCCATGGTGAATAGGTCCCACCTAGGACCTAAAAATGTGTGTCAGGAAATATGTTGTATTTAATGTTGTTTGTTGGGGTAATACTCAAAAATACACTTAATTAAGCATATGAGAGCATAAAGGGGACAAATAAAGAATGAGAAAGGGATAAATAGTGAAAATGTTCCTAGAAAAGCGTGAAATCTTGTTACAATACTTTACAACACTTCAAAATAGGACTTGTTTATGAATAAAAAGGTGATTTTTAGGTGAATTATATTTAATAGAGTCTAGAAGAGTGTAGAAATGTCTTAAAACACTTCACAACACCTTCACAAGAAGTCATTATTTGAATTTCAGTACCTAAATAAGCATGATAGAGCCATGTTACAACATAGAATCATAGAAAAATACACAAACGCCATGAAACAAGACCTAAAAGGCCATGAAAATGACAAGGGGCCATTTTTCTATGGCACGGGTCAAAAATGAAGGCCATGTCCTAGAATGTGTGAGGGATAAATAACTCCCACAATTGGGCTATTACAACCTAGGATGATTATTACAAAATCCTTTGTGCTGCCACTCTTGAAGAAGTTTGTTTGGATACTTTCAGTATGGTTTCCTATAAGGCGCCTAGCCTAAATGGTTTTCCGCCTGCTTTCTTTTAGATATTTTGGGAGATTGTAGATGAGGACCTTATTTTGGCTGCCAGGGATTTCTTCAAATCTTGTAAGATTCTCAAAAAATTCAACCACACCTTTATTTCCCTGGTTCCCTAGGTTGTCGTCGAACCCCATTTAATGACTGATTGTAGGCCCATTAGCCTTTGCAATACCATTTACAAGAAGTTCTCTAAATTCTTGGTGAACCACCTTAAACCCCTCCTAGAAAAAACAATTATCCCTACCCAAAAAGGTTTTGTTCTTGGTCATCATATTTTGGATGCTACCATAACTACACATGAAATTCTCTATTCCATGGACAGACATAATAATGCCAGTATGTCCCTCAAATTGGATATTTTAAAAGCATATGATAACATGATATGGGACTTTATCCCCAAAGTCCTAGCTAAGTTTGGTTTTGACCATGGGGTGGTCAACCTCTTGATGGAATGCATTACCATAGTAAGGTACTTGATGTTGGTTAATGGGACCCCCTTTGGCTTCTTCAAAGATGGGAGAGGTATCAGAAAGGGTCACCCCCTCTCACCCTATCTATTTATCATGGTTGCAGATGTCTTGAGTAGGAACATATCTAAACTAATGTCAGAGGGGTCTATAAAGTGGGTCAAACCTGTCTCTTCCTTGGAACCTACTATTATCCAATAGTTCATTGATGATACGATTCTATTTGGGATGGCCTCTATGGTCGAAGCTAGGAAATGGAAAAGTTTTCTTAATAACTATGTTGCTTGCTCTGTCCAATGTATAAATCATAACAAAAGCATGATTTACTTCTTCAATAGCACTCCTACTCTATAAGATTTGGTCATTGTTGTCCTTTGTTTTGTGAGTGTCTCTTTCATGTTGGTGTATCTAGGGTTACCCCTTACTATTAAGGAAGTCACTTCTACCTTTTGGAACACAGTTCTTGAAAGGATTCAAAGAAAATTGGTAGGGTGGAAAGGCTCCATCCTCAGTCATGCTGGAAAACTGCAACTTCTATTTGCAGCCCTTCAAGGGATCCCTGTTTACTTCTTCTCTATCTTTAAGATTCTCTGATATATTGTTGAGAAGTTTGAAAAAATTAAAAGGAAATTTTTCTGGTCTAGGACTAAGGAAAAGAAAAAGTTTTCTTTGGTTAGCTGGGACAAAATCTATAAGCCTAAATCTTGTGGTGGGCTTGCAATAAGGAATATCCTATGCACCAACAAGGCCCTACTTGCTAAGGTTGGTTGGGACTATCTGATGAATATAAAGGACTGGTGCAATATTATGAATGCTAAGTATATCCACAATAGAACTATGATTAAGTGCCTCTCTAATGATCACCCCTCAGGATCTTTAACATGGAAGAACATTTGCAAAAATGTAGGGGTTGTTGATGACTGGGATGAAATGGAAGCTTGGGAATTGTAATAACATTAGATTATAGGAAGACCCTTGATTGTTAGACACCCCCCTCTCACACTCGCACTTCAGGAATATTATGAGAATGGCACAACTCTTCTTCGATATGTACATTAGTGACTACCTCCTTGGCTAGCCAGGGGATAGGAGGTGGAAAGACCTACTTCTTTATTGTCCTTTGTCCCTTGAGTTGCTAACTCTAGCTAAGTATCTATAGGACTTACTCTCCCTTATGAGATTACCTTTATCCAATATAAAGGATGAATTCTACTAGACTAATGAAAAGCACGATAATCTTTCAGTCAAAATAGCTTTCAATCTGCTATCAATTTAGGGTATTGAGCATGGACCTTGGAAACAGGTTTGGAATAGGCACATGATTCTAAAAAATAAAATTATTCTCATGGAAAGCCTGCCATAACAAGATCCTCACTCAAGATAACCTAAGGAAAAGGGGATTTCATATCCCTAATAGGTGTTGGATGTAAAAATGCAATGAATAATCTATGGATCACTTACTTTTGCACTGCCTGTTTGCTATTGGTGTTTGGGAGCTTGCTTTGGAGAGATTTGGTACTCAATGGACTATGTGTAAGGACATCAAATCCTTTATCTTGAGCTAGTCTGGACCTTTCCATCACCCCTTTCCTAGAGAGATTTGGAACTAGGTCCCCCCCATTATCTGTTGGTGCTTACAGAAAGAGAGGAACAACTAGATATTTAGAAATATTTAGATGAGTCCAAAGGAGGTTTTTTGTACAGGGATAAGGTTAATTTCTAAAAATATTTTGATTTTCAATGGGAAATCCCTAGACAAAGCTCCTATTGATTGGGAGATTAAAATAGCTAAAGCTTGGAACCAAAATATTGAGGTCAAATCCTTTGACAACTCTTAGTCCTAGGCTAGACGAGAAACTATTTGGAAGCCCCCAAATTGTGGTTGGCATAAACTCAATTTTGATGGTGCTTCCAAATGAAACCCGGGCAAGGAAAGCATAGGAGGTATTATCAGGGATTGTAGGGGAAACTTTGTGGCTAGTTACTTAGGGGGTATAGGGATCCAGACCTCCATGACTATAAAAGCAAGGGCACTGTTGAAGGGCATCAAGTTAGCTATCACTATGGGGATAAATAAACTACACATAGAAGGGGATTCTAAGTCGATGGTTGAACCTATTAATTTGGGTAGATTATTAGGATGGAGTACTAGGGATATCTTGTTAGACATAAACCTTTTGCTGTCAAAGCTAGATATGAAGATTGTTACTTGGATTTATAGGAAGGGTAATCAAGTTGTTGATACCCTCTCAAATCTCGACTCCCATTGGAGAGATTCTAAGTGTTGGAGGAATATGGGGAACCTACCACCGGGAATAAAAGGTATCATCCTCAAGGAGCAAGGGACTTTTGTTTATCATGATGAAATCTAATCTTATGTTTGTCATGGCTTATTGGGTGGTCCACATATTTTCTTTTTGGGTGATATCAATGAAGATGGATGTTGAGGTGTTTAATCTATGGCATAATTTGAATATTGGGGTGGAGATAGAAATTATAGAACCAATTATGAGGAGTAATATTTTCTTAGCCTTCGCATATCCTTATGGAATTCCAAATTCAAATTTCATGTGACTAATAATTATGATGTGAAGCTCTTGCCTTGTCTTATCAACTCCATTAAGAAGCTCCTAATGTTTTTTGGTAGATATTTAGGGAAGTCTAAATTTGGCCCCATGGCCAACCATCATCGATACTTGTTATGGAAATGTGGAAGGAAAACCTCCTAATATCATCATTTTTCATAAACACGGCTGTAGGTGTTTAAATATTTTCATTAATGGGCTCACAGAGATTACCTTTTAGGATTTAATTCCTGAAGCATGTGTCTTGCATAGCGTCTTGATTTCCCAAAGCCTTCTTGGTTGGATTAAAATAAGAAGTGTTTGGGTGACTTCTCACATTAAAAAAAATAATAATCTTTTTCTCTCATAGGTTTCCTAGTTTTGTAGAGTGAAGGGTAGTGAAATGGGTGGCGATAGGGTGAGGACGAAGACAAAAATTTGTGGGGAATTTCATAGGGTCCCACTAGTTTGGCACATTTGTGTCAAAGGAAGGCTACCACCTTTAATGTAATGCTTGGTTGGTCATGATTTGAGGATGTCGACATATTCATGAGCTCTTGGAAAGATAAAAGGGTTGCGATGGGTAGAATTTCCTTTGAGGTCAATGAGGAGGTGATTTCTTAGGTGATGGGGCTCTCCTATACTAGGAAGAAGTATCCTAAGCACACCAAGGCTCAGGACAATGAATGCATTAATGCCTTCTTTAAAGGGAATGAAAAACCTGTCCGCTCCTAGTTTGGATTTGAAAGAGAAGCTCTCCCTCGGCCATAGGACTAGGTCTATCTCACTCTCATGAAGTATGACACTTTAAAGGGTAGATATAAAAATTTGTATTATTATTATTTTCCTCTTTCAAATCACCTTCGCCATAAAATTTTTTTGAGCTTCCCATTTTTCTTACTCACTAATTTGGAAAGCTCCATTGAGAAACATTTAGACTCTGCTACCCAAAACCCTGAGGATTTTTCTCCCCTGTCTCTCCACCAAGGCGTCATCTTGAGGCTTTATCATTTTCACCTCACTCTCTACCTAGCCAAATCCACTTCTGATATTTGTATTGAGGATGTCAAACCCCCTACTCAGATTAATATCTCTTTGGCTGACTCTACGGGACCCAAAAGGAAAACCCCTCTAGGGAATATTGAAGCCCCCAAGCCTAAACCACTTGCCAAGAAAAAAATGGGGAGTGTGGGGCTTGCTCAATTGAATGTTGTGGCTAGGATTTGTGAGCTCAAATCAGCCCTTGGCAAGTCTAATAGCAAACCTATAGCCAAGAAAAAGTGAAAGAATAAGGGAAAGGTCTGGTGGAGCTGCTAGCCATTGATTGCAACTGAAAGAATGTGGTGGGAAGAAACTCCAAGGGGGATATTGTGGTTCCTACAATGGTGGAGATAGGGGTTGAAAATAATAGCATTAGGAGATCTTGGTAGATTGGAAAAATATAGCAAGAAGGTGTAGATTAATGAAATTTCTACTAATGAAGAGCGGTCTGCCAACAAGGGCAATCAGAATGAGGAAGATACAGAGGAATAGGAGGAGGAATTTGTTGAAGGGCCTAGCCACTTTTCTAACCCTAGCAAACTTCTAAAGGATAATTTGACTTCAATGTCCTCTGAACCCTAGGTAATGGAGCAGGAAGACACAACAAATAATATGGACAAAGGGGAGGATTACTATATGCTGCTGCAGTGAGTGGAGAAGCTCAAGAAGAAGTTCACTAGTCTAGCTTGGTTCACGGTCAAGCTGGTCCACCGTGCGACTAACACCCTTTCTACTATTTTATAGGATGAAATGGATAAGAGGCTATGGAGGAAGGCCTCAACTGGGTTTGGGAGGATGTTTTCCTCCTCTCTCAAAATTGGGAGAATGCTAGCTAGTCTGCTATTGGCGTGTCTTATTTTTTTTGTTGTTCTTTTGTCAGTGGTTTGTCTGCTATTACTGTGTTTTGTTTTGGCGGTTTTTTTTTATGTTCTATGGACTTGATCCTCTTTGGACCCTTAGGCTCGATGTGTAAAGGGTACAACACCCTATAAATATATTTTATCTTATCAAAAATATGAATCAACAACTCAAAGTGAAACAACAACTCAAGAAATGCATGATGTTTCCACACATTCTCCACAACATGAAACATCTATATGTACAAAAAAAAAAGAACAAGCACCTTCCATGGATATTATCATAAGACCTCCCATTTTGATTAACTTGGATGATGATGATGATGAGACCACTAAAATTGATGAAGAAGTACATAATGAGCTGAATTCATTGTTTTCCTCTTCTATGAGCTTAAATGATAACAACTACCATGATCCTCCTAAAAAGAGTGACTCACCATGTGTTAAGCCTAGTGATGTTCCTAGTACAACACTTGTTGTTCCTTTGGCTAGTTATCTACCTTTTGTATATGATGAACAAGATTGGGATGTGGATGACTTGCTATAGGTTGACTCACATGTGCCTTACTAGTATTTTTCTTTTCATGTTCTTTTGTTTGATTGTATGTGCATAATTTAATCCCCCATATCATTCTATTTGACATTTCTTTATTTTCATTCCTCTATTTGTACCTACATTCTTCTATTTGTTGTAAACCTTTATTTTTTATTTTTTCTTGTTTTTATCTTTTTAGGATGATGTAAGGAATCAAGATATTTAGATCTCTTCCATTTTGACCAAAAATCTTTACGTTGTTTTCACTCTCCATGTTTCATTCTTCAAGTTCCATGAGTTATTTAGGGGATGATGATATTTTTGAGCTCTATAATATCATTTTAGCAAAGACATATGCTGACCTCAAATCTGTGGATCCCTTGTGTGTTATTTTGGGATTTCAATTTGGGGAAAACCATTCAAGAAGGTATTCAAGTTATATTTCAAGCATAAAAATCCACATCCATTGAATCCATTTCAGGCAATATCAAGATCAGTAATGCATATTTCTAAAGGTTCATTCGAGGATTTCGTGAGTTGCAACATAACACTTGTTCATTCATCATTCCTTTCAAATTTTATTATTTCAATTCAATATTTAATTACCCAAACATCATTTGACCAAGGAAAACCCCCATTCACCAAAAATAAATAATTCTTCCCTCTTGTGTTTGTGTCAAAAATTTTAGGTTGAAGAAGGATTGAAGATCTTTTGAAGTGCAAGATTGGAAAAGTTATCAAGGTTTGTAAAAGTTGTCAAACTTATCATCAATTCATGAAAACTCAGTTATAGATCTTATTTATGACTTTTCAACATTGAAACCCAAATCAAACAGAAGCTACATATTAACATTAGAGGCTCCTAAAAGTTCTTTGAAATCCTTGACAAAAGACCCATTAACCCATGGGAAAATGAGTCTCCAACAACCTTCCAAAACTACCTTTTGGTGATTGGTAAACAATTTTCTACTCTTCTTACATCTATGGAAAGTTTTCTATTTTTGTTAATATTGACCTTTAAATTGTTGTTTCAAGTTTGAATGGGAATAATTGAGTATACTTTCTATTTTTTTAGTTTTTCCCCCAAAAGTGTTGTTCAAGTTGAAACCACTTTCCTCAAGGATAAGGGAATCAGTAGATTCCATCATTGAGTCAACTCATCTAAGGGTTGTAAGTCAATTCTTTGTGTGGATCTCATTTCCTAATAAATAGTGAGAAATAGTTCTATATGTTAAATTGGTTAACCCCCCTCTAATAAACCTTATTTTTCATTGTTTCAATATCATCAACCACTTGGGCTTGATGCCCACCCATGAAGGTTCATTTCTAGTAATTATGTGTGCATATATCATATATCCTCTCTCATTCCACTAGATGTGTTGCCATAATCCAAATTTTAATTATCTATAACATATTCACTTGTGTCCTCCAATTCCTAATATCTCTCACCACCTACACCTACACATTTAATGAGTTAGGAATATGCTATAAAAAGAAATTGCATCACCTTGTGAGATATGTAGCTCTCAATAATGTAATCATGTCATTTAATGATATAACATGATTTTTATGTAAAACTTATATAAAACATATCCTCATTTACCCAACAATGCAAAACTCTGTATGGCCTCCATGTAATATTTGCTACCATAAACTGATTAATGGATCACTTATAAAAACCATTCTTCCTTAAGTGTGTTTATTGACCACCTTACATAATATTCCACTCATATTCTATTGAATCATTTTCTAATCATGTTTCTTACACCCCTTCAAGATAGAAAATTATAATATGCTCCCAATCCTACTACTACAATAATATCCATTCCCTAATGCTCCATCCATCTTGACAAATTATTAAGCATACTTTACTAAATAAATGCAACAACATGCATGGAACCCATACATGTAATGTGTGTTTCTCCACCATGCTTATCACCATGTTTTTCAATCCCACCATGAATAATTTTCCAATCTTATCATCTAGAAACATATTAATTACAAATTACATTAACACAAAGTGTAGCTAATATATTTTGTAGTGTAGAAAAATGTATCCCTTTACATTTTCAAACTTTTTTGGGCCATCCCTACTAAAGTTGGGATTCTTTATGCTTTATTTGATCTTATTTTGTATCCACAAGCCCTATTTAATGCATCTTTATGAGGATGATCCCGACATATATCAAATAATTAATCCTAATTTAATGGTTTTGGTTTGTATAGCTCAAATTTTTTGATTTGGGACTCTTACACCACCTTGGGCATATGGGTCCCACCTAAGTTTTGGGGACCAAACCTGAATTTAACATAAAACTAAAAATTTCTTGAAATTTGTGTCCCAATCTTAACTTATTAGGACTCATATGCCCTAACTAGTGTATGAGTCTCACTTAGCTTGGACCTATTTTAAATTAAAATTCTTGGTGGTATTTTACTCTCCAAGATCTGATGTCAGCTTGTAGTGATGTAATTTTGAGAAATTTGATATAAACAAGTATAAATACAAGGTTATTTCACATATTTTCTCCTAGTATGTTTACAAGTCAACTAGCAATTCAAGTGAGAGCATTATAGAGCATTCAAGAGAATTCTAGAGTGATTATCAAGAATTTTTAGCAATATTCAAGTATCAAGCATCAAGTATCATGTAAAAGTTATCATACATCATGTTTGTTTTTGAGCTAATATTTGTGATGTGGGATTTTATGATTCAAGCAAGCATTCAAGTCAAGATTCATAGCCTTCAAAAAAGATTCAAGATCTACATTCATGCTAGCCATTGCATACAATATTTTAGCCTTCTATTCAAGGGTCTGGTGAGTTGCAACATTGCCTATTTTTTCATTCATCATTCCTCCATTCTATTTCATTTCATTTCAATGTTTGATTACCAAAACAAGGTTTGACCAACGAAAAACCCTATCCACTAACAAAAAAAAAAAATTCACTCTCTTTGATGTGTGATATGTAAATTTAGGTTGAAGATTCATTGAAGAGTGAGATTGGAGAAAAATCATCAAGTTGTCAAAGTTGTCACCTTACTTGCAAGATCACGAAAATTCACCTACAGGTTGCAATTTAGTGTTTCAAACTCATAGATTTGAAAGGAGAGAAGCTACAATAGAACATTAGAGGATATCAAAGTTTTAGATCAACCTTGATATTGTGAATAAATCACCACTTGTGGCATATGAGTCACAGTATATTAGATTTCAATTATTTTCTGTAGATCCCAGTTTAGCAGTTCTAGATTCATATTCTAGTCTGAAACCCTAAATTGGGACTAAATCACCCCTACTAGTGTATAAGTCCTAGTGTGCATTAAAATTCAAAATTTTAGGAATTTAGACCTTGTTTCATTCCTCTTTATTTTTCCAAATACACCTCTATACTATCTCAATTTACTCTTCTAATTTGAGTTCATTTCTAGGTCATTTACTTAAGTGTTGCATAACATTTACATTTTTTGTCTTAGGACACCCTATTATAGATCTGTTTTCCTAATTCCATACTTAGTCAAATATCTCTAGGGTTTCCTTTAATAAAACTTGAGGGAAATAGGTAGAGGGACCCTAATCCCCCTTTATTTCCATCTCCCAAAAGATAGAACACTATTTTCTTCATTTCATTTTGGTGAACCTAGCCTTTTGACACCTTATTTTTAAATTTGGATTACATCATAGTCCTAGATCTAGCTTATATTAACTTTGCATTAGGTCTTGCATTATTTAATAAACATATAGGGTTTCTAAATATTGAACCAGTGGAAGCGAATATAGGTTGCATTTTTGCATCTTGCATCATTGAATTTCACTTGAAATCTTTAATTACACATAGTCTAGATAACATTCAAACCAAAAAACCTAACATTCACTTAGAATTTAACGAAATTAGTGTTAAAACCCTCATCTAGGGCTCATACATGCCTCTGGGCGATTTAGTCCCAATACAGGTTGTCTTACCTAATTTTTGGGTATTCTGTGTGGATTGTTTTGCAACATTTGAACCCCTGAAAAACCATAACCGAGACTCATACACCCATTTGGATGATTTAGTCCTAGGTCAGACCTAATACTACCATTTACAACATTGAAAACCTCATTTCTATACTTCTTAGGCTTGCTGGTAACCTATAGTATCATTCTGGAAAGTTTCAAGAACTTCTATTTTATGTATCTAGGTCAAATCATGCATGTAGTGTAGTCATTTTTAAAGCATTTCAAAAATCATTTTAGTATTAAAATATCAGATTTGTAGTACATTTTTTTACATTTCAGGAACAATGAATAATTTAGATAGCTTACTTTTTCATGTTAGTATGTTTTCTTTTCAATCATTTAGTGTTCATAGAGTATCACATGGCTTGTATGATTCTATTTTCCCTACTCATGGGTATAATATAGGAAAACAAAATAAAATCTTTGATAAGCATGTTGGATACCCTCCTAGTATCTATCATATTTTTAAGAATGTCATAACACAAGAGGATGCAAGCATAGACAATCATAACAATCATAATTGTTCTTCTCTTGATACCTCTCCTACTAGTGATGAAGGTATCTTGGTGAAAGAAGATACAATCATTGAGTGTCTTGATTGTCCCTCTTCTCCTTCCCTATGGGAAGATATTAGGAGATAAGAAGAAAATATCATTGAAACATTTCTTAACACCTCCTGTACTTGTGAGAATGCTTTGATGAAAGAGGATATAATCATGAACAATTATGAAAAACACATTTGTGAAGAGGATATGTTGGGTATTAAGAGATCCAATGATTGAGAATTATAGCATTATTTCTCTCATTTCTAATGTCCCTAACATTTGGAAGGGTTTATTTGAACAAAAGGATCCAATCATTAGTAAACAAGAAAATCGTAGTTGTCCTTCTCTTGATGCCTCCCCTATTTGTGATGAAGCTACTTTACAAAATATAATCATGGAATGTTATGAACCTCTTGAAAGCTCTCCTACTAGGGTAGATATTATCACACAAGAGAGTGAGACCTTAGATAAAAAAGGATGAAATCATGGAAAACTTTAACAAATATTTTTCCCTTTCCTAATATCTCTCCTAGTTGTAATCAAGATATTTTGGTCTCAGAGGATCAAACCAATGAAAGTTGTGAGAATCCTATTTATCTCTCTTCCCCTATGGAAAATATTATTGAACAAGAGAATGCCATCATTGATAAGCAAGAAAATTCAACCATTGATAACTCCCTTGTGATGAAGTCATTTTAGAAGAACCAACCATTGAATGGCATGAACATCTAGTTTGTTTCTCTACTAAAAACTCTCCTACTAGGGAAGATATCAAGGTGGAATAAAATGATAACATTGGCACATCTTTCAAATAATAGTGATGTGGTTGGATTCAATGAAGATGATGAAGTGAAATTAGACTCCCCTTCACTAAGAGATCATGAAAATAAGGACAATATTTTTTATGTTATGCACATTAGATATCCCTTGAAGCAATATCTAATGCATGAACTTATCATTTATCCACCCTCAAAACAACCAAAAGGTTAAAATAAACTTGTGCCTATCTTAGAATCACCTAAAAGAAAACTTGATAATGATAATGTTTCACAACAACTGACTTACAATACCATTTATCATATATATTAAAAAGTGTATAGAATCAAGGTTGACCCTGAACCTGAAAGTTGTTTGCATGTCGAGAAAGAAAAAGAAAAGCATATTGAAGAAGTCACAAAGGTATTGGAAGATGCTTTGAGTTCCTTTTATTTCATACCTACATTCATTGGCGAATACAAGATCATAAACAAAGATTATGAAAAGGGAAAAGAGAAATCGATAATTTCAATACAAAATTCAAAAACATCCACTTAAACCACTTTAGAAGAAAAGAAAAAATACACGAGAAACTTTGATAAAGTTGAACAGCTGTCGAATTTGAAAGAAATGAAAAAGATTTATGGAAGAGGTTATGAACTTATGAAACAAATGGGTATAGTGGAAAAGGATGTGGTGCTAGAGAAAAAAGCATATGAGTCCCTATAGAGTCTCACATGCAAGAAACAACTACTGGTCCTAGTTATTGTCCTTCAAAAGAAATAAAAACAAAAAATAAAACTTCATTCAACATCAACACTCTTACAAAAGATTCTTCTAAGACAAAGTTAGCTTTGGTGCATCCTAAATTGATAGATACTACATGTAGGAATATCTCACTAGATATGCATCAATAACAATAGGTGTTTCTCCTTTCCATGCAATAGTTGTAGGATCATATAGCATACTCACTATTGCATGTTTTACATTCATTGCAAATCATTTCCTTCTTTCAAGGAGTGGCATATCATCATTCATCTCAACTCATCCTTTTCCTGCACATAGTGGGGGAAAGAATTAGATAGCCTTTTCTTAGTTTGACACTTATTGTTGTCCCTTTGGATAGTTTTTTTCCTTTTGTATACGATAAACAAGATTGGGATGCAAATGATCTGCTAATAGGTTGACTCACATGTTCCTTACTAGTCTTGTCTTTTATTTTATTTTCCATGTTTCTTTTATGTGATTGAATGTGCGTAATGTGATCCCTCATGATGTTTCATTTGATGTATCTCTCTCTTTTTCTGCGCATTCCTCTATATGTACCTACATTCTTCTCTATGTAGGTACACATTTATCTTTTCATTTATCTTGTGTTTTCCTTTTGGGGATGATGCAAGGCGTCAAGAAACTTATGTCTCTTCCATGTTGAATATAAATGTTTTTCTTTTTCTTCAATATCTTTGTTTCATTCTTCTTGTTCCATGATTATTTGGAGAATGATGGCAGTTCCAAACTCCCTAAAAAATTATAGCAAAGACATACTGATCCTAAATTCATGGATCGCTTATGTGATTTTGGTATTTTATTTTGTAGGAAACTCCTTTTCATGATGTAGCTTTGTTTGGAAATGTATGACTTGGCACAGGGATTTCCAAATAATCCCTCATGTCCTCTATATTGTTAGCATTGATCATTTTCTACATTAAAGTAATTGCTCACAGCATGGTGTTTAGCAATTTCATTAAAGTGGGGGCATACATTGGAATTATTCTTTTGCATTTCATGTTTCATTGTGAGGTCTTCTTACTTCATGTGATGTGTCTTTCACTTTTTGGTTACATTGGGTGTGATGTCCTTCAAGAGCGTGATCTCTCTTAGCATATTATATTCCTCTTAATGGCTTGATGTGATCGACTGCATCCCCTATGTTGTGAATCTTCTATTCTTCGATTGGTCCTCTCTTGGAGACATTAGGCATAATATTCCTTAAGTTAAGACCCTACATGAACTAATTAAAACTCCTTTGAACATACCTTACACTATTTTGTATTTATAATTTCTTTTATATGGCCACCTTGCATAACACACTTTGCTTTCCTGTGGAGCCATTTTGTTTGTTCACGAGTTTCAAGAATACAAAGCTTTTCTTGCCTCATGAATCTTGAAGTCAATTTTTTTGTGGCACCTTATCAAATTTATCAGGAGGTATAGCTTTAGTATGGTTGTACATATGGGAGAAAAACTTAGGCGTGACTTTCCTATAGCCACTTGCTTGTCTATGTGAGCACATACCGGCTGCGTGCATATGTGTCTAACTGGGGGTTCACCTAGTGAATGGCCTAAGGATCCACTAGCCCTTGTGATCATGTGTTTGTTTGCATAGTGGACATCATGTTCCATTTGTAAATATTTTTGGACAAACAACCTAGATCTGATCCATAGCATGCAGGACAAACAGTCGAAGCTTGATCCACCCCTTCTAGTTTTTACTTATATTTTTCCTTATCTTTGCCTTTGGTAGTGTATTCTTGCACCTTGTTGTTACTCCTTATATTATTTTCATGTGTGTTATTTCCTAGGGGCTTGATCATCCCTCTTGATCATTGTCATCCCATCTCACTAGCATTAGTACTTTTGGACCCCTCTTGATGCGAATTTCTCTACTTTAGTGTGAGTTTGAAGCAAGTTCCTCCTCTCACTAAAATGGGGACTAAATGTAGTGTAGAAAAATGTATCCCTTTACATTTTCAAACTTGTTTGGACCCTTCCTACTAAAATTGGGCTTCTTTATGCCTTATTTGGTCCTATTTTGCATCCACAAGCCCTATTTAATGCATCTTTTTAAGGATGATCCTGACATATATTAGATGACTAATCCTAATTTAATGATTTGGTTTGTACAACCCAAATTTGGTGATTTGGGACTCATATGCCACCTTGGACGTATGGGCCCCACCTATGTTTCGAGGCCTAAACCTGAATTTAACATAAAACTACATATTTCTTGAAATTTATGTCTCGAGCTTAGCCTACTAGGAATCATATGCCACAACTAGCATATGAGTCCCACTTAGCTTGGACCTATTTTAAATTCAAATTATTGGCACGGTTTTATTCTCCTAGATCTGATGTTGGCTTTTAGTGTTATAATTTTAGGAAATCTGGCATAAACAAATATAAATACAAGGTTATTTCACATATTTTCTCCTAACATGTTTACATGCCATCTAGTAATTCAAGTGAGATCATTATAGATCATTCAATATCATTCAAGAGTGATTATGAAGTGTTTTGGAGCAATATTGAAGTATCAAGTATCATGTCAAAGTCATCATGCGTCATGTTTGTTTTTGAGCTAACATTTGTGATGTAGGGTTTGATGATTCAAGCAAGCATTCAAGTCAAGATCCATATCCTTCAATGAAGATTCAATATCTACATTCATGCTATCCATTACATAGAGGATTGTTGCCTTCTATTCAGGGATTTGGTGAGTTGTAACACTGCATATTTTTTCATTCATCATTCTTCCATTCTATTTCATTTCATTTCAAGGTTTGATTACTAAAATGGGGTTTAACCAAGGCAAGCCCCTATCCACTAAATTTTTTTTTCCCTCTCTTTGATGTATGATATGCAAATCTAGGTTGAATATTCATTGAAGAACAAGATTGGAGAAAAGTTGTGAAGTTGTCGAAGTCGTCACCTTACTTGCAAGATCACAAAAAGTCACCTACATGTTGGAATTCAATGTTTAGACTTGGAGATTTGACAGGAGAGAAGCTACAGGGAATATAAGAGGATATTAGAGTTTCAAACCAACCTTGATACTAGGACTAAATCACCACTTGTGGCATATAAGTCCCAGTATATGATATTTTAGGCATTTTCTATAGATCTCAATTTAGTAGTTCCAGATTCCTATTATAGCCTGAAACCCTAAACTAGGACTAAATCGCCTCTACCAGCATTTGAGTCCTAGTGTGCATTAAAATTCAAAATTTTAGGAGTTTATAACTTGTTTTGAGCTTCTTTAGTTTTTTAAGTGCACCTTTGTACTTTCCCAATTTATTGTTCTAATTTGAGTTCATTTCGAGGTCATTTACTTAAGTCTTACATAACATTTACATTTCTTGTCTTTCCAAGACTTTGTTGGGTGGTGAACCCCCTTTTAGTCTTTAATCACACCCTAAGAAACCTTATTTCATATCTCTTTCCCTCATTTTCATCTAGAGATTAAGATCTCTAAGGTTTCCTTGAATGAAACTTTTAGGAAATTGGTAGTTCTATCTCCTAAAACATAGAGCAACAATTTTCTAGGTTTCAATTTTATGGACACATGCATCAATTTCTATGGTCATACCCTGCATATGCAAGTACCCTCTCCTTAATAGTTACCAAAATAATCCTTGGATATCTATTTCTCACTAATACAGTTCCATATTTAATAAATTGAGGTCTAAAAAATCATCTAGAAGTCCTTTAAAGTCAATATCACCTCTATTGTTATGACCTATAACTCTAGTATTTTGAATCTAATTTCTCTATTAGTACTTTAAATAGAGACCTATGCACCTATGATATATAGTTCAACCCCACCACCTCTATTAAACTATAACCATCCTTGTTAATTATCAACATTAATCTCATAAATGTTAACCTCCAATTGTTACAATTTCTAACAAGATCATAATAGCAAAAACATGGTACTTCCACAAAAATACTTGCACACAATGAGCCTAATTTATATTGTATCAATGGATTTATTTTTGGATTAGATTCAAGTTATCAAATCAATGTGAAAGACAAAACCCAAAGTAATTACAAAGAACAAAGGAAGCAAACATAAATGAAACAAGTATACCAAATAGTTGTTGCAGACTCCATGATTCACCTTTGTAACACCTCCTTGCTTGCTAGTTGACTTGTTGCCCTTAGATTTGACGAGTGAGAAATCTACAAATAAATGTCTATGTCCTACACCAAGCTTTGAAGGATTTGCACAAATGCCTAATGCCTATGCCTAAATGACTATGATAAAAATGACTCTAAAATGCCAAATTAATCTAAGTATTAATATGCCATAATATTGTAATCTATGTATGTCTAATCTAGAAATGAGAGAAAAATGGAATTTTATAAAAAATGCCATTTTGAATGGACAGACGAGATTGATTTTTGACAAAGACCTAAAATCAGCGGACAAGATTTAATTTGACAATCCCTAATCAGGGTTGGGGAAAAATCCTTAAGTGAGTGGTCGAGATGTCATCTGAGAAAATTAAATCGGCGGTGGAGAATAAATGAGATAATCAATTTAGAAAATAAAGATTTTTAAAAATCAAGAAGATAAAGACTGCCTGATTTGTGAGATTCAAAAAATCAAGAAGATAAGAGTTGGACTGAAGATCAGATTTGGAAAATCAAGAATCTGCCCGATTACTTGATTTTTGGAAGATTAGTTACCATTTTGAATTAAATTAATTCAAAATAATGATTTTGTGAGACAATAAATAATCTTTTTCGGATTATTTACCAAAATGGACTGATAGTTAAGAAAGTGATGACATTTTAAATAATTTCATTTATTTAAAATGAAAGGAATATTAATTTTGAAAGTTAAATAATTAAAGATAATTATTTAATTTAGCAGATAAGATTAAT
Organism: Sequoia sempervirens; assembly: GCA_007258455.2. Classification (NCBI taxonomy): domain Eukaryota; kingdom Viridiplantae; phylum Streptophyta; class Pinopsida; order Cupressales; family Cupressaceae; genus Sequoia; species Sequoia sempervirens. The sequence goes on from VDFB02105785.1 coordinate 55,317,997, forward strand.
TAATTAAATAAATTAATCAATTCATTTAATTATGATAGTTAGTGACATATTAAATAAATAAATAAAATTTATTTATTTAATAATCAGAAAGAAATATATGACGAAGGGTAATTAAATAAATTAAGAAATTTATTTAATTAAGGGAAGACTTAGACAATTAATGACGTATTTAAAATAAATAAGATTTATTTATTTTAATAATCATGAAGAATACAAAGACATGAATTAATTAAACAATTATTTAAATTATTTAATTAATAGTCGACTGTGGACAAAGGACATAATTAAATATTTTAATTATGCTAGGATGAAAGTGATAAAAATGAAGTTTGTAGGCCTAGGTCATTTTTAAGTGTCTACATTTTTCCCCTCTTTGTCATAATGTCGCTTGTCGCATTGTGAAAAAGAAAATAAGTCAAAAATATGCCCCAATGCAAAATAAGATGAAGAAGAATGACAAGGAGGGTTACGGTATGCCCCCTCGAGAGGACAGACAGGTTCCAAGAACATGGTTGTGCTCTCGAAATTGGTGAGAGGACTAGAATATGAAGAGACAAAGAAATTTAGTGCAAAAGATATAGATGATGATATGGATGCAATGCCTATATGAGATGAGTGAGAGAAGATGACAAGACTAAAGAAGATGCATGTTAGTTCCTAGACCAAATCCTTCAAAACATTGCCATAGGACTTTAATATTTATTGCTCTTAATCATCATTGGGCGGTAAAATGACACAAATGGACAACAAACACCATGATATGAAATATACCAAGGTGTACAAGGTCATCCATTTGAAAAACAGACAATCACAAACAAGGAATGTCCTAACCCATACTAAGGGTGAAGTTGCCCCAGTCTTTTTGTCAAGACAATCCACAGACAGCAGTCAAAGAAAAATAAAATAAAATAAAATAGGTCAGGAGACGTCATCGCACCTCTAAATCCTCCATGGGACATCCTTGAGGTAGCTAGTAACATGACCAAAAGACAAGATAGTAAAAATATAAGACAAAATAGCCAAGATAATCAAGAGATAAGACAAGACAGATGAGAAAAATTAACAGCCATTTTGATTTTGTTTGCCAATGTTTGTTTGCCAAAGATTGATTTCTTAACGGTTTGACAATTTTGAAAGTTTAAAAGCTTTGCCAATTTGACGGTGTTGATGGTTTGACAGGGCCTATTGTCAGGAAGGACACACCCTGAAAAGGAAAAGGACATTTTGACGAGGTCTAACTCCAAGAAGGACACATCTTGAAGAGGACCAAAGAGTGACGAGATTGACATTGTTTTGACTAATATGTTTTGGCAAGTTGACTGATGTTGACTATATGATTGATTGGACTGTACTGTCTGATTTTGACCAATTTTGACATTGATGTTTCAAATGATTGTCTTGTGTCTAAGTTTGACTATGTCTGACTTATTTGACCAATGTGACAATTGTGACAAATGCCATGATTTTATTTGGACCAACCTAAAAGGACTGACCTAATGTCTCGAGGACTCATCGACTGATGGCCTTGCCTTCGTAGCAAATGCACAAAGACAATGTAGTTTGACAATGACATGGACTGACTGACATGACTGACTTTGACTCCATTTTTTAGGATTTTGACATTGATTTGGATTTTTTTGTGTTTTTCTTTAGGACGTTTTATGATTTTTAGGTCTTTCTTCAGGACATTTTATGATTTTTGGGTCTTTTTTCATGACGTTTGCGATGTTTTTGTCTTTCTTCAGGACATTTTATGATGTTTTTGTCCTTTTTCAGGACATTTTATGATGTTTTTGTCTTTTTTTAGGACATGTTATGATTTTTTTGTCTTTTTTCAGGACATTTTATGATGTTTTTGGATTTTGACGTTTAAGAATATCGTGACAAATGCATATGACTGATGCCTACACATGAGAATCCAAGGACAAACATGATTGTGCCCCTAGTCAAGCTGAATACCAATTGACAGGTGATGACAATGTTGTTTGATGTGGGAAGGACGTATCCTAAAACAACGTGAGGACGATGACAATAATGTGATGAAAGTATGGAGGTCTATAGTCGGGCCAGGAACAAAGTCAAGTAATTTTTTGGATAATGTATTTGTATGGATTAGATTCGTTGCCTTTGGAATGACTTGGTTAGGACTAGATGGGATGATGATTATCCTTAGACCGTTTGACAAGGGAAAGCCAAGACAGGTGATAGACATGAAAGGATAGGGGGTGGTCTTGGTAAAGATGGGAGACATGAGACTAAGGGAATTGTCATATGATTTGCAAGGACTATGTCGTATAAGGACAATAAGACTATGACGGTCAATGACATGATGTTTTGCGAATCGTGTATGACTAAAGGATAGACATGTCAAGAGTTTTCCCAAAGCATGATTTATGTGTGCTAGTTTTATGTCAAGACCGAGGTAAGTGGGAAAAATGCGTGGAAATGATAGGGCTTAGATGAATGTCAATGTCATGAGGAAGGCATGGGAAAATGAGATGACTTGCCCCCAAGTATAAAAGTCCAAATAGATGATTTATTTTACACATGACACCTATTTGCCAGGTTTTCATCATGGTACTTATCCAGGGTGCCTGTTTGCTAGGTTTTCACCGTAGGATGAAAATTTTCTCTTTACTATTTTCTTGACTTTTTGATTTTTTTGGTGTCACCAAGACGCCTATTTGCCAGGTTTTCATCAAGGTGATGATTTTTTAATTTTTAATTTTTTTTTTTGTATTTTATATTGTGGATAGCCTAGATGCTTTTAGATGACCACTGGCTGTTCTGAATCCACTGACGGTGTCGATGTAGATACTGGTGCCATGATATGCCAATAATGACCTTGCTGAAGGAGTTGTCTTGTCAGGATCGTAGCACTTGTATACAACTGATCGATGTCATTGTGATCCTTTCTAATACTAGAGTTGGCCTTATCAAAATACACACATCGCAATAGAGTGCCATGAGAGTCCTTGTGGTAAAGAGTTGCTGCCATGATGTGACGGATTTGTGACGTGGAATTTTTGGACTTTAGATGTGATGTAGGGTTATGATGAATGATGGTAGACGTGGAAAGATTGTTTGGACGTTTGGATGAATGAATTTTTATTTTCCAAACTTGGGATGGTGGATGACGGATTTTGGAGGGATGGTGTTTGGAACCAACAGTTTTAGATGCCTTGTTTGATGACCATTTTGAAGGAGGTGGACATTTGTTGTATGTGGGAGTCCTCTTGTCTTGTGGCTCCACATTGTGATTGACTTTTGTATTTGACTTGGTGTCTTTGTTTGATCCATCTTTCTTTGGGATCCATTTTAATTTCATTTGTCCACTTGTCCTTTTGTTTGATTCAATGGCCTTTGACATTTGATTTTGATCTTTTGACTTGTAAGACTTTTGTTTTTGTTGGTCCCAAAGGGGAGGTTGATTCATGATAGAATGATGGTTTATGGTGTGGGTGGATGGGGTGTTGGAAGCAATCTTATGACAAGGATTTCTCATGGATTCCATTTTGATGTTTGTATCTGACAAGGTTGCCCCCAATATCGAGGAGGTACCACATCGTTTGATTTGCTATCTAAGGAATAACCAAGACCTTGATGTTTGTAATTTTTCTGAAGCTGTATTGGTTCTAGAATGCCTTGCTTGTGTATGCCTAGTCCTTTGCCTTGATATTGCATGCTTTGAAAGATTCTGTTTGCGTTGGGGTATTTATTGTTTTGAAAGCAAGATGCTAACCCATCATGATGTCTATGGACACTGTCACTTGTAATATTTTCATCTACAAGAAAGCCTACTCTGACAAAGATAGATGACCCTAGTTGATAAAGTGTCTTAGCTTCATTTTCATGTTGGAAATATTCCTGACTGATATATTTGGCCTGATCTTGTGACATGCTAGGTTTAGATGATTCTATTGGTGCTTCCAAGGAAATGTCGAAGCCATCATTATGTTTAGTGTCATAGAGTCCCATGATTTTAGCTATAACTTGATCATATGCAAGCATGTCCCTAATGGAAGATTCTTGTTCTGGGGGAATATCATCTATGTGTCCCATGGAGGCAAGTGTCTCATTGTGGGAAGTGTCAATAGTCGAGGCCTTTGTAAGGTCGGAAAGTGTTTGATCATGAATGGCGTAAAGGTCAAGGAGTGGATCATTTTGGACTTCTTGGTCAATGGTAAGGTCTTGGTCGAAGATGGGGTTGTCATGGATTTGGAATTCTTGGTCAATGATGGGGTCTTGGTCAAAGATGGGGTTGTCATGGATGATACAGTCAGAAATAGAGTCGTTGTCAAGGAGAGGTGTGTTTTGGATGTCATGATTATTTTGAAGGACATCTTGAATGGAATTTGAGATAGGGTCATGGGATGGACTACCTTGTTCTTGACATGAGGGTGACATTATAAGGTCATGCTTTGGACTTTCATTTTGACATGTATCCTCAAGTTTATTAAATGGGATTTGACTTTGGACTATGATAGAATTTTCATGACTAGATGTGGCTTGTGAGGGGGTGACTTGAAAAGGATTAATGACCAAAGGACTAGGATAGGATGTGGGAACTTGGACTGGACTAGTATATGAAGGACTAGGATATGACATGGGTACTTGCATTGGACTAGTATGTGAAGGACTAGGGTATGACGTGGAGACTTGGACCGGATATGAAATGGAGTCTTGGACTGGAGTAGGATGTGATGGCATATGATGTGACATGGGGACTTTGACTATATTAGTTGGTAATGACATAGGATATGACATAGGGACTTGGACTGGATTGGAGTAAGGTTGACTAAAATGGGACGTGGAGACTTGGGCCGAATCGATATGGTATGATGTGGGGACATGACATGTGTTGGTAGATAGTTGATAAGGCATGTAGACTTGGACGGGATTGATAGGTGAAGAGTTAGAATATGACGTGGAGGTTTGGAATGGACTAGTTGATAGTTGGCTTCCATTGTCAAAGTTAGGATAAGGGTGAGTAATGGATGTTTGTTGTGGACTAATGTCATGAATGGTATTAAGTGAATTTTGGTAGTGAGGGTAGATGGACAGAGGACTAGGACTCATGGATTGTTGGTACGAAGGACATTGATTGTCGGTTTGGAGGAATTGTCTCCTAATGTCTAAGGCTTGTTGGTATTGACCTTTACAGAGTAATTGGTATTCAACTTTACTAGCAAGCCTATCAATATGTTGGTGAAGGGAAGACAAGGTGGTGGATGTCATGATGTTAAATGCAAAGTAATAATGACGTTTGTCCAAGGGAAATGACTAATGCAAGGTGATAAAATTGTCAAGAAAGGATGCCAAATGCCAAGATGACAATGAAGATGTTGACTAAGGAAAATGACCAATGCCAGTCTAGATGCCAAATGAGGACTATGATGGACAATGCCAAGTCTAAGTTCAAAATGAGGACTGAGATTGTGTTTTGATGTTTTGTTGAAAAGTCTGAGTTGTCTAAGGTCAATTATTTTTGTCTAGATTTGTGAATGTTGTGTATAATGTTTGAAAATCTAGAAAACACTTGACAAGAACGATGTTTTAGTGTAAGCACACATAAGAAAAGTACAATCCTAGGTTAGGCCAGGACAATATTCGCTAGATTCCACGTGGGTTTCCCCAACTGCATATCTGTAGCCTATGAATTCAGAAGCTTGGCTACACGGGCTCCCCCTTACAGTGCACTCTCTTCTCAGGCCAACCAAGCTTCCAACCCCCATAAAACTCCCATGGAAGATTGATCACCTCTACTACAAACTGTGAAAGTGTGGATGCCTTCACACCGACCGGTGCTGCGCTAGCAAATAGAAGGTTTTTGGCTTACTACATAAAGGTTTTTAGTTCGGGACCCCCGTTCGAGTGGCCATACATGGGGAAAGAGATTAATCACCAATTAGGTGGCACTCCAACCTGAAAAGGTTAAGCTCAATAGGGTTTAAGGGAGTACTACTCTGTTCGTATGACACATCCGCACTCATAATCTTAGGTTTTCCCTTAAGATTCACATTTATATACCGGTCGGGGGTAGCTTGGCTTTAGCTCCGTTGCCGGTTTGAGTCGCATTAGGGTGATGAAATCCCCAGGCAGGCCCAATTTCTAGAGTTGGTAACCATTTCTCTTACACCCAAGATTGCCCGAAAGCGCAAGGGGAGAGGATACTTTGATATACCAAATTGTCAGGTAAAAATAGATCAAAACGGGTCTAGTTTTCTAATCACTAAGTTTTCACAAGGTGAGAGCATACTCCCCTACCATTTTACAAACACATTCAAACATAGAAAATAGAGGTTCATTTTAATTGCACCAAAATAAAATGTGTGTTACACTACTAAAAATGCAAGCACATTGTTTTGATGTTTGGCCTTTGACAATCAAACCTGCAAGACCACACATTAGTAGTTTGATAATGATCTTCAACTATCAATCTGCAAAAATAGTTAGATGCATCATTTTTTTTCACTTGATCCAATGTGTCATTTGAATTGTTTATTTTTTGCACATGCACAAAACCAACAACAAACCCTAACAAGATAATTGATCACTACTATTAGAGGGTTAGCTAGTCGAGACAAATCTGATTTTTAGAAAAAAATTTGATAGTAAAAAAAAAAACTACAGAGAATAAAGCCTATCCAAAATCTCAAGAGGTTTCTAAAAATGTAAATAAATCAGAAAAAAATGCTGTTTTGCACCTGAAATCAATTTTTTATGAAAAATCATAAATTTTTTATTAAAATTACAAAAAAACTCCAAAAATTCTGATTTTTGAACTAGAGTCATCTGATGTCATCCCAAATCTGCAAAAACAATTGTGTGAGTAGATATACCATCTTGTGTGAGATATAAGCAAATCTATTTTAAGAACCAATTTGAAAAGATCTATTTTTTGACCAATAATTTCACATCCAAATTTAAAATATAAAGAATAGACCCCTATTAAAATCTAGAGAGCTTTCTAGAAATATAAACATATCTGAAAATTTTGATTATTTGCTCCTGAAATTAATTTTTATGAAAAAAAGAAACAAAATAATAAAAAATAAAAAATAGATCCAAAAATTTTGATTTTTGGAATGAAAGTGTGTAATTTTGTCCCCAAGCTGCAAAAAAAAATTCGTGAGAAAATATATAGCTGTTTGAAAGTTATGGTCAAATATTTGAAAAATAGGGCTTTATCCACAATGATGCCAAACCTGCAACAAAAGAATCAAACTCCAAGATTTCTCAAAATGTGTTAAAACATGTCGGGTTCACCAAATGTATCAATGGATTTATTTTTGGATTAGATTATTAATCAATAAAGCATATAAAATAAACTCAAAGCAATTACAAAACACAATGGAAGTTAAAACAAAGAACAATTATACCTATAAACCGCCGAGTCTTCCATGATTCACTTTTGTAACACCTTCTAACTTGTTGGTTGACATGTTTCTCTCAAATCGAACATGCGAGCAATCTAAAAATAAATGTCTAAGTCCTACACCAAGCTTTGAAGGATTTGATAAATGCCTAAATGCCTATGACTATGACAATACAATTGAAATGCCTATGTATAAAATATTGCCTAATGCCAAAAAAGAGAGGAAAATGACATTTTATAGAAAATGCCATTTTGAACGGACGGAAGAGACGAGAGATTGAGAAAATGCCCTAGAATCAACGGTTAAGATTCAAAATGGCAACTCTCAATTAGGGTTAGGGAAAAAATGCCCACATGTGTGAATAATATTTAATTAAATAACTTAAATCAAGGATAAATGTGACAGTTGAGATGAAATTAGCAAAAATCAAAAGATAAGAAGATGGGATTTTAGAAAATCAGTAATTTTAGAAATTACTCGATTTGTAGAAGAATATTTTCATTTTGAATTAAAATAATTCAAAATGTGGATTTTGTGAGATAATGAGTAATTGATTTTTGAAATTAATTACTAAAAGAAGAATCAGTTAACTATGTGAGATATTTTTAAATAAATTGTTTTATTTAAAAATAAAGAAGTGTCACATACAACAATTAAATAATTAAAAATAATTATTTAATTTAAAAGAAGTGGTTAATTAATTAAATAAATTAGCAAATCTATTTAATTAACAGAGAGGATTTAGGGATTAGTGACATATTGAATAAATATATTAAAATATATTTATTTGATAATCAGGAGGACATTAATGACAAAGATTAATTAAATAAAATGAGAACTTTATTTAATTATGAGTTGACTTTAGATAATTAGTGACACATTAAATAAATATGATTTATTTATTTAATAATCATGAAGAATAGAAGACCCTGAATTAATTAAATAATTGTGAATTATTTAATTAATAGTTGAAGATGGGTTAGGAACCATGATCCCATAATAGTGGTTTACAATTTTTGGCCAAACTAGACACTGAAATTATTACTTTTAACTGAATCTTCACATTCGAGCACCTATAGCGGCTAAACTATGAGGAATTTGAAGATGGTGAAAACTAGAGTCTCATCAAATTTTGTCTATAGATTCTAAAAATATATTTTTCAAAATTTTTGGAATCAAATTGCACTTCTTTTTCCATCTCCCATGAAAATTGATTTTTTTTAGAAAACAACATTTTAAAAAAGTGACACACACCATATAACGCATTTTTTTCCATGAAGGATAAAATTTTAATTCTTTCAAATTTAGACTTGTAACTCTGATATCTAGTGCTTCCACTTGGTTAGATAGTTTTTTATTGAATATTTTTTCCTTAATCAAGTTTCAAAGTCAAACAATTACAATTCAGACACAGTCTTGTATATAACTTTTTTTGTATATGTCAAATTTTTTTTTTTTTTGTTGGATCAGGGACTTCAATATCTGGTGCACTCATATTTTTCAATTTTTTTTTTTGATAATCTTCTATTTTTCCACATGTGAAGAACAAAGAAATTCATTTTCGATGAAAACCTATGTTTAATAAAACTTAAAAAAAAATACATAACAAAGGATAGCTAAATACCATAATCATTTGGAATAAATTTTAAATGAATTCATTTGATCCCCCAAAAGCTAAATCAAAAGTGATTTTTATCAGAATTTTGATAGGTGTAAAGGAGACGCATTTATAGGTATGGTTTGAAACTAGCGAGGTTCTATCCAAGGGGGTTTGATCTAAGGTGATTTGATCAAACCCTCTTCAATTGGAATCCTTAAAATGGAACTTTTAAAGGCTTAAATCATTATATTTTCAAAAAATATGTGATTTCAGCTAAAATTTGTTCCTCTCAGGAATTGTAAACCACTATTATGACAAAAATTAAAATATACAATATGACCTTGTCTAAATAAGCAAGGTAGTGAAGGTAGTCATATCAAACACAATGATTGACTAACCCTTCAAAGATGGAACACTTGTTAATTAACATGAAAATTTTCTTAGTGTGTGGAAAGTGACCATACAAGAGGTGTCTCTTAAAGTGAGAAAAATTGTCTCAACAATATGAGGTGAGACAAAACTCTAGAAGTCCTCTAAGTGAGCTTAAGTGTAGTGTGAATAGGAATCTACTAAGTAGGCTAAAATCTAACTAGTTTAATAATATCTCTTTTCACACTAACAACCCCCTTAAGCGATACATAGAAAGTAAGCTAAAGACTAAAAATATTAGACCCAAAAATAAGGCCTGGTAAGGTACTCATATACAATAATGATCTTTCACAAATGGAGAAAAAGGAGAAAACCCAATGGGAACAAAAATCCTCCCCAAAAATGAGAAAGAGAAGGATAAGACCTCCTAGAAAGATGTCCTATGAAGATAGGAACATGATGATGAAGAACACCTGAAGCATGTCAAAGTTGTAAACTCTATTCAAGATGAATTGGTGTTTTTTGGAATAAATGAACCTCCATGAAATTTAGATCAAGAGCAGAGATACGAGTGAACATATGGAACACTACTCAACCATGAATACATAGATTCCTGCGAAGTTGAAAATACATATATAATGTTATGATTCTAGAGTATTTTCAACAAACACATGAGTGACGTGTAGTACACTACTAAAATATGAATCATGGTGCTCTACATAAGTACTAGAATCTCACAAAATATAATCTATGAAATAATCTCCCATATGAGAGATAAACATAGAAGTTCCTCCACTAATCCATTGAAAGAAGCATTGGCATAACACTGTTATGATTCCCTCTTAATGTTGAGAAGAAGTCTAAGAAAACCAATTGAAGTTGGGCATAGAAATGTGCAGAGGAATTTAGACCCAAAATTATGTCCAAAAGATGTACAAGAAACTGAAAAAGGGTGTGTATCAAGACACACACAGATGAGGTGAGAATCACGAGGATCCATTGTTGTGATGGAAAATCAAGACAACACATGCACGAGGCAAGAATCAAAAGGATCCATTATTGTGATGATAAATCGAGGCACTATAGAGTCCCCCATTACATTTTATAATTCAATGTAAGTACAAAATTCCCTTCCTAAGGAACACATTCAATTTTTGTGGCACTTTATATGAGTGAATTTACAAACTTATTTGTTGTTTCGAGTTATGTTGATGGGTGTTTTATGTACTTTCTCAACATAGGAAGTGCACAAGTGTAATACCTCTCTTGAAAGGAAATCTCCAACAAAAAGTTGTTGAAAATCACCCCAAGGTCTCTCGGGTGTCAGGTCATGACGTGCATGTAATTTCTCAGTTAATGTTTGATGTGATTTTGCTGGTAATCATAGGGCAGACTTACGGAGTTAAGCTGGAGAAAAGGTGAATCTTAAAATGGAGTTCTTGAGATGGGAAGTTAGTGTGTAATTTGCTATAGGTTCGAACAACAATCTTAAACTCCTATTTTATCTTAAGATTTGGCTTTACAATGTGCAATGAACCTTAGCAAAGGTTACTTAATAAAAAAAAGGAAAAAAGGGCAGGGAAGAGAGGAGGTTCCTGGATCTGAAACTAGCAGTGAACAATGATCATCGAGGGTTCTACTGTGGATAGCTTCCTTAAAACATAATTTCATTTAATTAGATTAACTCATAGTATCATGAAACTTGTGCAAGCTTCTAAGGACTACAAATATTCAACCATTTATTCACCATAAACATGCATGAATAAAAGATAGAAGTTTGGAGCAGATTTCAATCTAAGTCCAAACTAACTTTACACAATTGTATACCATCAGTAAACAACACAAAGTATGGACAAGAAAGACATCAACACAGTATAATGCTACACAATCATTGAATAACAGTAATTGATCTATCAAAGTAATCTAAAAACATGAAGAACAACAAACTAAATCTATCTAAATCAATTAACTATGAGAGATGATCCACGTAACATGCAATAGAAACTCAAGAGTCCACCAAAAGCCAATGAACTTCTATTAAAAATTTTGCAACATGCCTTTACAACAACTCAACTCTCTCTTGAAAATGAGAGGAGACCTGCTATTTGTAGAGTTCAAAAAGAAAAATGAATGGACAAGATTTATTTGCATTATGTGGCCAAGATTCACTACAAACTAGGGTTTCATCTACCCCCAGATATATTACAATTTAAAATTACATCTTTGTCTTTTCCCTATTTTGTCCTTATATGACAACAGTGTAGCATTTTTGTCCTCTAGCTAATTTTCTTTGTTGCAACTATTCTGTGAGGAGCTTTTCATCAATAAATAGGTTTCCTTCCTACTTCTTCAAAGTGGCATATGCCATAAACTTGTTGATTAATGCTTGGATCCTATCAATCTCCATTATATTATATTGGAGCACCTAGTACTTCCATTGCTTGGATAAGCCTATGAGTGTATCCCAATCTCCATCATACTTAGTTGTGTTGTCCCTAACCTGTTTAGATTGGGCAAAAGCCTAAGCAGCTAAACTCATAAAATATATGGTAAGATCGCCTAACATTCCATCTTCCATCTTCTTATGGAAATAAGGCTTTATCTTTTTTTGATCAATCTTGATGGCGGGCATGTCATAACCTATCATTAATTTCAAATATTGAAAACAATCTACCCTAACGTCCTTTACCCAATCAATGTCAAGTTCCACCTTGCAGAGCACTTGTTCTAGTATCTCTTTTTGATGATCAAATTCTAGCTTCCACACATCCAACAGCCAGTGATTGTCATCTGTCAGTGCAAGTTCCTTTTCCCACATTTTTTGAGGCAACTTGAGGATGGCCTCAATTTTAGGATAGGTGGACCTGTATATTTTTGGGAAGTCAGTACAAAACTTCCTCGTGCCCTCTAGGTGTCTTTGTACTTCTAAGAATTTATTTGTTGTCTTGACAGCACGATTGATGCCCATGTTTCTAACATATAGGACTTGTCGGAGCCAATCCTTCGTAGTCTTAGTCCAGTTCTTTCTTTTCTCAAGTTTTTCAATTTTTTCCTTGTATAGAAGTTGTGGTGGATCTGAGGATGTCGTGGGTAGCTCCTCCATGAATGACCATTGTTGAATGTAGTCAATCAATTCAGCCACCTATGCTTTTAGTTCTTCTTTGGAGATCTTGTCCTTGTGCATTTGATGCACCACTATGGTGACTCATTCCTTGAGGTGATCTATCTTCTGATCTCTGGTGGTTGTTCCCAAGCTGATGGTGGAGATGTTATAACTTAGTCCCTCTTCATTCACCACTGGGGTCGCTACTTGTATGGTTCTAGATCCAAAGGAAGGCATGGTCAGTTGGGCTCTGACCTTAGGTTTCTTTTCTTTCTTCATGCTAACTTGTACTCGAGCTAAGATAGCCTCTCGAGTCTTTCCTTGGGATCTCTGGGAGTTAGAGTCTTCTTCTCTAATCATGATCACCTTCTTCTTCATCCTTCCTGACTTCAATCTCTTTATCACTTAGAGCTTCTTGCACCATCCTCGTATCTTCTTCTTCTTCTTCTTTAGAGTCTCGGATGAACACTACATCCTTCATCGAGGACTTGGTGGGTGTGCATTTCTTGGGGCTGTCCTCTTCTTTGTAGGTATTTTCCTCTTCTTCAGCCTCATGATTATGTTCCTCAGGATGTCCTTCTCTCTGAGACTCTATCTCTGGATTACCTATTTCAAACTGTTCTTTAGGTTTATCTTCTTCTTTATTCTCCTATTCCTCATGCTGAGGTGGCACATCTTGGTCTTTCTTTTCTTGCTCTTCTTGCTCTTCTGAGAGAGAAATTTTTCCACCAGGCTTGGAGCTTTCTTCCTGTTCCCTAGTTGGAAGTTTGGTTCCTTCTTCCATTTTTTCACTTGAATCATTTTCTTCTTTGGGAGGTGGTCCTTCCATTTCCTCTCCAACATTCTTTCCTCCATCAAAGGGTTGCCTTTCCACTTCCCCTCTGAAATATTTGAGTTGTTGGGCCAACTCTTCTTCGAGGTCTACATCAAAGGTCTCTACAATGTATTTGGTGTCATCCTCTTATTCATCACCCTCGGAGGAGTTTTTTTCTTCTCCCTCACGAACCACCTTATCAATTTTCAAATGTTGGTGCTCTTGGTGTTCATGGTAGTCGTCTGCTTCCTCCTTAATCCACTTGGTGGCTTCCTTTTCTCATCTTTCCCACTCCTCAAATATCCACATTGTGGCCTTCATTTCTGGTGGTTTAGTCAGACAAGTTGAGGTAGGAATGTCGGCAAGAACCTATGCTAGGGAAGCTTAGATAGATAGATTCATAAATACTTTAGAAAACTCCATAGGAACATTTTGCATATGTTGGGAGAATGCCTCTAGAAGTGAGAACGTAGTCATTTGTATTGTTGTTGTGGCCAAGGGTAGTGATGTAGTTGGAGACATGGAAGTAGAGGAAAGCAGAGAGGTGGTGGTAGATGAAGAGTCAATGGTTATAACCTGCATGGTGGGTGGAGAAGAGGAAAGGTGGATTGAGATATCCACCGCAGGCGGGGAAGTAGCTACCATCACCTGAGAAGTAGGTGGAGGGGAAAAAATAGTTGAGGTAGTAGGTGGAGATTGTGGTTGCTCAACCTCCATTTCTTCTCCCTCATCGAGCGGATCCTCCTAATGGTAGGAATCTCCGTGAAATTTCTTGGTCTCTTTTGTTTCTTGGAAGGTTCTCCCTTCAAAGCCTTTCTGGCATACACCTTAGGATTGGGTTGTTGCTCAGCAGCCTCTTTTCTCTTCCTTGACCTAGTGGACAAAGAAGATTTTGAAGTCTCTCCTGATGGCGTAGTAGCTATCCCACTATTTGTTTCACTTGTTGGCTCATTCTCAATCCCCTCATAGGTCAAAGTGACCCCTTGCTGCTTCAATTGGGCAATTTTCCCATCAATCCACTCTTTTGTTCGAGCCTCGATGAGCTTGGTTAGAATGTTGAAGTTTTCAACATCCCGTTCATCCTAGTCAATCAATGGCAGCAAGAGATTGGCAACTATATTATACTGAGGATCTATCATTGTATTTTCATCTTCTTCTACTTGATCTGGTACTGGGAACAAGTTGACCCTTTTCACAAAATACGTTGTCATGCGCATATAGTGCCTCATTCACACTTCATTATCATCTTTGCAATTAGCCCAAAATTCCTCGACACTATGTAGATGGGAATATTCAGGTCCAAGTGCCTTCTTGAGTTTTCCATAGGGATCCATACATGATCGGGCAGTGTGGAGCCTCAAATGGCATTCTGCCAGTTCCTTTTCTAAATTATTAGCACACTGAGAGGTATGGAATTCATATAGCCCTTGGCCGAACAAGAGGGGATAAGGCATCCCTACCTTATGCTTGCCACTCAAAAGGGTGTGTGCATGTCATAGCTTTCGAGAGAATTCTAGTAGTATTATCCAGTCATTGGGATACCGAGGTAGCTTGTATGGTCTTTCTAAAAAGTCTTTGGCACGAATGTAGGTGAACTTCAGATATTGGATGAATAAGAAGGAAAAATGTTTCAAAAATGTATTGGCACTATGGAAGACTCTCCTCTTGAGGTCACCCTCGAGCAATCTAACAATATGACCTATGAAAGCATCATTAACCCTGCAGTAGTCCCTCTTGAAATTTCTGAATTGTAGTTGAGGGTACTTGTCATAAAATTTTAGCTCCCTACCTAGTTCTTCATCTCGAGCTCTGAACAAGCCTTTGTACTACACTTTTTCGGCCAATGAATAGACCAAGTAAGATGTCATGTAAAACCTGGAGGTTTTCTTAACAACCATAAATTGCTCATGGAAGCAGTCACTGATTATGCCTTCCCATTAGAATTTGGCTTCTCCATGGAGAATCTCTTCAATGAAGTATAGCATCAATTCTTGGAAGTAGGCTGCAATGGGAAGGCCCATTACTCTACTTAGTAGGGTCACCCAATCATGGTAACCCTCATAAAATTCACTGCAGAAGAGCTCTTGGGGAACCTTTGTAGCGTTTCCCCTCTTCTCCTTCAACTAGTACTAATTGATAAGCCTTTTACACTTGAGGGGTTCTTGATCCCACATAGCCTTGCCGTCATCCATGGTTGGCAGTTCCATCTCCCCAAAGATAGGGATATGAAAAGTCCTCGTTATTGCCTTAGTAGACATGTCAACCACATTTCTATCTCTATCTACTATGGTTTTGGTCTCCTCTTGGTATGCCTCTCTGTAGGCCATAACAAGCTCAGGGGTGATGAGGGTAGGAGGAAAGCCCGCAACTTTAGCCAAACCACTGCTTTTGATATTTATTGCATTCTCTGTTTTAGGTCTGATTCAGACTCTCTGCTTGAATTCATCGATGTCTATATGTCTGATGTTTGTGTCAGAGACCTCCTTCCAGGTTGAGGTGACCTTGGAGTTCCTAGGTTCCCCTTGGAACTTATACTTCATCTAGTCTTTGTCGTCCTTTCCATGAGGTGCCTATTTTTTTTCTTTCCTTTGTCTTTCTCTGTGGCCGCTCCTGAAGGTCCTACACCTAATTCCATATATCATGTGGGAAAAAGAGAGGTGAGCACAATCAAGCACAAAAACATGGGAGCGTTAGCCAAAACCCTGCAGACAGAGTTAGATTAGATAATTCAACTTTGAGAAATCTAACATATCTTTTAGATTGGCATTAGCATTTTATAGGAGGGAGTTTGGATAGTTTAGGCCCCAAGAGTCAGACTTCCCTAGCTTGATGGTTGTTTTAAAGTTGCTGCAAGAGGGACAAAAATCAGGGCACGATGACCTGCCTTGGGAAATATGAAGGGTTCACTAAGGGGAGTGCCCTATTTCACCATGTGGGTCAAAGTTAGTTTGGTGATTAGAGAGCATTGAGATGCTTATTTGGACAATCAGAACCGGAAGGAGACTTGGTTGCTTGATTTTTTTTGTTAGGAATGGCTCTGGTAGAATGAAATTCTTGAGGTAGAGGCCCTCCGAGCGGGACCTGCAGCTTTGGAGGGTAGTCAACACAATCTCCTATCGCTCGAGCATCATTCACTCATCTTTAGGCACTTCCAATTTGAGAAGGCGGAAAGCCACTAGGTGTTTGTCACTTAAGGATGGCAGATGACATACAGAGCTCCAATGGGAGAAACCCCAGGAGTCAGGTCCAGATGAAGGCATGGTCATTTACCTTGTGCTTATTTTTTAATTTTAAAGTTTTGTGGCCAAGGCGAGGTTGGCTTCTGGAGGCCGAGAGGTCAAGAGTAGTTTTCCTCAAAGTTGTGCCGATGACGCGATGGAGTCCCGATCATGGAGACCTGACACCAGGGGTCCGAAGGAGGTTGAGCATTTGGAAATTTTTACTATTTCATTCAAACAGCCACAATGGAATCAAGCCCGAAGGGTGGAAGCTTGTCACTTGGAAGTCGTAAGAGACAATGTTGTGCTCATGAAGTTCTAATGAAGGAAACCTCAGGAAAATGACCCACCAAGGTTCATTAGTCATGTGCTTTTGCATCTTGGTAGCCATGATGGGGTTGGGTTCCAAAGGTCAGAATGTTGGATGATGGTGGCTGTAAAGAATAGGGAGGTTGACATGGCAGCCTATGGATGGAAGTCCGCGAGGCTGGGTCTAGAGGATACTAAGCACCTAGTCATTTGTTCATGAAGTTAACTAGCAGAGAAGGACTAAGGGTCTGAAATATCAGAAGGTCGGGATTAGACTACCACCTGGAATAGTGGACTATGAGCAATGCCCTTGGGGTGGAGTCCTGCAGGCACAGACTCGGGCAGCTTTGTTGAGCTTCATTTAGTTTGTGAGAGGACCAAATTTCAATGGTGAGAGGGTGGAGTCCTCCCGCGATGGTGTACCCGATAGAGAGGTTCACCGTTTGCAAGTTTAGTTCAATTTCCAATGGTGATGATGGCAATGAGGAGTCCCAGGCCCATAGAGCATGAACGCTCTAGCCAAAGAATGGCGTTGGGAGGACATAGTCCTGTGACCACTAAGTTGGTTGATTTCAATGGTTTTTCAAGTTTTTGTCATATGGGTTTTGGGTGCCTTATTTTTCTCTATCTAGTTCATGTGTTTTTCATCCTTTTAATTTATCATTTTTTGCAAAAGATCAAGGAAAAAATGAAGCAAGGTATGTGTGGAAAACTCACCTCAAGAACCCAGTCAAAGAAGCAAAAGATCAGCTAGTAAACACTTTGGATCAGTGTTGCACTTGAGGGGCTCGGAAGCGGTGAAGGGAGATGGCTCTGGATCGTTCTGACCTCTTTCTGCTCAATTGACAAAGTGATAATGACAACTCAAATTCACTTATTCATAGGAAATAGGGCACTAAATGTAGCCATTAAATACTTGTATGGAAGACCAAAGGTTGGTAAGCTACAATTTGAAAATGGTCGTGGGAGCATCGGGGTCTGATGGTTAGAACGCTATCGGGTGAAGGACATTTGAGAGTTCGGAAATAAACAGATGGCGCTAGGGAGATCAGGCCCCAACATGCAAAATTTTGCCAATGGAAGGCTATAAGGAACAACCTTAGGATGATGGAAACTTGGGAGGGGCAGATTGGCAGGGCAGGCCCGATGGGTTCGAAGGACACTGACTTTAAAAGACTAAGGAAAACACCTAATGGGAACCCACAAAGACTTAGAACCTAGAAAATTTGAGAGGGGGTGAAACATGGTCAACTTAAGATGACTTCCCAAAGAGCTTACTGACCATTTTGAACACCAAATAGGGGGCATGCAAAATGAAGTGGAAAAAAAAGTGACCTGGTGAGGCAAAGGAAAGAGAGGGTCCCCATTCCAAATAAGGTGTGTGTGTTGAGTGCACAACAAGTTCTTAAAAGTTTATGTCATTAGGTAAACAATGATGACATACATTAATAATGCCTTTTAAACCTCAAAAAAATGACCAAAACTAAAAATGAAAACCCCCATTATTAAAAAATGACCCCCCCTTCCACCTATTTGAAAGTTATTGTAAAATGAAAAAAATTGACCTTTTACAAAGTTTGGAAAAATAAATGACTCCCTCCCTTTTACAAAAGTCAATAATTTTGACAAAACTATTAACAAAAAATTGATGGTTTACAATGTCTAGTACCTAAAAAATCTAACTTTTTGAAAGGAAAAACAATAATGAGTAGTGTGATTGTGACAAGATCATGGACTGTCAACTAGTTAAAAGCAGGTGTGAATCTTTCTTTGTTCTTGATGTGGCTTTCTAAAAAAATATGAAAGTGCATTTATAAATTTGCATGTTGATTTACAAATAAATAGAAACTTGACTAAGTTAAAAGAAGAGTCATGCCAATGAGGTAGCCATATGGGGTTCATTGTGGGCCTGACACTTGGTTCTGCAAATGGTTGTAGATTTAGAGGTCACATGGGGTAGGCACTACTATCTAGATGGTGTGAGACTCAGTTAAAGGGCGAATAAGATTTCTCTCTTTCATCACAAAAAGAGATGCAAATGTGTGAGGCATGTGGGCCACATGGAAGTCTAAACGAGAGTCTTTGGAACGACTCCTTCACACCTCTTCACTCCTATTTTTCTTCATAGAATCCTTTGAGCAATGCTTTCTACCTTCCAAAATTCGTTGGTAGCAAAACATTTTGAACCTGCAACTATGAATCCTTTGGTATGCAAAGATATATGGTAAAATAACATTTCCCTTCACAAAAGAACTCACATAGATCGACCTTCAACAAATATCTCCTTCACAATGGATTTTTGCCCTATAAAAAGTATGAAAATGCTTTTGAAGGCCATGATTTGGTACAAGAGCATGACATGCTAGTGTTGGAAATATTTAATTTTTTGTTTGATCCCTTCTCACGTCAACTCCCCTGTTACACCTACCTGTTTGGAGCTTACAACGACAAGTTATTTTTTGGGATCTTCATCCTTGTTCTACTTGTGACTCCAGAATTTAGTATGGTAGGAAAATTTGAATTTCCAAAATTTATTGTGTTAGGTAAGTTTGAATTTTGAGGGGGAATTTTTGAATGAAGACAAGAATGGTCAAAAAGAAGGAATGTAGTACTTAGAAATTCAATTGCACGTGATTTTCAAGTAGAAGAAGTTGTAGCAACAATAGGAAAGAATATTTTGTGCAGGGAGCAACAAATAGCTCTAGATTATTCTATATGTGTGCAAGGATCAGAAAATAGTTTCAAAGTGTTTAGTGTGTGTAGGGAATAGCAGATAGCTCTAGATGAATAGGAAGAAGAGAGAGATCTGAGAAGCTCTAGTTTGTTCTGTGTGTGTAGCTCCAAATTGTTGTAAAACAAATTTGTCATTAGTAGTTTGTAGTTTCAAGTTTAGAAATCTTTTTATAATTGTTATTTTCTAAGTTAATAGAAAAAACAAGTTTGCATGCCAAGTTGTGTGTCTCCAATCAAGGTTTTTGGTTATTCTGCATTTTATTTTGGTATTCCTAGTTGATTAGGAAACATAGTAGCATCTCTGTGCATTTTATTTGTGTTTGGGATTTAGAAATTCCCTTCAGATTGCTATCAAAGCTTTTCTAAATCCTTCAGATTGATATTAGAGCTAGAAGGCCCTAAGTCTTGAGTGAGTTGGGCATTTATTTTCTAGGTGTCGAAAATTTGTTTTGTTGGAGACATGGTAGGAGAAGAGAGTAAGAGTTGATAGTAGCCACCACCATTCAATGGACAAAACTATGATGTTTGGGAAAATAAAATGAAGACCACAATGGTTGTAAATGATTTGTGGGAGCTTTTGATTAGTGGGTTCAATGATGTGACTGATCTAGTAGCGTATGCAATTCTCACAAACAACCAAAAGACCCAGGTGAAGGAGACAAGGAGGAAAGATGCAAAAGCATTGAGTCTAATTGAAGCAACCTTGGAAAAGGCCATTTTTCCTAGAATAGCAGCAACTAACTATGCAAAGGAAGCCTATAAAATCCTTCAAATTAGCTACAAAGGGACTGATAAAGTCAATTTGGTGAAGCTCCAGATGCTTTAAGGAGATTTTGAGACTCTCCAAATGAAGGAAAGTGAGTCTATCTCATACTTTCACACAAGAATCTCTAGTTTGATAAACCAGTTGAGGATGAATGGAGAAACCATGGAAGAGAAAAGGATTATGGAGAAAATACTTAGAAGTTTACCCACAAAGTTTGATGCAATAGCAATTTCCATTGAAGAGGCAAAGGACCTCTTAACATTGTCCATTGATCAGCTAATGGGTTCCCTACAAACCCATGAGCAATACCTAAATAGGTCTACAAGTTCTTTCCATGATAAGGCTTTCAAAGCTTAAGTCAATGCAAGAGGCAAGGGGAGAGGTAGAAATAGCTCCATACAGAGCTTAAGAGGTAGAGGTATAGGAAGATCTAGACATGAAGGTGTTGGAGAAGATAGCTTGGGTCGAGCACATAGCCAAGAGGAAGTAAGCAACTCTCAATCCAGCTTCAGAAAAGCCAAGAAGAACAACAACTCGAGCCAAAAGTATGACGAGCAATGTTGAATGTTATTACCATAATTTTGTTCATTATACAAGTGACTGCTGAAAAAGGAAACATGATTAGTCCAAGCAAAGTGAAAATGTGGCTGATGAAAAAGTGGCTGAAAGTAATCAACAAAAGGCCTTCATCATATGCAACCTTGTTGAGCAAGGCAGTGATGAGGTATGGTTCTTAGACAGTGGATGTAGCAACCACATGAGTTGTAATGAGAGTTTATTTTCTTTCATTGATAAAAATGTCAAGTTTGAAATAAAAATGGGGAACAATGAAATAGTTCCAGTTGTGGGCAAAGGGTCTATTTTGTTTCACACCAAGCAAGGTGAGAAAAAGGAGATTGAAAATGTATATTTTTCCCCTATTATAAAGTACAATCTCATGAGTATTAGAAAATTGATCCAAAAGGGCTAAAAAGTGTTGATGGAAAAGGGTGAATGCATTATCTATGAGAAGGATGGAAGCAAGAAAATAATTGTAGTAGTGCTAATGACAAGGAATATAATGTTTCCTTTGAGGTTGGAAAGGTGTTTCTCAGCTCATTCCACAGCTAAAACCTCTAGGCATGGAAAATGTATAGTAGTATAGTAGCAAGAAACCTTCAAGACAATCATTCAATACCCTTCTAAGGTTTGGCATCTCAGGTATGGACACTTAGGCTATGCTGGTTTGAATATTTTGTCAAAGAAGGGTATGGTTGAAGGTTTTCCAGCCATTGTAGAGCCTAGTGGTAGATGCCAAGCCTACATTTTAGGCAAGCAACATAGGCAGTCCTTTCAATTAGCCAATTCTAGAAGGGAAAGAGCACCATTGGAGCTAGTGCACACTAATTTGTGTGGCCCTTTGCAAACAATTTCTTTTGGTAAGAGCCAATATTTTATGAAATTCATAGATGACTATAGCCATAAGACATGGGTTTATTTCTTACAACGTAAATTTGAAGCATTTGAAAAGTTTAAAGTGTTTAAGGCCTAGGTTGAAAGGAGAGTTGACATTTTATCAAGGTTCTAAGGTTAGATAGAGGGGGAGAGTATACCTCCAATCAATTTTTGAATTTTTGTAAGAAACATGGCATTAAGGAGCTAACAATAGCTTATACTCTGCAAAAAAATGGAGTGGATGAGAGAAAAATCAAAACCATTGTGTAGATTGCAAGAAGTATGCTTAAAGCCAAAAGACTCCCAAATAAATATTGGGGTGAAGCTCTAGCAATAATAGTATATTTGATAAATAGAAGTCCTACAAAGGTAGTTTGTGACAAGATTCCATAAGAGGCATGGAAAAAATGCAAGTGGACAGTTGAGCACTTAAGAATGTTCAGGTGTGTGGCATATGTACTTGTTCCAAAAGAGAAGAGGGAAAAGTTGCATGAAAAGGGTGAGAAGTGAATCTTCATGGGCTATAGTGAAGATTCCAAATCCTATAGGCTATATAACCCAGTCACCAAGAAAATAGTTATCAGTAGAGATGTGGAGTTCTTAGAGGATGAGTCATGGGATGAATTGATAGTTTCTGACAGCTCTGTACCACTCTCGACAGCTCCAAGTGATGAAGGAAAAGAGTATGAACTGCAACAAGATGATGTTATGGATCCCCTAATAGCTCTTGATAGCTCTAGACCACTTTGGACCAACTCTAGACTACTTTGGACTAGTGCACAAATAGGGTCTACTCAATAAAGAAGCAACAATAGTAAAAATTCAAACCCAACTCTCATCTCCCTAATGCCAAGAAATACCAAGAGTCTAAGGGAGATCTACCAAAATGAGAGGTATGATGAAGAGTTTGATGAAAGTATGAATTTTGCATTATTTTATCACAGTGATCCAATTTATTTTGAGGATGTTGTGAAAGAAAAGAAATGGTGTGAATCTATGGATGAGGAGATGGATGCAATAGAGAGGAATAGAACATGGGATCTAACTGATTTTCCTCCCAAAAAGAAAGTTATTGGATTGAAATGGGTCTATAAAACCAAAAGAAATACTGATGCAAGAATACAAAGGCATAAGGCAAGATTAGTTGTCAAGGGATACAAACAAAAGTTTAGGAGAGATTATGATGAGGCATATGCTCTAGTTGCAAGGATGGAAACTATGTAGGTAGTCATAGAAATTGTATTCGAACAAAACTAGAAAGTATTTCAAATAGATGTAAAGTCAGCTTTCTTAATTGGAGTGTTGAAAGAGGAAGTGTATGTGGAGCAGCCACCTAGTTATGAAGTTTCAAGTCAAGAAAACAAGGTATATAGGCTAAAGAAATCTCTTTATGGGCTAAAGCAAGCACCACGGGCATGGTACAAGAGGATTGACTCATATTTATTGAGCAATGGCATTAGCAGAAGTGATGGTGAGCCCACTCTTTACATCAAGGTAGTTGATGCTAAGATTTTAATTATTGTCTTGTATGTTGATGATTTAGTTTTCACTATGGATAATGATTTCCTCATTACTAATTTTAAAGAGGCCATGAAAAGAGAGTTTGAAATGAAAAAATTAGGTTTCTTAAGGTATTTTCCAGGCATAGAAGTAAAAAAAATGCATGATGGTATTTTTATCTCTCAAGCAAAGTATGCAACAAACATTTTGAAGAGGTTTAGGATGCAAGATAGCAAGCTTTCCCCCACACCAACAACCATAGGTTTGAATTTAAGGAAGATTGCAACAACAATGTGAATCCGACCATGTATAAAAGTTTTGTTGCAAGTTTGATGTATTTAACTAGGCCTAATATAATGCATAGTGTAAGTCTGATTTCTAGATTTATGGAGACTCCAAAAGAGTCGCATTGGAAAGTGAGTAAAAGAATATTGAGGTATGTGAATGGAACCAAAGGATATGGTATTCTGTATAATGCATAATTTTTTTTGGGTTGGTTGGTTACATAGATAATGATTGGGAAGGGAGTGTGGATGATAGAAAGAGCACATCTAGATATGTGTTTCACATGGTATTGAGAGTCATTTCATGGGCTTCCAAGAAATAACCCTTAGTTTCCCTATCTATAGTTGAGGCTGAGTATATAGCAGCAAATGCAACAATGTGACAAGTTGTTTGGGTAATGAGGACCTTAGCATATTTGAAGGAAGAACAAAAGGATGGAACAACTACATTTTGTGATAATGTTTCATCAATAGCTTTGACAAAGAATCCAATTTTTCATGGAAAAAGCAAGCACATTGAAATCAGGTATCATTTCATAAGAGAATTAGTTGAGAAAGGTGAAATCAAAATGAAATTTTGTAGGTCAAACCAACAACTTCCAGACATTTTTACCAAACAATTGAGCAAAGATTGCTTTGAACGCCTAAGAAGAAATTTAGGTGTTGTTGATTTGTATGAAGAATGATGTTGTTTGATAGCTCAATCAAAGGTAGAGTGTTGGAAATATTTAATTTTTTCTCTGAGCCCTTCTCACGTCAACTCCTTTGTTACACCTACCTGTTAGGAGCTTTCAACAACAAGTTATTTTTTTGAATCTTCATCCCTATTCTACTACTGACTCTAGAATTTATTATGGTAGAAAAATTTGAATTTCCATAATTTATTATGTTAGGTAAGTTTGAATTTTGAGAGGTAATTTTTGAATGAAGAAAAGAATGCACAAAAAGAAGAGATGTAATAGTTAGTAAGTCAATTACAAGTGATTTGCAAGGAGAAAAAGTTGTAGCAACAACAACAGAGAATGTTTTGTGTAGGGAGCAATAGATAGCTCCAGAAAAATAGGAAGAAGAAGAGAGAGATCTGAGAAGCTCAAGTTAGTTTTGTGTGTGTGCAACTCCAAATTGGTGCAAATCAAATTTTTCATTAGCAGTTTGTAGTTTCAAATCTAGAAATCCTTTTTGCAATTGTTATTTTCTAAGTTAATAGAACAAACAAGTTTGCATGCCCAGCTCTATGTCTCCAATCAATTTTTTTTGTTATTCCACATTTTATTTTGGTATTCGCAGTTGATTAGGAAATAAAGAAAAAACTATGTGCATTTTATTTTTGTTTGGGATTTAGAAATTCCCTTCATATTGCTATCAATTTTTTTCTAAATCCATCTGTTAGATGGCTTCATACGTAATATCTATTGTAGCACCATCAATCTTCTACATAGTCTTCACATTTGCAGCACACAACACCATTATAAGAAGCATATTTTGAAAGGAAATAAGTGCCATTCTCAGCAACCTCATGCCACCTCTCACATGCCTTAGGTGATTGGGGAGTGATGTGATGGTACTGCTAGCAAGCCGATCCTTAAAAAGGCTACAAAAAAAAAAAAATCAAACCTCTTTGCTTGTGTGATGTAGAAAATTGGACCCTCTTGAGAAAAGAGACAATTTCACACATAATTAGAAACACTTTTGAGTCCCCTTGCATCATTTATCCTTCAAAACAACATTTATAGGCCCCTAAGACCCATTATTTTTTTATCTAGAGGCTTGTTTCACCTGAGAAATCACTTAAATCCCAACAAAAAGCATTCAATTCATCCATATCCCGAAAACCCACATTCAAAAATTAGTAGTGGGACCCATTCACCAAGGGTGGTAAATGAGTCCCTTTTGAGAGAAAATTCAATTTTGAGTGGGAACTTAATTAATTCAACTCAAACTTCTGGTGAATGTCGGCCTCTTAGGTCTAAATAATAGGAAAATTAGATGTTGTTGCTTATAATACTCATTTTAAGTCATTTTACACATCCCTTAGTCACTTTTTCAAAAGCAATTTCTAAAGTCAAGTCTCCTACAACAAGTTTAATTAGTAAAGTTGAAGTTTTAGGACAGCAAACTAGGGTTTTGGCAAGTCTTGAAGCTCACTTTTGATCAATATTCTGTTGGATCTTAGTTGTGTCCATGGTTTGTCCTTGATGACAAAATCACTTATTTGTGTCTCATGGTTTGACTGCTTTAGATTTGGTCTCTCAAGATCTTTATGCTCTCCATATTCAGTATTTAGCTGTCTTGACATGATACATTTTTTATGGCTCTTGATGATTTCTATTTCATATTTCATCTTATTTTGTTTCAAGTTGTTTACAGTTGGTTCATTTATGGGATCTTCATAACTATTCTTTTCAAATATCTCCTTTGCAGACATCTATGTTTCTTAAGTGGGTTGACATTGTTGATTATGATCATGCTACAGGTCTTTCATTATCTAGAAGAATATTTGTTCTTATCATTCTTGGCTTATATGATGATCTGATGTGCTTCAGGTATCTTATAATTTTTTGGACAATGTTTAGATTGAACATTCTTTATTTCAAACTTAGGTATTCTCAGTTGGTTGTTATCATGAATGATATATCAGTACATTATCTTTGGCTCGTTGACATCTTTATGGATAATTTTGGTTGCTTGGACATCTTGACACTATCTTGCATACTCTTGGAGTATCTCAATTTAATCAACTTTCACATTTTTTTCTTAAAGACTCTAAAGCCATCTAGTTACATCCTGAACTCACATTATTTGGAGGCATTGAATTTAGTTTGGTTCTAGAAACTCATGTGTTTGATGGTATTTCTTGGTACACATGGCCTATGCTTTTAATATTATACTTGTTATCAAAAGAGTCTCCAATGCTCCAGCCTAGACTTCATGGTTAGCATCCAAAAGAAAATACTTTTCTTTATTATTAATCGATCCCTTCACTTTTTGCATATGATATTAAATTATCATCAGGCTAAATGTTTATTTGGCTTATTTAAAAGTCACTATGAAGTGACATGGCATCGACAATTTGGTAATAATGTTTAAAGTGATAATGTGGATTGACAATTCTTTGAGCAATTATCTAGGTGATAATTATATCAGCATTTGTGGTAAAAGGTATAAGACAACAGATTTTAAATTCATCATGATGTTTTACAAATTTCATGTTAATTAGTTTTTTTGTGGACTTCAAATTTCATTATGATTTTGAAAAGTCATCGAATGACTTGGTAATTGAAGGGATAGTGAAAAACATCTTTTATGGTTATCATTTTGGCTGAGTATGGAACCCTAGCCGCCAGAGCAATCCTTGCAGATCTGTTTGTCGCCATGTTTAGCCTAATTATCTATAGATTGTTGGTGTCTACACTTAGTTGACATAGTGAAAGTTGGTGTTTTGTCTTTCATGGAATCTATGGAGAGGTTGCAACTTCTATTTGATGATGGGAATGGTTGATAAGGTTACTATTATTTATTGGCTGGGAGCTCAAATCCAGGAGATTTGATGGTGTTTCCTCTATTGGGTTGGTAGAAACTTTGTGACAGGTTCACATGTATCTTTTCTTTCTTCAGTTTCATGCTCGGTCAGGTATCTTTTCCATTATTTTATGTTTTATTTTCAAAATTTTGTTACTAGTTTTTGCTCAAATCTAAAAAAGGATAAATGGTTACTTAATAATCTTTGTCAAAAATGCATGATTAAAGTTCGGTTATACTTTTCCCATCATGGGCATTCTGAAAGTATTGTTTACTTTGGTTTTTAGTGAAGATAAGGGTTTAGTTACAAATTATCCTCAGACCCTTGTAGTGATATTATTTTTTCCTCTGGTGCCTGAAACAAAATGGTTCCAGCAACCAGTTGGGTAAAAGATATTTTTGAAATCGACATTGTTGAAGATGTTTTTGATATTCTCTTTGCAGTCCATCTGTCATTACATTTTCAAGGATCTTGGATAAAAATCTATTTTGAAATTAGTTACAAAAATGTTCATTGAAGATACAAGAAAAACGTAATACATATCTTTGTATTGATACAACTACATTTTTTCATCACTATGAGAGTGTGATGTGATTTTTTGATAGTGTAACTTGTATGAAACAAAAAAATGGTGAAAAGGCTTTGTAATAAAAGCTTGAAAATATGATGTAGAGTATAATTATAAAAACCTTAATTTATGTAATATTTTAGGGATTCATTGTTTTGAATCTTTAGGGTATTAGATAGATTAAGGGTGTGGGGTTCTATGAGCTTATATGGAAAATAGAGAAATCCTCTGTGTTATTTTTGTAATTTTGTAACCTAAAAAAGGGGTTGGTTCTCCTTGAAATTGGTGTTTCAAAATGAGGGGTTGGTGCTCCTTGAGTTGGTGCTCAGAAATTAGCCTATAAGGCATTGTTAATTGTGGTTTTCAAATAAGAGCCTGAAAGGTAGCAGTTTAGGAGTGGTTTTTCTACCCCAAGAGGGTTTTCCACTTGAAAAATATTGTGTCTCATTGTTCATCTATGGTTTCACTGCTTTATTGTGAGAATGCTTTATTGTTCATTATTTTGCAATTACATTTCTCATTTCAGTTTATGAATGATTACATTCAACTCATGAATGCACTTATCATTGAAATATTGAGAACAAATGTGTGTTATGGTTTATTTTCTGAAAAATGGTAAAATATGTTAAGGCAATGATTCACCCCCCCTCTCAGTGTCATTTTCACTCCAACAATTTGTATCAAACCATAGGTTCCTTTGATAGGTCTAAACCATCTAGGATTGATTTTGGTCTTGTAGTCTGTCTAAAATGTCACAAGCTCAAGAAGGTACTTCTATAAGTAGACCTCCATTGTTTGATGGAACAGATTATGTATTCTAGAAAATTAGGATGGAAACATATCTAATCTCTATTGATATCGATGTGTGGGGCATAGTATTAAATGGGTACATTGTACCAACCACAATACCCACAGATGCTACTAAGAAAAAGAAGTATGAAACTAATGCTTGAGCTAAGCATGCCATCTTGTGTGGCTTAACTAAATATGTGTTTGTTAAAGTAATGCATTGCAAATCTACTCAGGAAATCTGGGAAAAACTTGAAATTATTTATCAAGGAAATGAAAAAGTCAAGCTGTCAAAAATCCTTACTCTCAAACATCAGTTTGAGGAAATGGGAATGAAGGATGATGAAAAAGTGGTTGAATATCTCCTTAGAATAGATGAAGTTGTTAATGCTATGAGAGGATTAGGAGAAGCTATAAAAGAGTTTGATGCGGTTACAAAAGTCATTAGATCCTTACCGGTCAAATTTGAATATAAGGTTTCACCCCTTGAAGAAAAGAAACATTTTGATAAGCTTACCTTAGATAGTTGGCATGGAACTCTTACTGCTTATGAAATGAGAACAAGCAAAAAACATTTCAACTGGAAAATAATTTTCCTTTGCAACTAAAATGAAAGAAAAAGTAGATGAAAGTGAATCAGAATATTTTGATTCAAAAGAAGCCCACTTTGTTAGAAAACTTAAAAAGGGTTCTAGAAAATACAAGGGAAAACTTCCCTTTAAGTGTTTCAACTGTGGAAAAATAGGTCACTTTGTTGCGAAGTGCCCCTATGGTGATCAAACCAGTGACAATGAGAAAATTTAAAAACAGCCTAAGAAAAATGCCTATAAACCTAAACGAAAAAGAAAAAGAGTTTGTTTAGTAAAGATGAAATAGACATTGAATCTGAAGATTCTTTAGTAGAAGAAGATGAAACATTATTCATGGCTGAAATCATTCAGCAAGAAAATACAAACAACAATGATATTGAAGATGGTGAAGTAGATCTAGAAGGTGAACTAAAATGTGCTTTAAAAGAGATCAAAAAACTCAAAAATTCAATTCTTTCTCAAGAATAGAAATCAGATCAAGTTCTTGCTCAAGAACATAAACTAGATCAAGAAATAGTCTCTTTGAAGACTCAACTTGAAGAAGAGAGTTGAGGACTATCTTCGAGTAACTGTAAGTTGCAAAGATCAAGAAATTCTAAAATTGGAACAAGAAGTTGTTTGTCTTAGAAAGGAAATTGATAAATATGAAAGCACTTTACAACTTAATGAGATGCTCAGCAAGAAAAAATTGAATAAAGATAAAACTGGTGTTGGGTTTGAAAAGGGTGAATGCTCAATTGATAATGCAAAGCAAAAAACTTCTTTTGAAAACAAGACTTCTGGTCCAATTCAATCTGAATCTGGTAAGAATCATGTGCATTCCTTTAAAGATAATAGAACATCATACAGATTCAATCCCTTCTTTTATGGTTACTGCTTCTTCTGCAATAAATTTGGCCATAAAGTGAGCACTTGTAGGTTCATAAATTCTAGAACGTCAAGATTTGGTCAAAAGAAGTACTTTGGCTTTTTTAATCAGGTCAGATGCTTTAAATGCAATACTCTAGGACACACAGTCAAACAATGCAAAACTGATTTGCATGTTAAACAACAGAAAACAAAATCAGTTTGGAGACTTAAAAGTGTTAAGAGCTTAGAGAAAACAATGCTGGTCCAAACTTCTTTTCACTCTAAAAAGGACTTATGGGTCCTAGATAGTGGTTATTCTAACCACATGATGGGTGACAAGGACAAATTCATCAAATTTGAAGAATACGTTGGTGGATATGTAAAGTTTGGTGATAACACTAGTATACAAATTAGAGGTAAAGGATCACTTCTATTAAATGAGGATACACCTATCTATAATGTGTATTATGTGGAAGGCCTAAAACAAAAATTTCTTAGTGTTAGCCAAATCTATGATAGTGGTTATCATGTTATGTTTACTTCACAGTGATGTGAGATCAAGAACAAGGTTGGAAAAGTTGTTGCAGCTAGGAGAATAACCAAAGGAAATGTGTATAATCTTCTTGACACTTTTGGTAATGATAACAATGAAGGTATGTGTCTAATGGGACAAGTTGAAGAAAGATGGTTATGGCATAAAAGATTAGGACACATAAACTTTGAAAATCTGGTTAGAATTAGTAAAAAATAGAATGTTAGAGGTTTACCAGTTTTTAACAAACCAAAAAAAATTGTGTGCAAAGAATGTTTAAGTGGTAAACAAACTAGAGTCAGTTTCAAAACAAAAGAACATTCTTCATCAAAACCTTTATAGCTAGTGCATACAGACTTGTGTGAACCAACTAGAACATGGTCTATTAATGGTGAAAAGTACTTTATGATATTTGTGGATGATTATACTAGAATGGTTTGGGTCACATTTCTTAAACACAAATCAAAAGCATTGGAAAGGTTCAAGATCTTTCATAAAATGGTTGAAAAAGAATCAAATTTAAAACTCAAATGTCTAAGATCTGATAAGGGAGGTGAGTTCACCTCTCAAGAGTTTATTGATTACTATGAAAAACACGGTATTAAGAGGCAGTATGCTGCCACTAGAACACCTCAACAAAATGGGGTAGTTCAACGTAAAAACATAACAGTAAAAGAAATGGCTAGAACAAAGCTAGATGAAGCTAAGTTTCCTGATATGTATTGGAAAGAAGTTGTTCATACAACTGTATACATTTTGAATAGAGTGCAACTTAGGGTGAAATCTAAATACACCCCCTATGAACTTTGGTATGGAAAAATAGGTTAAGTGAAGCATTTTAGAATTTTTGGAAGCAAGTGTTTTATCAGGAAAGATGATGATCATCTTGGCAGCTTTCAATCAAAGTGTGATGAGGGTATCTTTTTTGGATACTCAACTCATAGTAAAGCCTATAAAAGTCTTAACAACAGGCTTAATAAGATTGTTGAAGTAGTTAATGTAAAATTTGATGAAAGACCACATTTAGATGTTGAACCTATGTAGGATGAAGAGGAAGAAGAATTTGAACTTGAAATAATTTTAGAAGGATCTAGAACAAAAAAGCCTAATGTTGAATCAACAAGTCCTAAAAAGTGTTTGCCAAAAACTCCTTCAAAATATCTTGCTAGATAACATCCTAAAGATCAAATAATTGAGGATAAAAATGTAGGAGTTCAAACAAGATGAAAGACTGCTGAATTTGATGAAAAAGCCCATATAGTTGAGCTTATAGCTTTTTGTTTAGTTACATAGTTTGAGCCAAAAAATTATGATGAAGCTATCACTGATGAATGTTGGCTCAATGCTATGTAGGAATAAATTGATCAAATTGAGAAAATTAGACTTGAGAGTTAGTCCCAAGACGAGATGACAAGAATTCCATTGGTGGCAAATGGATTTATAGAAATAAGCTTGATGAAAATGGAAATGTTGTTCACAAGGAGGAAAGGTTTGTCTGCAAAGGCTATGCTCAATAGGAATGTATTGATTTTGGTGAAACCTTTGCACCTATTTCTAGACTTGAATCTATTATAATATTCTTAGCTTATTCTATTTTCAAGAACTTCACTGTTTATCAAATGGATGTCAAAACTACTTTTTTGAATGGTTATTTAGATGAAGAAGTATATATAGAACAACCTAAAGGGTTTATTTGAAAAAAAAATCCTTATCATGTTTGCAAGATGAAAAAGGCCCTATATGGCTTAAAACAGGCACCTAGAGCCTAGTACTCTAGGCTGGATAATCATTTGGTTTCTAATGGATTTGTTAGAGGAGGTGTTGACATCAATCTTTATGTTAAGATTGAGGGTTCTAATATTCTGGTTGTTGAAATTTATGTAGACGGTACTATCTTTGGCTACAATAATATTTCTTTGAGTAAAAAATTATCTTAGATTATGGAATCTGAGTTTGAAATGTTGATGTTGGGAGAGTTAACTTTCTTTTTGGGTCTTCAAATTTCTCAACTTGAAACTGGTATATTTCTCTCTCAAACAAAGTATGCAAGAGAGACGCTTAAGAAATACCAAATGGATGAATGTCATCCAGTTAGCACTCCAATGGCAACAGGTTGCAAACTTACTAAGGTTGATGATTCTCCTGATGTAAATCCAATTAAATATAGGTTAATGATTGGTAGCTTGTTATATTTTACAACCTCTAACCTTGACATTATGCAGGCAGTTTGCATGGTTGCATGATTTCAGTCATCACCTAAGGAAACTCATGTTACTGCAATTAAAAGGATCTTTAAATATGTTTAGGGCACTCTTGATTATGGACTTTAGTATCCTAGAAGCAATGATTTTTCTTTAATTACTTATACAGATGCTGATTGGGCTGGTTGTTTGGATGATAAGAAGAGCACCAGTGGTGCTGCATTTTTTCTTGGTGATCGTTTAGTGGCATGGAAAAAAAAGAAACAAGAATTTGTTTCTCTTTCCATTGCTGAGGTAGAGTACATGGCAGACACTTCTTGTTGTATTCAAGTATCTTGGATGGCACAAACTCTATCTGATATGGGTATTGAAGTTCCTAAACTTTTTTCTATTCTATGTGATAACCCTAGTGTGATTAATATCTCCAAAAATCTTTTTATGCACTCTCGCACTAAACACATTACTATCAAGTTTCACTTTATTCGAGAAAAAGTGTTGGCTAATGAGGTCTGTTTACAATTTGTTGCCTCACAAGAACAAGTTACTGACATTTTTACTAGGCCTTTAGCTAAAGAGTTATTTGAAAGGCTGAGACTTTGGTTGGGATTTATCTCTCAATCTTTACCTCTCTGATTTAGCCAATTTTGGCTTAAGGGGAGCTTGTTACAACTTTTATTCATTCACAACTCTCTTGTAGTTTCAATTTACTGCTCTACTTGTAGCTAGTTCATATGGTATTTGGTTGGCTTCTCAGTTGTGTTTCATGGCATTGCACATTCTTCTCTTTTATCCTTTGTCATTGAGGAAAAAAGGGGGAGAGTTATTTATGTTTTTCCATCAAGGACAAAGGGGGAGTTTTTTGGATCTCAGTTGTGTTCATGGTTTGTCCTTGGTGAAAAAATCACTTATTTGGGTCCCATGGTTTGACTACTTCACATTTGGTCTCTCAGGATATTTATGCTCTCCATATTCAATATTCAGCGGTCTTGACATGATACATTCTTGATGGCTCTTCATGATGTCTATTTCAGATTTCAGCTTACTTTGTTTCAAGTTGTTTACAGTTGGTTCAGTTATGGGATCTTGATAACTATTCTTTTTAGATATATCCTTTGTAGATGTATATGTTTCTTAAGTGGACTGACATTGTTGATTGTGATCATGCTATAGGTTTTTCATCATCTAGAAGAATATGTGTTCTTATAATTCTTGGCTTATATGATGATCTGATGTGCTTCAAGTATCTCATAATTTTTTGGACAATGTTCAAATTAAACATTCTTGGTTTCAAACTCAAGTATTCTTAGTTGGTTGTTATCAGGAATGATATATCAGTACACTATCTTTGGCTCATTGACATCTTTATGGATCATTTTGGTTGCTTGGACATCTTGAAACTATCTTGCATACTCTAGTAGTATCTTAATTTGATTAGCTTTCTCATGTCTCTCTTAAAGACTCTAAAGACATCTCGTTACATCTTGAACTCACATTATTTGGAGGCATTGAATTTATTTTGGTTATGGCAACTCATTTGTTTGATGGTATTTCTTGGTACACATGGCATATGTTTTTAACATTATACTTGTTATCAAAAGAGTCTCCAATGCTCAAGCCTAGACTTCATGGTCGGCATCCAAAAGCAAGTACTTGTCTTTATTATTGATTGATCCCTTCACTTTTTGCATATGATATTAAATTATCATCAGGATAAATGTTTATCTGGCTTATTTAGAAGTCACTATGAAGTGACATGGCATCGACAATTTGGTAATAATGTTTAAAGTGATAATGTGGATCGACAATTCTTTGAGCAATTATCTAGTTGATAATTATGTTGGCATTTGTGGTAAAAGGTATAAGACAACATATTTGAAATTCATCATGATGTTTTACAAATTTCATGTGAATTGGTTTTTTTGCAGACTTCAAATTTCATTATGATTTTGAAAAGTCATCAAATGATTTGGTAATTGAAGGGATAGGGCAAAACATGTTTTGTGGTTATCATTTTGGCTGAGTATGGAACCCTAGCTACTAGAAATATCCTTGCAGCTCTATTTTTTGCCATGTTTAGCCTAATTATCTGTAGATTGTTGGTGTTTACACTTAGTCCACACAGTGAAAGTTGGTGTTTTTGTCTTTTGTGGAAGCCATGGAGAGGTTGCAACTGCTATTCAATGATGGGAATGGTTGTTAAGGTTACTATTATTTATTGGCTGGGAGCTCGAATATGGAAGGAGATTCGATGGCGTTTCCTCTGGTAGGTTGGTAGAAACTTTGTGACAAGTTCACATGTATCTTTTCTTTCTTTAGTTTCATGCTTGGTCGGGTATCTTTTCCATTATTAGATGTTTACTTTTCAAAAGGCTATTACTCGTTTTTTTCTCAAATTTGGAAAAGGATAAATGGTTACTTAAAAATATTTGTCAGAAATGCATGATTAAAGTTCAGTTATACTTTTCCCATCATGGGTATTCTGAAAGTATTGTTCACTTTGGTTTTTGGTAAAGATAAGGGTTTAGTTACAAATTCTTCTCAGAACCTTGCAGTGATATTATTTTTTCCTATGGTGCCTGAAACAAAACGGTTCCAACAACCATTTGGGTAAAAAATATTTTTGAAATCAACATTGTTGAAGACGTTTTTATATTCTCTTCGTAGTCCATATGTGATTACATTTTCAGGGATCTTGGATAAAAATCTGTTATGAAATTAGTTACAAAAATGGTCATTCAAGATACAAGAAAAACGTAATACATATCTTTGTATTCATATAACTACATTTTTTCATCATTGTGAGAGGGTGATGTGATTTTGTGATATTGTAACTTGTTGTATCAAACAAAAAGAAAAGGGTGAAAAGGCTCTGTAATAAAAGCTTGAAAATATGATGCAGAGTATAATTATAAAAACCTTAATTTATGTAATATTTTAGGGATTCGTTGTTTTGAATCTTTAGGGTATTAGATAGATTAAGGGTGTGGGGTTCTATGAGCTTATCTAGAAAATAGAGAAATCCTCTGTGTTATTTTTGTAATTTTGTAATCTAAAAAAGGGGTTGGTGCTCCTTGAGTTGGTACTCAGAAATTAGCCTATAAGGGATTGTTAATAGTGATTTCAAATAAGAGCCTGAAAGGCAACAGTTTAGGAGTGTTTTTTCTACCCCATGAGGGTTTTCCACATGACAAATCTTGTGTCTCATTGTTCCTCTATGGTTTCATTGTTTTACTATGAGAATGCTTTATTGTTCATTTTTTTTCAATTACATTTCTCATTTCAGTTTATGAATGATTACATTCAACTCATGAATGCACTTATCATTGAAATATTGAGAACAAATGTGTGCTATAGTTTATTTTCTGAAAAATGGTAAAATATGTTAAGACGCTGATTCACCCCCCCTCTCAGTGTCATTTTCACTCCAATAGATTCAATATTGCAAAGGCTTGATGATGGATTCCTATGGTGAATCATGGAGAAATCTAGGTTGAGGAGATGCAACTAGCCATCAAATCACACCAAAAGACTTGGTTTCAAAGTGATTCCATCTTCAATTTTCACTCTATCTTTAGATTAAGGTTTGCATTTAATTTTCATGCCACTTTATCTCCATTTTTGTTTTCTTCTGAGATTTCTAGGGTTGAGATCTTGCATCACACAAATCACATTTGCATTTCTTATTCTAGCACAATAGAATAGGGGTTTTGACATACTTCAAATTTTCCTAGTCTTTAACAAATCTAGGGCTAGGGTTTTATGCATATTTTTCTCTATTCAAGGTTTATTTACCCAACTAGGGGTTTGACCAAGGCAAACTCCCCATTAGAATTTTTTTTTAAGTTATTTTGCTAGAATTTTCTGAGATCCCGATTTGGGTTTTCGTCAAAAAGTACTGTATAGGTGTCAAGGTGTAGAACTAAAATTTTAAATCATAGAAATTTGAAAGTGGATTGATTCACCATGCATGGTGAATGAGTCCCTCCTAAGGTTCCATTTTGAGTTAGATGTAGATCCAGAAACCTAGTTAGTAAAAACTGGTTTCTATGTAGAAATAACCCTGACCTAGGATTGATTTGCCCAGGGTGGTGAATGAGTTCTAGTCAGCTCAAAATCCATATTTGTCAGATTTCTAGATTGCTTTCCAATCCTCTTCTACTTTGTAGGTGTAAACATTCTAGGATTTATCTTTTTTGTTCAATTTAATTTGCATATTCTTTCATCATTTCAAGCTTTTTGCAAACATCACTATATTTTCAAACATTGCATAAATCTTAGATTTTGCATTCATAATCAATAAATTTAATAACTTATTTGGACTTAGATAATTCCATTTAATCTAAATAACATCATACATTGCATAATTTTGAGTGAACCATCTAGACTTTTGAGCGGGGTTTATCTCTCTCCTTTTAGGTGAAACATCCTAAGAGTGCAAGAGTAGCCTATAAGCCCTACCCAAAAATCTATGGTTCATTTTGGTGAACCTACATATTGAACATCATAACATTTTGATTTGCATTTTTATTTGCATCCTAGGAGTTAATTGCATTGTCTTTGCATTGTTTTTGCATCTTATGGCTTCTTAAAGTTGCATTAGTGAAAGTATCATTTAGAGTTCATTATTGCATCTTATTTCATCACTTCATTTAAAAAAAAATCATCTTCAATCTTTATCTGCACTGTACAAACCTGAAAACCTTTTAAAAATTCAAAAAAATTCAAAAAATCCTAAAAGATACCTCCCCTAGGACTCATTCACCACCTTGGATGAATCAGTCTCACTACAATTTTTTATCAGAGTTTCCAGAATTTAGTTTATTGCTTTGCACATTTTTGTTTC
Organism: Sequoia sempervirens; assembly: GCA_007258455.2. Taxonomy (NCBI): domain Eukaryota; kingdom Viridiplantae; phylum Streptophyta; class Pinopsida; order Cupressales; family Cupressaceae; genus Sequoia; species Sequoia sempervirens. The sequence goes on from VDFB02105785.1 coordinate 55,355,398, forward strand.
CTGTAGTTTCCTTTTTGTAATTGTTTAGCTATTTTTTGTTTCATTAGCATAAGCATCCTTTTATTTCATGACATTTATGGATAGTCTTAGATTTTTTCAAATTTCATTTTCAGTATTCATTCCTAGTACTTTTAGATCAAATTCATCAATACATAAAAACAAAAAAACAAAAACATCAAACCAACCCTTCAAACAAATGATTCAAGCTAGAAACAACATCTCATCCAAGCCCCTTAGTAGTGATGATGTCGACAAGTTAGATGAAGTTATTTAGGACTTCATCTCACTCACTTCATCCTCTAATGGTTGCAATGAGAAACTTAAACCAATTAACGATAATGTATTCGTCAAACCTTTTGGTTGTGATGAATTTGATTTTTTAGATGAAGCCCTTTAGGACTTCATCTCACATAAGTCATCCACTAAGGTTTGTGTTGACAAAATGACAATAACGAATGTTAACACCTTTAATGCTTATCTTGAACAACTTAAACCAATTAATGATAACTTATCCCTCAAACCTTTTAGTCATGATGACTTGGAATTGTTAGATAAGTCCCTTAAGGACTTAATCTCACTCAAATCATCCACTACAGTTTGTTGTGAGAAACCTTAAACTAAGGATGTTAACGTGATTCAACCTCAACTCATTCTTTACCCACCCTTGTGTAAACTTCGTCCTTCCAATAAACCTGAGTACACTCTTTACCCACCTAAAACCAATGTGTTGCAGCAATCAAGTAATGTTACTATTTATCATACATATAATACTCGAAACAATCCACAACCACTGCAATCAACCCCACCCTCTTTACCTTTACCCAATTTGCTTAGTTCTCCTCGCTTCATCCCACACACAAAGGAGTATGATCTTGTTGAACAATTAAAGAATACTCCTACAAAGATTTCCCTTTGGGATTTACTTTAGAACTCGCCAAATTATCACACTATTCTTCAAACAACCTTACAACTAATTGCAATTCCTCTTCTAGTACAACTCTGAATGATGTGGCAGCTCTAATCCATGGAATGGTCCAAGTTAATCTAGATATTACTTTCCATCAACATGAGCTCCCTCCTTTAGAGTTGTGAAAACAAAATGAATCCTTTATGATAATTGCTCAATTAAATCTCATAGGTATCAAAAGAACCCTTATTAACAATGGTTCTACCCTTAATGTGTGTATCATGAATCTCCTTGATAGATTGGACATTGACAAGTCACAAATCATACCTGATTCTGTATCCATTCAAGGATTTGACAATAAAATAAAGCAACCGCTTGGGATAATCACTTTACCTATTATGGTTGGGGTGGCTACTTTGCAAACTCCTATTCATGTCATGCCTTATGATCTTTCATATAATCTTCTTTTAGGCAAACCCTGGATTCACAAGATGAATGTAGTGCCTTCAACCCTTCATCGTATCATGAAATATGTCTATAGAAATCACATTTATCAAGTGGAAATAGATCCTGAGCCTGAAAGTTTCTTGCACCTTGAAAAAGGAGCAACAAGTCCTCTAAAAACATTAATTCCAACATCCAATATAAACCCTCTTGAGACTGAGAAAAATGATGAGGAATCGGTATCTAAATTATTTCGTGATGACTGGGGATCCTTAGAATTCACACATTCATTTATGGGTGAATACATAATCAAACAAAAGAAAAATGACAAACAAGAACAACAAACCATCATGTCAACTCAAAATTTCACACAATCTTCTAAAACATCCATCTCTTCTACCTTGGATGAAAATGCAACATACACAACAAATTTTGATGAGATAGATTATCAATCCCTACCTAATCTGATGGAAATGGAACAACTTTATGGAAAAGGCTATGAACTTGTGAAATAATTAGGATATACTAGAAAAGGGTGTGGAAAACATGAACAAGGTATTCGTGCTCGTATCAAACTAAATACACAACAGATAAAAACTGGATTGGGCTATTCTTTTTCCAAGATGACAAAAGCTACTCACTGACCCTCCTTGAATGTTAACACTATTACATGTCAAAAAAACATAAACTCACCATCAAACATCTTGAATTGCTTGATATAAACTTACAACCATCATGGAGATATGTTGATAATGATCAAAATTTGAAACAAATGTTAGGAGTTTATGATAATGCATCCTCTCCTGCTTCCATGAAATGAATTCCTTGTGCTATGCTTGTTACCAAGCACTTGAAGAAAGTGATATCACTAAAGAACCTTATGAGTCTGAAGTTCCTAAATCTAATGCACTCCCTTTAGGAGATACAATTGATGTTCCAATGGAAATTGATGATAAAGACAAAGTTATTAAGATTGGGAAGTGCCTTGATGATGAAGAACAAGAGGACACTACAACTTTACTTCATTATTTTCCTAAAAAATTGCTTGGAAATATTATGATATGCCAAGAATTGACCCAAAAATTGTGACACACAACATTTTTCTTGCTCAAAATGCTAAACCCATCCATCAAAAGATAAGAAAAATGCATTTGAATATAGCCTTGCATGTTAAAATAGAGCTTGAGAAACTCCCTGATGCAGGCTTCATCTAACCTATTTATTATTCTCCTTGGATCTCAAACATTGTCACAGTTGCAAAACCTGATAATCGTATTAGGATATGTATGGATTTTTGTGACTTAAATAAAGCTTCTTTAAAAGATGACTTTCTACTTCCTAATATTGACATGATCGTGGATTCAACTGTTAGATATGCTTTGTTGTCATTCATGGATGGATTCTCTGGTTACAACCAAATCCTTATTAATACTCAAGATCAATACAAAACTGCCTTTACAACTATTTGGGGAATGTTTTGTTGGGTTGTGATGCCCTTCGATTTAAAGAATCTTGGTGCAACTTATCAACAAGCAATGACAATCTTTCACAATTACATTCACAAAATTTTGGAAGATTATGTTAATTATATCCTAGCTAAATACTTGACAAGACAAGACAATGTAAATGTTCTCTAGAAAATCTTTGAACGAATACATAAATACAATGCGCTTAAATCTAAAAAAGTGTCTTTGGCGTAGATAGTGGTAAACATTTGGGGTTTGTCATATCTCACAGAGGCATTGAGGTGGACACAAAGAAAATTGATGCAATTATTCGCATGCCACCTCCTAGGAACATTTCTCAATTGCAAGGCCGAATTCAAGCTATCCATCATTTTGTTGCATCCTTAGCTGATCACACATTACCTTTCACGCATCTTCTTAAAAATGGTGTACCTTTTGATTGGGATGCAGATTGTAAACATGCTTTTGAGAGTTTAAAGGAATACCTCACAACTCCACCTATTTTACAACCTTCCATGCCAAAAAAACCATTTATCTTGTACATAGTCGCATCCACCCATGCTCTTGCAGCGTTGTTGGCTCAACAAGATGATCATGGAAAGGAACATCCTTTTTATTACGTCTATCAAACCTTAATTGATTTTGAAACTCGATATTCACCAATTTAAAAATAATGCTTAGATCCTTTATTCGCTACTAGTAAATTGCAACATTATCTACTCAATGCTGAAATACAAGTCATGACAATATTTGATCCTCTTAAAGATCTTTTTAATAAAACCAACCTCTTTGGATGCTTAGCTAAGGGGGTAATGTTGTTAACTGAGTTTGACCTTAAGTTTGTTTCACAAAAAGAAATCAAAGGACAAGCCTTAACTGATCACTTAGCTAATACTCCTTTCCCTCTTGCTCTACCTAATCATGACTCCTTTCCTGATGATATTGTCTAAATCACTGATATTAAAACATGGGAATTGTGTTTCGATGGATCTAAGTGTAGAATAGGTTCAAGTGTGGAAGTGGTATTGATTCCACTTGACGGACTCACAATTAGTTATCAAACAAATCAATGGTGCATATCAAACTAAACATTACAAGTTATCAAAATACAAGGATCTTACAATGAAACTATTATAGAAGTTTGAATCATTCACCATTGATAACATCCCACGAAAAGACAATAGACATGTGAATCCAATGGTGAGTGTAGCCTCTCTTATATCCCCACACGATCCTTCCACATATTTCACCTTTGTTATCCATCCCATCATGAAACCTTCAATTGATACACCATTAGAAGACATTCTAACAATAACTCAAGATGATTCATGTGAATGGTACTTGATACAATATACAACTATTTAAAAGATGGTATTGTTCCCAAACCTACAACAACAAACACTCGAAAGAATTTACGCAAACTAGCAGCTAAATACATGATCCTTGCCAATGCATTGTATAAAATATCTTTCAATGGTCTCTTACTACGGTGTCTTAAGGATTTTGAAATCCCTATAGCACTTGAACAAGCTCATGTGGTGCTTGTGGAGGTCATTTTGGAGGTCGGTCGTTAGTGAAAAAAATTATCCATATGGGTTATTATTGGAGACATATGGAGAAGGACTATTTCACTTACGCTAAACAATGTCGCAAATGTCAAGAACATAGCAATTTGATCCATGCTCCTACTTCTGAGTTTCATGCCCAAGTTCCCATCTGGCCATTTTCAATATGTGGATTGGATCTTATTGGAAAAATTTCACCTCCCTCTTTTGTTGGACATATGTTTATCATAACTACAACAAAATATTTCACGAAATGGGTGGAAGCTATTCCTCTCATTCTACAAATGCTGAAGTAATTTTCCGTTTCATTTTGGAACACATAATTTCTCGCTTTGGGCTTCTTTCCTCCATTGTTTCAGACAATGGAACTGCATTTAAGTATAAAGAAGTTAACAAATTTCTTGAAATGTTCAACATTCAACATCAATTTTCTACACCGTATTATTTGCAATGCAATTGACAAGCTGAAAATACTAATAAGATTTTGGAACAAATCCTCAAGAAAACTGTCAACAAACATCATAAAGACTGGCATATGCAATTATATTATGTGCTTTGGACTTATGGAACAAGTGTTAGGTCATCCATAGGAATTGCACCTTATAACCTCATTTATGGTACTGATGCAATCATGCCCTTGGAGTTAGAAATTCCTATGTTGCGAATTTCTCTCCAAGAACTTATTGACAATGTTGCTTATAAAGACCAACAATTGCACCAACTTGAGATGCTCGATCAAAAGTGCATTAATGCTCTTGAACATATCCAAGCTCACATTAAACAATTACAATGAAAACATAACACACATGTCATCCCTAGATCATTTAGTAAGGTCGATTTTGTTCTTATTGAGAATCAACACAATACCAATGCTGACAGTGAAGAAAAAGACAAATTCAGCCCTAATTGGTTAGGCCCTTACATAGTTGATACCAATTATGGGTTTGGTGCTTATTTCTTAATGCAGCTTGATGGAACACTCCTTAAGGAACCTATTAATGCCGTTCATTTATGCCGGTATTACCTCTAATCTCTTTGAATAGTATGTTTGTTAAAGCAGTGTTTTCTAAAATTATTTGATAACTAAATTTCACATTGCTTCATTCATGACAACTAATCTTGTTTTTGTCTTGAACACTAAAGTAATTATATAAGTTCATTTTATAATTACTTTAGAATTCATACTATTCACCCTTGGGTTATGTTAAGTTAGATCCTTATATGAGTTATAGGTGTATTTAATTTAACATATTCTCTAATCAACAATCTTGTATCTATAGTAAAACTGGAATATGTTTGACATTAGATCACATCAATCCTGTTAAATCATGAAGAAATTAATTAAATACTTTTACCATAAGTCATTTAATTAATCACATTGCATTTAACATTCAAACACAAAGAGACAAAACAACATGAAATATGCATGTATATATATATCTAAGTTTTATATGCATCCCAATATCATATACAAAATCACAAAGGTCTGTGAGGGCTAGACCCCTCGGGCTCTGGCGCTCAAGATTTGATCCCTACACATCATGAGACGGTCATTTGTGATCACGACCGTGAACTACCAAGTCTAAGTGCATACTCCAGACCCTGTACTTGACCAACAACCACAAGACGCTCCTCTACCATTTGATCCCTCTCCACTTGTACCTATTCTAGCTCTGCATGCAATCTCTCAACCTCTGCTGAGGTCTATGATGACTGTCCTGCACTCTCAGCTCAACGGAGTTTTCTCCTCATACTCTCGTACGCTACCCATAACCTCATGAAAGGTTTGAGCGACTCTGGCTCCTCCTCCATGATCGGTGGGGGCATATAGTAAGGATCCATCTCCTCCTCATTGATGGATGCAAGCACTATCTCTATAACAACCTGATGATAGAACTCTCACCAGTCTCTCGTCACTCCTGTAAGATAGAGAAGGTACACAATCAATACACACCATCTCAATATATATGTACAAAACATAAATATAGTCATTTACATGCATAAAATAAAAAATATCATCACCTATGTCACCAGATGAATGAGGAATATCAACTTGATCCACTCTGGGGGGCATGGAGGAAGTGCTAGCCTCTCTTTGACTCTAAGTACCAATGTTTGTTGTAGCTACTGCATGTGATCTGGTCCTGTAAGTGTGTGAGGACTCTCTATGCTCATCCTCATCCTTAGTTGCTACCTCATCACCCTCACTTAGGGGTGGCTCCTCCTTGTAATACTCATCCTCCTCCTCATCCTCTCCTCCATCCTATTCCTCATAGTCAGGATCAAACTCTAAATCATACTTTCCATTGATAACATTAATAAATATATCTGATGGCCTGTATCATACATCCTCTTCTCTCTCTTCTAGCTCATCTCCCTCATTTGGTGCTAGTCCTCCATCACCTATAGGGACATCCATGGGGAACACAGGAGCTAGTCATGTCACTAAACACCACTCCTCGTGCTCATCTATGCTACTGACATCATCAACAATGGATGCTGGTGGCCAGTCATGATCTGAATCATCAAAATCACTCTCATGAACATGATCTATAGTAAGTTGAACAATATCACCTAGCCTCCGAGCACTCCACATTGATCGCCTAATGAAGGGGCACGCCCTCAGTGGTGTGTGCACCTACCCAAACTGTCACATGACTTGCCCATAATAGAAAGGTCATACAACATAGTCATGCCTCCAAGCTAGAAACCTATCCATCTGCATCTTCCTCAGCTATCCTATGGGATCTGGCCATTGTAGAGTGACTAGATAAGGTTTCCATAAGATCTCATCCTCCTCTAGCCAGTCAAACCTCACCCTCAAAAAATGTAAATCTTTGTACTGCCACAAGCATCATAGAGGATAGTCAAATGCTCGTGGATATCCTACATCTATAGTACAAGGGAAACTGACAGGCCTGGTGCATGTAATATGATCGAGGCACCACACCTACAAAAGCATGCACTGCACCATACTGTCGATCTCTCGAAACAAAAATCTGCAAAGATCATAATATAAGTGTGCTAGGATGCAGTGGCCCCAAGCATAGACTGTCTTGTCCTCGTACATCCCTTGAATCAAGTGTACTAATCCTCCATCTAAGTGTGTCGCTCATCCATCAGTATTGAGAACAAGAGCTATTGTATGCATCATAATCTATCTAACAATAGGAGCTCACAAATATAGAAGCATGGAAAACTCAATCCATGCTCTAACACACTTGTCGTGAACTGGACCACCAAGGCAATATTGCATATTCACCTTCTCATGGAATGACCGATCCCCTAGAAACATACACACTCTCCCCGAATGGGAACTTGAAGAATGTGGTGTACATCCTTGAGAGTGATGGTCATCTCCCCAATAGGAAGATGAAAGGTAAAAGTATCGACATCCCAATGCTCACATAGGGCCATAAGCATGGTGTCATGGTATCTCATCAGTGGCATAAGATATGCCCAATAGATACCTGGGCACTCTATGTAAATGTTATGTCTCTGCTCCTGATAGCATTAGAGTGTGATCTCTTAGGCAAGTAAGCTGCCTCCCCCCTAGCCGCTATTGTGACCAGGTAGGGACCTATCAAAATCATCATAAAATGCTCTAAAATCCATCTAATCTATTGAATTTTCACATATTTCATCATGCAAGTGTTCTAAAGTACATCTAGTGTGATTTTCTAATGGCCCTAGACACTTTAGAACCCTTTTAGGACATTTTGCAAAGAAATGGGACACTTCGTAAAGAAATGGGACACTTTGCGAAGAAATGGGACACTTTGCAAAGAAATGGGACACTTTGCGAAGAAACAAGACACTTTACGAACAAATGGGACACTTTGTGAAAAAAGGGGACACTTTGCAAACTTTTTATTCCAAGATCCTAAATTAACCTATCCATGCATTAAAACTCATTAAATTATTACAAAATCATTAAGAAAAAGTTTCAGAAATGACTCACCTCATAGTACAGATCACCATGCGCCACCTACTCTCAAAGCCTATCCAATTGTGAAGGCCTGTAATACTGTCTACTCGACATCTTCTTGTCTCACTCGTCACTTTCACGCTACAAGAAGGTAAAATGCAATAGTAAGTGAAAAATTCCTTCCTTCTACTTCTTTTAACCTATCTTCATCCTTTTTACTCTTACGCATTAGCTTAGGGTTATTTTATCTTAAGAGTTCATAAAGCATCTTTTCTTCAAATCAACATAATGTGAGCTCGGGAAATCTGTTTCCGATGTTGTTTGATGGGTTGGAATCATGATTTTGCAGCTGACATCATCAATTGTCTATTGTTATGTGGCATGGTACTTGGAAATTCCCTATGATATGATGTTCCTTATTCGACATGGATAGATTGATACCTTGATTCCACCTTCGTAAAGCAAGCAGAATCAAGGGGGGCATACATCTACCCTCAAATTGGATTCCTAAGGGTCGAAAAAAATATTTTTGGACAATTAACAAATGTGTGTTGTAGGATGCAATTCCTAATGTTGTGGTTTTGTAGATAATTAGACTTGGGACTTCGTTCTCTTGCCTTTTTAATAAGTATCCTTTTATAAAATGCACTATTTACAATCCCTTAGCTTACATATGCATGTAGAGTCATATGGGCACTAAAGTGGGGACTAAATGTTCTGTAGAAAATTGGACCCTCTTGAGAAAAGAGACAATTTCACACATAATTAGACCCACTTTTGAGTCTCCTTGCATCATTTATCATTCAAAATAGCATTTCTAGACCCCTAAGACCCATTTTTTTTTCTAGAGGCCTGTTTCACTTGAGAAATCACTTAAATCCTAACAGACAACATTCAATTCATTCATATCTCGAAAACCCACCTTCAAAAATTAATAGTGGGACCCATTCACCACCTTGGGCGAATGACTCCCCTTTGGTGGTACCCATTTGCCAAGGGTGGCGAATGAGTCCCTCTTGAGGGAAAATTCAATTTTGAGCGGGAATTTAATTAACTCAACTTAAATTTCTGGTGAATGTTGACCACTTAGGTCTAAATAATGGGAAAATTAGATGTTGTTGCTTATAAATACTCATTTTAAGTCATTTTACACATCTCTTAGTCACTTTTTCAAAAGCAATTTCTAAAGTCAAGTCTTCTACAACAAGTTTAATTAGTAAAGCTAAACTTTTAGGGCAACAAACTAGGGTTTTTTTAAGTCTTGAAGCTCACTTTTGATCAAGATTCAACATTGCAAAGAGTTGATGATGGATGCCTATGGTGAATCATGGAGAAATCTAGGTTTAGGAGATGTAACTAGCCATCAAATCACACCTAAAGACTTGGTTTCAAAGTGATTCCATCTTCCATTTTCACTCTATCTTCAAATTAAGGTTTGCATTTCATTTGCATATCACTTTATCTCCATTTTTGTTGTCTTGTGAGACTTCTAGGGTTGAGATTTTACGTCGCACAAATCACATTTTCATTTCTTATTCTAGCACAATAGAATAGGGTTTTTGACATACTTTAGATTTTCCTAGTCTTTAACACATCTAGGTCTAGGGTTTTATGCAGATTTTTCTCTATTGAAGTTTTAATTACCCATCTAGGCATTTGACCAAGGAAAGCCCCTCATTAGATAAACATTTTAAAGCTATTTTGCAGGAATTTTTTGAGATCTCGATTTGGGTTTCTATTAGAAAGTACTGTACATGTGTCAAGGTACAGAATAGAGATTTGAAATCACAAAAAATTGAAAGTGGATTAATTTTCCATGCATGGAGAATGAGTCCCTTTTGAGGTTCCATCTTGAGTTAGATGTAGATCTAGACACCTAGTTAGTAGAAAATAGTTTATGTGCAGAAAAAAACCCTAATCTGGGACTGATTCACCCAGGGTGGCGAATGAGTCCTAGTCAGCTCAAAAACTAGATTTTTTAGATTTCCAGATTGCTTTCTAGTCCTCTTCTACTTTTCAGGTGCACACATTCTAGGATTTATCTTTCTGTTCAATTTAATTTGCATATTCTTTCATCATTTCAAGCTTTTTGGAAACATCAATGTGTTTTCAAACATTGCATAAATCTTAGATTTTTCATTCATAATCAATCAATTTCATAACTTAGTTGGACTTAGATTATTCCATTTAATCTAAATAACATCATACACTACATAATTTGAGTGAACCACGTAGAATTTTGAGTTGGGTTTATCTCTCTCCTTTTAGGTGAAACATCCTAAGAGTGCAAGAGTAGCTTATAAGCCCTACCCAAAAATATATGGTTAAGCTTGGAAGTTGAGTCTATTCCCCAAGGATTGTGGGAGAGTATGTCGCCCTTGAGGGCCCTATGCAAATGTACTTTATATTTTCCTAGTCTTTAACACATCTAGGGCTAGGGTTTTATGCAAATTTTTCTCTATTGAATTTTTAATTACCAATCTAGGGGTTTGACCAAGGAAAACCCCCCATTAGATAAAACATTTTAAAGCTATTTTGCAGGAATTTTCTGAGATCTTGATTCGGGTTTCCGTCACAAAGTATTGTACATGTGTCAAGGTGCAGAACAAAGATTTGAAATCACAAAAATTTGAAAGTGGATTGATTCACCATGCATGGCGAATGAGTCCCTTCTAATGTGTCATCTTGAGTTAGATGTAGATCTAGACACCTAGTTAGCATAAAACAGTTTATGTGTAGAAAAAACCCTGACTTGGGACTAATCGCCCAAGGTGGTGAATGAGTCCCAGTCAGCTCAAAAACTAAATTTCTTAGATTTCTAGATTGCTTTCCAGTCCTCTTCTACTTTTCAGGTGCACACATTCTGGGATTTAGCTTTCTATTCAATTTAATTTGCATATTCTTTCATCATTTCAAGATTTTTGGAAACATCACTATGTTTTTAAACATTGCATAAATCTTAGATTTTGCATTCATAATCAATCAATTTCATAACTTAGTTGGACTTAGATTATTCCATTTAATATAAATAACATCATACATTATATAATTTGAGTGAACCACGTAGACTTTTGAATCGGGTTTAGCTCTCTCCTTTTAGGTGAAAAATCCTAAGAGTTGAAGAGTAGGTTATAAGCCCTACCCAAAAATCTATGGTTAAGATTGCAAGCTGAGTCTATTCCCCAAGGTATGTGGGAGAGTATGTTTCCCTTGAGGGCCCATGTGAGGGGGCCATTGAAGCAATGTGACTGCATGTAGGAAGTAGATTGATGGTCTTTCACAGGTTCATGTGCCCTCTTCTCTATAAAAAAAAACACATAGCTGCTCCAAAATTTGAACACCACAATGGACATCACTTTTACATGCAAATAAAATTGTATGTAACTCTATTTAGGCTTGATGCAAGATTTGGAAAGTGTTTTGCATGCATTGCTCTCGATTCATGTTAGGATTTCTAACAAGATCATAACAACAACAAAAAAATTGGTAATTCCATAAAAACAGTTGCACACAATGAGCCTAATTTACATTATCAAAGAGATTGATAAAAGAGTTTATTAAAATGTATAATATGACCTTTCCTAAATAGGAAAGGTAGTGAAGGCAGTCATATCAAACATAATGATTGACTAACCCTTCAAAGATGAAACACTTGTCAACTCACATGACAAGTGTTCTAGTGAGTGGCAAGTGACCATGTAAGAGGTGTCTCAAAAAGTGACAACACTTTTCTCAACAATATGAGGTGAGACAAAAATCTAGAAGTCTTCTAAGTGAGCTTAAGTGTATTGTGAATAAGAATATACTAAGTAGGCTAAAAGCTAACTAGTTTAATAATGCCTCTTTTCACACTAACACTTATTCCAAGCCACCGACACAAAAAATTTAGACACACACAAACACCCTAATCACCCTATTTTAAACCATAAGCTAATCCACCTCGACCTACTTTTCAATAAATCTTAACATAAAAAATCCAAAAATAATATATTTTTAAAACCCTAACTATTCCCTCAATTTTCATGTGCCTCCACCACCCTAGGTATTCTTGCACCACTTTCTCATTTTCTTGCACCATACCTTAATGTTCCTATGCCACTTTGTGCACCTAAACTACTTTTTAATATACTTGCATAATGATTAAGTTCACACACACTACTCTTCAACCCACCAATGTCATACATGGACATGTCCCATGTATTATAATGCACATACCACTAATACACTTGAACTTGTTCCATTTATGTGTGATCATGATCTAGGAAAACCCTAGGACATGTAAATTTCATCCTTTTTTCTTGCATTAAATACTCTAAATGCTACAAAAAGGTACACAAATGACACACTCACTAAAGGCTAACCTTTCATCTATCATGTATATTTTCAAACTAATTCACTATGTTGCTTATGAATTGACTCATGCTCCATTCTACCCTACTCCAAAATCTAGAGCTCATTTTCTCTTCTCCACCAAGATAAAAATGAACCTTTTTCCTCTAAACTTTCTATTTATAGGTTTTCTTTCTATATTTTTAACCTTTGCACGCTAATCATTCCCTCCAATTACTAATTTTCACATCTTATGTGCTATTTCTCCTATTGAAAACCCATGAAGGCCTCATAACCCAACCTCATACCTCCTCATCACTCCTCCTAGCAACTATTGCAACCCTTTCAAAAATTACTATATTCCATTTCTTATTAAAATAATTTTGCATATGATATCTCAAAGAGAAGAAAAATGTAGACACTTAAAATATATTCTCGCATTTCCACAATCATCATAGTAGACCCATCCACCATATCTACTTCCAACATTAAATAAATAAATACTATGTATTAAAATAGTTAACTCAGTCAAACTACTTTTATTTAATTAATTAAATCAATCGCTCTCTTATCATTCTCCCATAATTTAAATGAAAATATAATATTTATTATATTCATCCATAATCCTCATCACCATTATTTGAATAAACAAATTAGGTTTGATCAACTAAATAATCATCTACATATTCATTACTAACATGTTTAAAAATAAAGTCAATCTTAAACATGAATTCAAATGTAGAAGACTCCAAATGCAGAAGGCTTCAAAAGAACTATTTTTCAATTCTCGTGAAAAAATCTCCACTCTGTATCTTTCTAATCTTTACCTTAATCATGTGCATTAGTCACAAAATAGCACTTGTAAGCTTCACATTCTCTCTTACAAATAGATCAACCTCTTTTATCAATTATACAAAATCAGTGGTCATCCAAACCCCCATATCTATCAATAATTATTCTTTATGTCATTTCTTAAAATTAGAGCTCGATGAAAAGAAAAATCACGTTGTTAAAATGGACAGGTATATCAACTCTCAACGACAATTAACTGTCTTTTAACACATCGCACAATCATCACACAATCTTCAAAGTTTATATTTGTGAGAATTTAATTCCCTTTTTTATTCTTTTGTTTTATCCTACATTAATAACATATATAATTCGTATGCAACTATTAGTAGCCATTGCATTAGTTGGTCTGCCCACACTACTTTTCATCTCTAGATGACAATCCGTTTTCACCACAAGTGGATTACTCCTCTGCAAGACTCGGTCGGCGTAACCAAGATTCTCATGTTCTCCTCCCAAATGGTCATGCCTCTTACAGCTGTTCCGACCGCCAGAATTCCTTACATAGAGCTAATAACTGCACATTTACGATTTCACCTTAGGTATCCTCTTATTGTATTGGTCTTTTATGATTTTAGATTACATGATAGTCTAGACATAGTTAGCCTAATACTGAATTGTTACAGATTATCATCGACGCCATTTGACTAGGTGCTTTTTTTAAGTTAATTGGCTTTCAAGGATTGTTATTCACATAAGCTTGTAAGGCAAGTTATGTATAAAAAGCATGAAGTCATTAACTGTACAGAACAAGTAGTGTTTTTGTCCCCGTACAGACAAATTTGCTAGATTACGTTTCTTTTACTAATTCTAATGTTACCACTTACTTTTTGTATTGTCCCGACAACTTGCTCAGAAGAAAATATTTTACTTCCTGCAAATCCCTCGTCTTCTACTAAGTTTCGTTGTCTGTGGACTGCTTTTAGGTACACTATTAAAAAATTCTTAATATTATTTAGCGAGAATTTTCTACCAAAAAAAGCTTCAATATATTCTCAAAAGACTTTTAGAATCGATTACTATCAAACATTGATCGCCCGTTCGTCGTCCAAAGATGGCATACAGAGAATCTATCGCACACGTTATTCTTTGACTTCATGGCTATTTTTTCTGCATTCCTAGCTATTCTCTCACTGATGATATATTTATCATTCTATACTTTCTATATAGAGCCAAAAGGAGAGAAAACCTAAGCAGCTTTACTTAAGGAAGAGAGTTAATTATATAAGGAAGAATTGAATTACAGTTATAATTAATCATGGTATAATAATTTATTATGCTTTGGTGTTTAAGGATATTTAATGTATATTTAGTATTAATTATTGGTTGAATTTTTTCAATTGATAAATATTATTTTAGATTATTTTTCTTTCATGTGCATTAAAATGAAGTTACTTCTATGTCTAATCAATCTACCACATTTGAATGATTAAGGACAGCTATTTTGAGCTATTTTCATGACCATAGAGATGGCATAACCACAAGGTGTAACCTAAGTTAACTTGGTCCATGATATCTAGTGATTTCTTTCAAATACTACCAAATAATATCACCCCTTAATTTCCATGAAGAGAAAAGAGTTTTGGTGAATTAAATAGCACAAGCACATTATCTACAAGATCAAGATTTTATATTAAAGGGAAGATTCACACATGATATTGATCCACAACCATGTAATCAACCTAAATAAAAGTTCAAGTCTACACAAAATTACATATAGCATGTGCAAGCATAATTTTTTTTTGGGTACCTAACCAAATGTAATCTATGTTACATAAGATTCATTACCACTATTCCTAAAGCTAATTTTCTTAATCTCTATTATTCAATTTCCTAATATAGATTTATTTCTATACCATACATCATTCCCAATTATCATTTATGTAGTCTAGGTTTATTGTCATTGATTTGGTTGTATTTATTTAAATAGACTAGATTGTATTAAGAAAGATTTTTTCTTTGTATATATTGTTGTGAACTTGTCAAATGTTACACCCCCTATGGTTTTATGCTATGGCTAAAAATAAACCTTATTTTAAGGTATTATACATTTTGTGTATATTTTCATAATTGATTTTTTGATTTCCTAGGGTTCAATTCATTTTACCCTTGTATACTATTATATCTTATCTATGGTTTAGATATTGCATAGTGATATTTTTTTATTACATCCACCCACCATATGATATTATACCCTAATGGCTTATTTTAGATATTTTTCCTTAGTTGATCTATATTCACATATATCCAATTTTGATCATTTACTATTTCTTGTTATGCATTCCTTTTACTTTCTTGACACTTTAATCATAATTATGCTATGGATAAATATAATATCTTAATGGAAATATTGATTTTTCATGGATTAGATTTCCCCTTTTTCATTGAGTTAGTGTTTTTCATTTTATGTTGGGCACCTACTTCACTTGTCCATGAGTCTAAAATTGATAAGTAGATGACTAGTAACATGTAGCATATGATTGTAATGCATTTGATCCTAGGATTATTGATCCAACTATTTATTACATTGATAAACTTTAGGATGGTATTCCTTCTACATGTTATGCAAGATCTAGTGTGCATATTCCTTATAAGTCATCAATTTTTTTTATCTCATATTATGTCTATCATTATTTATACCTTTGATGTAAGACTTATACAATAAGTTTGTCCTAAATATAACCATAAAAAGATGGGGTATGTTGCACACAATCAATTGAACAATAATTACTTAGAAATATCTCTTTAAAATTTGATATGCTTTTATGGCATGCAAAGGAAAATATTAAAGGAGGTATTTGAACTCAACATTGTTCTATCTAAATAGATTTCTAAGATGTTACTTCATGAAAGAAATATATATTTTTCTTCCTTAATATGCGCAATAAACTAGTGCATATGAAATAGTATCTCCAATTATTCTAACAACAACTAATTACATGGAATCTTAATGCACCAATTAGAAAAATTATTATGCAATGGGAAATAAGAAGCACACTATGTAAAAGAGTTAGAAAATAGGGAATAATAGTGAATAGATGGACTTATATTAATATTAACTATTGAGCATAAATATTGGAGAAATATTCTAGAGATATTGTATAGTTGTTGAGATAATATAGTCTAGTACAACAATGCCCTTTGGCTAAGTGGGGTCAAGCTTACTTTTCAATAGTGTTGGAAAGAGTCATAAACCTACTTTCCCTCAAAATGGGGCATACATATGCCTTATACATTTTCATCATTCCTCCTTCTGGTGACTGACACATTCCTTGAAAAAGTATTATA
The DNA here is from genome assembly GCA_007258455.2 of Sequoia sempervirens. Taxonomy (NCBI): domain Eukaryota; kingdom Viridiplantae; phylum Streptophyta; class Pinopsida; order Cupressales; family Cupressaceae; genus Sequoia; species Sequoia sempervirens. The sequence continues at coordinate 55,372,174 of VDFB02105785.1, forward strand.
TTTTTTTTTTTATTGGAACAATGTTACATATGCTATCTACAAGAGAAGAAAAATGTAGACACCTAAAATGTCTTCTCACATTTGCACTATCATCATAGTATATCTATCCTCCAAATATATTTTCAATATTATATAACTAAAAACTATTTATTAAATTAATTGAATTAAATCCTCCTCGTATCATTAATTAAAAAATCACTTTTATTTATTTACTTTATACATAATTTAAATCTTTTAAATTTTCAACTTTAAATAAATATATCATATTTATTCAATTAAACCAACCATTCCCTTAACATTTTCCTAAAAATTAAATTATAAATAAATAATACTTATCTAAAATACTCCTCATCATTAATTTGAACACAACTACTACTTGAAACACATAACATGATCATTCAACAACTACTTAAACACATATCAAGATCATTCAAAATTTTGTATTGGTGAGAATTTTTTTTTCATTCTTTCCCTCAATCAAAAGTGTAGCTAGATGTAAAACTACTACGTTGTTTATGCATTATTAAATTACACTTTATTCTACATTTTCAACCTACACAATTCATTTTGTAAGATTAGCAGGCATTCTATTAGTTGGTCTGGCCTCACGGCTTTCGTCTCGTGGTGGCAGACCTATTCCACCATACCTAGATGACTCCTCCGCAAGACTCGGTAGATGTCGCCAAGACCTCGAAAATTGTCCTCCAAAATGGTTACTACTCTTGCTGCTATTATGGCGGCCAGAATTCTCTACATAGAGCTGATTACCCATCAACTACACACTTACGTTTCCACCTTACCCTCTTATTGTATTCGTCTTTTATGAGTTTACTTTACACACTAATCTAGACGTAGTTTGCCTAATACAGAATTGTCAGAGATAGCATCGACGCCGTTTGACTAGGTGCTTGCTTTTTGGTTAATTGGCATTCAAGGATTGCTATTAACAAAAGATTGTAATATGCATAAAAGCATGAAGTCGTTAACTGTACATACCAAAGTATTGTTTTTGTCCTCGTACAGACAAACACGCTTGATTAGGTTTCTTTTACTGTCTCTACTGTTACTACTTGCGTTTAGTATTGTCGTGACAACTTGCTAAGAATAAAATATTTTACTTCATGCAAGTCCCTCGTCTTCTACTAAGAAGTTTCGATGTCTGTGGGCTGCTTTAAGTACGCTATTAAACTATGACATAATATTGTTTAACGAGTATTTTCTTCCGAAAAGAGTTTTCGAATTGATTATTATCAAACATTTAGCACACGCTTACTGTCCAAAGATGGCATAGAGAGATTCTATCGCACATGTTAACTAATGTGAATTATTCTCCCTTGATGCCTAATATTTTCGCATTCATACCTATTCTCTCAGCGATGTTAGTGTATCATTCAATACTTTCTGTATAGGGCTGGAAGGAGAGAACTTAAGAAGCTTTATTTAAAGCAGGCGAGTCAATGGGCTCTTGGTTTACTGGTGAAGTTGAAAGGTTCAAAATGAGCCCAGCAGGGATCAAGTCTTGCTGAGTGCAAAGGCTCCAACACCGAAAAAGGGATGAGGCTGGGATTGTGCCCCGGGCGAATTTGGCAGAATGGATACCCCTCAGTCCTTGGCTCTTCGCCGAAGAGGTTCAGCCCAATACAAATTATTTGTGGATGACCTCCATAAAATATATATATATATATATAGAAATAGAATTATAGTAATTTATTATGTTTAGGTATTCAAACGTATAAAATGTATATTTATTATTAATTATTAGTTTAAAATTTTCATTTAATGGGAATATTTTGTTTTTATTTGTATTAAAACTAGTATATATATCTTCAAAATAATCTTATATTAGAAAATAAAAATAAAAATAAAATAAAGAAATAGAATTATAGTAATTTATTATGTTTAGGTATTCAAATGTATAAAATGTATATTTATTATTAATTATTGGTTTAAAATTTTCATTTAATGGGAATATTTTGTTTTTATTTGTATTAAAACTAGTATATAGATCCTCAAAATAATCTTATATTAAATATGCTAATAGATATCTTCTAAAACGTCTATTTAATTTAATGTATGATTATGTTAGTAATATTTTTTTAAATTATTATATAAATTTTTTATTACTATACTATATTTTTATTCTTTCATTGGATGTTTTTGTTCTATTATCATTTGGCTCATTAACACAAGATTTACCTTTGGCATTTTTTGGAGGATATTTGTCATCTTTACCACTTACTTGTTTTCCTTCGCCTACATCATTTGCTCAGTGCTAAAGGATTCAAATGTATGAAGAATATGGATGCATAGACAAGGGATGTGTACAATTCAAGGAGATGTCACCTCATAAAATGTAATGATTTCAACTTATGCACAAAATGAACTCATTGAAATAGAATTTTAGAAAATTTCAAACAAATTCTTTTTTGCAAGTGTAAGTTTCTACATGTCAAGCTGCCATTGGGTTGGTGGAAATTTTTTAATGTTTCTACATGACACTTAAAAGAATTCATGCATAGAAAAGTGTAATAATCAATATTGTCACTTATAAGAAAGATACATAAGATTCATAGAAAATTTTAATGTTTCTAAGAAAGATACATGCTATATGGATGCATAAAAAAGTGTAATAATCAATATTGTCACTTATAAGAAAGATACCCAAAATTATATAGAAGTATAACAAACACTGAAAATAATATGTAACAAATTATAAGGGAAACTAAGAATTTTTAGTAACTAGCCTTTTAAGTATCGTGTAGAAACATTAAAAATTTCCTCCAACACAGTGGTAGCTTGACATGCACAAACTTACACTAGCCAAAAGCATTTTTTTGAAATTTTCTAAAATTCTTTTTCAACGAATTCATTTTGTGCATAAGCTGAAATCATTACATTTTATGAGGTGACATCTCCCTGAATTGTACACGTCACTTTTCTATGCTCTGTGTACATGTCTTTTGAGGAAGTTACAACTATAAATTGCATTTGCTTTAACATTTTTAAAGATTCTTCAACAAATTCCTTTTTTGCACATTCTACGAGCATCACCTTTGGTGAGATAACATATCTTTGAGGCATTATGTTAACCAGTTTACTGTATGCTTCCTCATTCTTCATACATGCCTACTAATGCATCTACAATTATAAATTTTGTTTTCATTACACTTCGATGGATATTCATATCCCTTTCCAAATGGTCATTATAATGTTGATATTTTTGAGGGATGTGGCAGATCTTTATTTATCATTAACATTTATTCATATTTCTCAAACCTCCTATATTTCAAACCTCCTATATTTCTATTCTTAAGTAATTGCACTCTATCCAATGGTAATTATTTATTAATTTAGCAAGATTTAAGGTTGTGTTTTGGGTATGTGCAGGATCATCATGGAAAAAATAGGCCCTTAAGTGGTGAAAAATTCAAAAAAATTAGAGTTAGGCAACTTGACTTCAAAATTTGAATAAGTTATCTATATTATTTCAAAAATATGTAAGAATATAATATATAGAAAATTGAATGTAGTTTCTAAACTACTAGGTTTATTTAAAAAAAAATCTATTTGGTGAAAATTTGAAATTTCAATGCAGTGATGCTTAAATTTTAAGGAAAAATAAAGTAGGTGTTTGTTTGACCACCCTAACCACAATAAAATGATAATATTTTTTTATAATATTTTAGGTATAAGTAGAGGATTCATGTTCGATGTGATGCATATTTTTGTATTTTTTTCCAAGTAAATAATTAATTATGATTTTTTTATTACAACTTTTAAAAAATATAAAAACTTGTATGTTTGACCACCTTAAATTGGTCAAAACTTCATGAAATTCCTTTTTTTTAATACTATAGTATGTGAAGCATAGAATGTGACACATGTTTTGGATTCAAAAAATGTGATCTGTTTGAAAGCTATAGATGTTTTTCAATCAGCCTATCAATCAAGACTTTAGTTGTAGTTCAAATAGAAAATGAATAATAATTATTTATTAAATTTAAAGTAAAGTATAATTTATATTGGTGGAAAGTTGAGAATCTCCTTTAAAAACCCTTTTCGTTTCATCAATTTTGGGTAAAAAAAAGTTGCCAGCCACATACCCTACACATACCCATCATATCGCCACTTTTTGGCCCATCATGATCCCACACATACCCTTTTTGCATACACAGAATCTTTCAGCTAATACTATGTTGTGATTGTAGGGAATGCCTCTCAATGTAATGATGACAATTCTATATTTAATCACTCTAAACATTTGCATGATTAAAGAGAGTTGTTTTTAACTATTTCTATGATCATAGAGATGACATAAATATGAGGGTCAAGCTACAAGAATTCATCCCATACAATCTATCAATTTAATTCAAATACTACTAAATAACACCAGTCCTTAATAGTCATGTAAAGAAGAATATTTGGTAAAATAGATAACAAAAGTGCATTGATTACAAGGTTAGGATTGTATATTAAATTCAAGATTCATAAAATATTTTATTGGTCCATTACCAAATCAAGACTATATATAAAATGCAAGATTCATGTAGTACGATACTGATCCAAAACTAGGGAATCAACCTAAAGAAATATTCAAGTCTATAAAAATGGCATATAGAAGGCACAACTAGAATTTTTCTTTTGGTAACAAACAAAATGGACTCTATGTTGCATAAAATCCTTAATCACTATTACTAATACTATGATTTTAGTCCCTATTATTTCATTTCCTAAATTGGGATTTATTGATACCATTCATCATACCCAATTGTCATTTATTTGTTTGTATTTATTAAAATAACCTAGATTGTATTAAGAAAGCTATATTTTTCTTTATATTTTGTGAGTTTCCAGATCATACACCCTTATTGTTCAACCCTATGACTAAAACTATACCTATTCTAATTTATTCTATTATATTCTACGTATAGTGTAAGTCTATTTTAATCGTTGATTTTTAGATTTGTGAGGGTTTGATTCATTTTATATTTTTATAATTAATATACCATGACTATGGTTTTCATACTACATATTGAGATATATGTTTTCTTGTATCCACCAACCATAGGATAGTATGTAGCCTAATGTCTCATTTTAGTTATAATGCCTTAGCTAATGTTTATGTGCATATCTCCAATTTTTAGCATTTAGTATCTTTCTTTACACTACTTTTTCTCTCTTAAGATTTTAATCATATCTTATGGAATATATAAACATGAACACTTAATGAAGATATTATTTTCATTGACTCGATTTCCCCTCTTTGATTGAGCTAGTTAGTGTTTATAATAATGGAAATAGGGTGCTCCACCTTTTAGGAGATGAAGCACAATGAGGGATTCCTATTTCACTATTATTACATTCAAGGAAACCATAGAGATCTCAATATAGAGGTGGAATGAGAGAGAGAGAGAGATCTGCTAAAGGGTGTCCTAGGGTAAGATTAAAGACTAAAAGGAGGTTCACCACCAAACTAGGGATTGGAAAGACTAGTAATATGCAAGATCTAATGATGAGACCTAGTGATATCTAAGGCTTGGATAAATGACCTAGAAATGTGTGCAAAACAAAACAAGAAACTGAGAAGTCAGAAAAGTGCACCTAGAAACTTGAATGTGCTTGGAATAAGCTCTAAAAATTTGAAAATTCAGATTTTAGGGCACACTGGGACTCATACGCTAGGCTAGGCATATTTGTCACGGACTAGGGTTTTTGGGTTTTAATAGGAATCTGGCAGTGTTGACTCGGGATCTTAAAAAATATAAAAAATTGACGGTACTAGAACTCATACGCCACTTATAAAATAGGCTGAGTAATAAGGTAATCTAAGTTCAAACTCTCAAAATCCTGTTTACAATCATCATTCCAATTAAACTGAACTTCTTTCTTAAGGAGATGTGTGATGGGTAATGTTTGGTCTGCTAGAGATATGACAAAATAACATATAGCCTAAATTCTTCCTTGTAAAGTGCATAATTGGGATATGTTTCTAGGAGGTGGCCTATTAAATATAGCATCAATTTTCTTCATGTCCACCGTAATGCCTCTGTGAGATATGATAAAACCTACAATTTTTCCACTATCTATGCCAAAGACACACTTTTTTGGATTTAATCTCATGTAGTTTTGCTTCACTCAAAAATATTTTGAAGAATATCCACATTGTCTTGTCGAGTTAAATATTTGGCTAGAATGTCATCAACATGATCTTCCAAGATCTTATGTATGTAATCATGAAATATCAATGCCATAGTTTGTTGATATGTTGCACCTGTGTTCTTCAATCCAAAAGGCATGACTACCCAACAAAATGTTCCCCAAACTATAGTAAATGTTTTTTTGTATTGATCTTGAGGATTGATAAAGATTTGATTATTTCTAGAGAATCCATCCATGAATGACAACAAAGCATGTCCTGTAGTCGATTCCACTATCATGTCAATATTAGGAAGGGGAAAATCATCATTTAGAGATGCTTTATTTAAATCGTGAAAGTTTGTACATATCCTAATATGATTGTCAGGTTTTGCAATTGCAACAATGTTCAAGATCCAAGGATAATAATATATAGGTCATATAAAACTAGCTTCGAGGAGATTTTCAATCTTTCCCTTAACTAGTAAGGTTGTCTTAGGATTCATCTTTCATATCTTTTGTCTTATTGGTTTAGCATTTTCAACAAGGACTATGTTGTGTGTCACTATCTTAGCATCAATTCTTTGCATATCCAAATAAGTCCAAGCAAAATGTTCAGGAAAGTCATGAAATAATGTTGCATGGTCTTCTTCTTCATCTTTGTCAAGGCACTTTCCTATCTTAATCACTTTCTCCTTATTGTTAATGTCCATTGGTATGCCAATTGTATCTCCTAAAGGAAGTGCACCTTGCTTCAAAAAATTAAAGTTGTATTCTTCATTGTCCTTATCAATCTCATTGCTTTCCTTTTCTCCATCTTTTTGCTTAGCACTAATCATACAACATGTAACCCATTTCTCTTTGGGAGGAGTAGACACTTTGTCATAAAATTCTAACATTTCTTTCAAGGATTCATCATCTTTAAAGTATTCCCATGATGGTTTGCAAGTCATATCAAGAAATTCAAGTTGCTTCAAAGTGGAAGTTGTTTTTGTTAGGGTTCAAGCATATTGGAGCAATAAATATTAACAATTATATCAAATTAAATAACCTAGAAATAAAAATAAAGAATAACAAAAAATAGATCAACACAAAAATTTAACATGGTTCACCCTATATGGGCTACATCCACAAAAAATTAGTCACCCAATGATTTTATTATCTTGTAAAAAAAAGAGTACAAAATCATGAATTCCATACCACAACATAGAACCCAATCGCTTATAACAAACTTTTTGGAAGCTTCTAGAATTAAGGTTTTACAAAGTCATTTTTCCACTTGATGTGATAGCAGGAAAACCTTGATGTGTTAACAAGGAAAAAATTTGACATGTTAACAAAAAATTAAAAAAAAATAGGGGTTGTGTCCCCGAACCCATGCTATCGGGGGTTTTCCACCCCCAAACCATTGTTGTCAAGAGCTTCCATCCCCAAACCCCGGTTATCAGGGGTTGTCACCCCTAAACTCCCACTCAGGGCCTGGCCCAGCCCCAAACCTGGGTGAGGATACGTTATGATTTTACATTATTTGAATGATCAGTCACCACATACCAACAATCTCCCACTTGGAGACTGATCAGGCTCCACACCAAATAATCTCCCACTTGGAGACTGATTCTAGACAACACCGCTACACTTGCATCTCCCACGTGATTACAAGTTTGGCTAGTTTCTTATGTCCACCATTATCAGTCATGAAGGCCAACAAAAATTAATGAGCAAATCAGTTTCTCCTATGTGATTGCCTTTGTGAACATATCTACAAGATTCTCACTTGTGTGAATTTTCTCTAGCTTCAACTACCCATCCTCCAAAACTAACTGAAACGAAGTGGTACCTGAGCTGTATGTGCTTAGTTTTTAAATGCAGAGCTAAGTTCTTAGCAAGATGAATGGAACTCTGGCTATCAGTGTACAAAGGGATATCTTCTTGTTATTGTCCCAATTTCTCTAGAAAATGTTGTAACCAAATCATCTCCTTGTTGGCTTTCATAGTAGCAACAGACTCAGCTTCAGTGGTTGAAAGTGTAACAACCTTTTGCAGCCTTGAAATCCAACTAAGTTCAGTTTCTCCTATAGTAAAAACATACACTATAGTAATCCTCCTACTATCAATAACACTAGCTAGATCAGAGTCAACATATCCTTTTAGAGAAAATGTTTTCCTCCAAAACGTAGTTTTTTTGAAGTAGCACCTCTCAAATATCGAAGAATCCATTTTACCGCATTCCAATGTTCCATTCTTGGATTTCTCATATACCTACTCACAACTCCTACTACATGTGCAATATTTGGCCTTGTGCATACCATTACATACATCAAACTACCAACTACTAAAGCATATGGTATCTTAGACATTTTGTCTTCCTCCTCTTGTGTCTTTGGACACATCTCCTTAGTCAACTTAAAATGACTAGGAAAAGGCGTACTAGTTTCTTTTGCATTCTACATGTGGGTAAGTGCACCAAGATGGTTCCCAAAAATGGGGCTTAAGTGGCCACCTTTTTCTAAAATTAGGAAATACTGAGCTTGGACATGAAATTGAGGATAGTTACACTCAAAATTTTGAGATGGAACAAAAAAAAGGATCAAAATGCTTCAAGTCTACTTTCTAAACTACCAATTTATTTTGAAAATGGTTGAAATTAAGGGGTTCAAAATAGGTATGCACACGAATTGGTGTTGTTTTTGTCAAAAAAACATAACATAGAAACTCTTGTACGACCCTAGCATGGTGAAATTTTTTGTAGTATTTTTAAAATCGCTATAGTAAAAAGTTAGCTAATAGTATCTAGTTGATGCATGATTTTTCTGATAATTTTTTAATGAACATTTGATTTTTAACTAATTTTCTAAGTGGGCACTTCCTGAAAAGCATAATTTTGGCTATGCTCCCCCTAAAAAAATTTGAAGATAATTGATTTTTTTATTTTTTATTTTTTAAATTTGTAGAATGGAGTCTAGTATCTAGAAATGTAATTTATTTGAAATTTTGATGAATGGTTAATTTATAACGAAAAAAATACCAAACACTACTTTTTGGAAAAAAGGACACATATAAACAAAAGAAATTATGGATGAAAGGCTTAACATTGTCAAAACGTGAAAAAAATTACATCATTGGATAGCTAAGAGAGAACCTAACATTACCCATGTGTTTGATTTTGCCGATATTGAACCAAATACAATCCTGACGGTGAGCACGAACCCGACTATGTGAAAAAATTGTATAATTTACAAAAACACATCTTTAGTCATTGGGAAAGGCCTCCAAGCCTTTGGGTTGGTATTCCAAGGAAAATACCAATGCTAAGGCTCGAGGATTCCCAAAGAAAAATATAACGTGAGCATGTTATAATGTGCTCGCGTTATGTCTTTGTTTTGACATTTTTTTTGCTTATCCAGGATACATGGCAGGAAGACATAATGCGTGCACATTATAATGCACTCATGTTATGTCTTCCTTAATGTTAAATGACACTCTATTGAATGTTTGTTGATATATTTGTATGTACATGTATGTATATATGCTTGTATGTATGTATGTATGTATGTATGTATGTATGTATGCCTATATAAATCAGTGCATGTATATTGTATGGATGTAGGATTGTATGTACATATGTATTATGCTTGTATGTATTTATGTATGTCTTTAGAGGGAGGGATAATTTTAAGAGAGAGAGAGAGAGAGAGAGAGTTGTCTAGATAGGGTGGGATGGGGAGAGGGAGAGAGAGGGAGTGGGAGAGAAGGGGTTAGAGTGAGGGGGACTTAGCAAGGTAGTGTGGGAGGGAGATACTTGAGAGATAGGTAGTGAGAGGGAGTGCAAGAGAGAGATCGAGTGGGAGAGGGTGGGAGAGACTGGGAGAGATTGGGAGGGAGGGACAAAGAGAGTGGGAGAGAGTGGGAAAGGGTGGGAGAGAGTGGGAAAGGGTGGGAGAGAGTGGGAGAGAGTGGGGGAGAGTTGGAGAGAGTGGGAGGGAGAGAGGAAGAGAGTGGGAGAGAGTGTGGGAGAGTGGAAGGGTGGGAGATGGGAGGGAGAGAGCAGGAGAGGGTGGGAGGGAAGGAGGAAGAGAGTGGGAAAGAGTTAGAGAGAGTTCGGGTGAGTGGGAGAGTGGGAGAGATGGAGGGAGAGAGTGGGAGAGAGTGTGAGGGAGGGAGGAAGAGAGTGGGAGGGAGGGAGGAAGAGAGTGGGAGATACAGAGGGAGAGAATGGGAAAGGGTGGGAGAAGGTGGGAGAGAGTGGGAGGGAATGAGGAAGAGAGTGGGAGAGAG
>VDFB02105785.1:55382683-55429015 GCA_007258455.2 Sequoia sempervirens
GGAGGAGAGAGGGAGGGAGTGAGAGAGATAAAGGGAGTGACTATGAGAGGGAGAGGGGGTAGGAGGGGGAGAATTTACAAAGAGGGAGAGGGAGATGGGGTAGGACGGATAGGAGGGAGATACTTGTGAGAGAGAGAGAGGGAGGGAGAGACCTAAGAGAGAGTGGGAGAGAGATAGAGGATGTGAGAGAGAGAGAGGGACCTAAGAGAGAGGGGAAGAAGTGGTGGGAGGGAGATACTTGAGAGAGAGGGAGAGGGAGAGGGAGAGAGATAGAGGGAGTGAGAGAGGGAGGGAGTGAGAGAGAGAGAGATAGAGGAAGTGACTATGAGAGGGAGAGGGGGTAGGAAGGGGAGAATTGAAAAAGAGAGAGAGGGAGAGGGGGTAGGAGGGAGATACTAGAGAGAGAGAGAGAGGGAGTGGGAGAGAGAGAGAGGAAGTGTGTGTGTGTGTGAGAGAGAGAGAGAGGGGGAGGGAGATACTTGAGAGAGAGTGAGAGAGAGAGAGGGAGAGAGATAGAGGGAGTGAGAGAGAGGAGTGGGAGAGAGATAGAGGGAGTGAGTGAGAGACCTAAGAGAGGGAGAGGGGTAGGAGGAGAGACTTGAGAGAGAGAGATAGAGAGAGAAAAATATAATGACCTAAGAGAGGGAGATAGAGAGAGAGACAAAAATACCAAAGGGGGAGGGAGAGAGGGAGAATGAGAAAGGGGGTTGGAGTGAGATAGATTTATCTAGGTAGGGTGGGAGGGAATGAGACCTGCGAGAAGGATTTGGAGTGAGAGAGAGTAGTCTAGGTAGCATGGGAGGGAGTGAGACCTGAGAGAGAGAGAGAGTTCAGAGGGATAGAGAGTTATCTAGTTAGGGTAACAAGGCAGAGAGCGTATGAAAGGTAAAACCTCAACTATCCATCTAAAATCATAAACCACACACTCTCAACATTATTAAAGTGGTTGGCCAAAGAGAGGGGAAAGTTACATTTTGTTCAAAGCAGGTCATTTGGCAAGCACCAAATGGGATGTGTCATTTGGCGAGCGCAAAATTTGGTGCTCACCAAATGACCTGCTTTAGACGTATTAATTAACAGGATTTTTCAAATTTCCACATATTTTCATCTATGCTCCCCATCACATTTGCACGTCTTTCAATGCAAGTTTATAAAAAACTGTGATAGTGTTACCCTCTCTCTTAGCTATCTAAATATATATTTTTTTGTTTTTTTATTTAGTTAAGGTTTTGATCCATAGCTTCTATTGTAAATGCCTCCATTTTTTTGTCAAAAACCAACATGTGCTAGTTTTAGGGTAGATTTTTACTCGTTCATCGAAACGTGAAACAAATTACATTTTTTTAAGCTAGACTCCATTCTACACATGATGAAAAAAAAATCAATTTTTGATTAGTTTTCAAAAAAATTAGCGGGGAGCACACTCGAATTTCATCTTTTCAGGATGTGTCCACTTTCAAAATTCATAAAATATTATATATTCATTAAAAAAATTATCTGAAAGAACAAGGATAAACTTCATGGTGTTAGCTAATTTCTCACTGTTTGGATTTTTGAAATTCTAAAAAAGGTTAATCAAAAAGGGGGGAGCCCTCAAGCACTATGTTGGTTTTTTGATAAAAATAGGAACTGTTCTGGTCCCCTCCATTTTTGAGACCCTTAATCTGCATTAATTTAAAAAAGAATTAGTATCTTATAAACCAGACTCAAAGCACTTCAACTTTTTTTCTTGCTGCATCTTGAAATTTTGAGTGTAACTATCTTCATTTTCTCATGCAAATCAGATTTTACTAATTTCAGAAAAAAAAAAAGTGGCATCTTAAGAGCCAAAATTGTGTCACAGATCCATGCACTTACCCTACTATTCTAGATTAAGGGTCCACGTGAGGCTGTTAAACCATGTTGTGAATAACGTGGTTAGTGCTGACTGAGGGGTGGAAGCATCAGGCTTCCAACAATCCCCCAGCGTGACCATGGAATTCAAACCCACAACCCCCACTCTGATACCACTTGTTGGGAGTTGAGATGTCTGTTATTCCCAAAAGGCTGACTTATTAGGAATCTACTGCCATCCCAGATTAAGGATCCATTGGAGGTTGCTAAATCATGTCACGAATCACATGGTCAACACTGGCTGAGGGGTGGAAGCATCAAGCTTCCAACATGGTTTAGTCAAGGATAACTATGAGCTAGAGAGAATAATTGACAATGGCAATACCTCTTTTGATTTCAACATTTGTGTCCTTTACCTTTTCTATTTTTCAACCTATACAAGGGTATGTGTAGGATCATGATGGGCCAAAAAGTGGCGATATGATGGGTATGTGTAGGGTATGTGGCTGATGACTTTTTTTTAACCCAAAATTGATGAAATGAAAAGGGTTCTTAAAGGAGATTGTCAGCTTTCCACCAATATAAATTATGATTTACTTTGAATTTAATAAATAATATTATTCATTTTCTATTTGAATTACGACTAAAGTCCTGATTGATAGGCTGATTGAAAAACATCTAAAGCTTTCAAACAGTATCACATTTTTTGAATCCGAAACATGTGTCACATTCTATGCTTTGCATACTATAGGATTAAAAAAAATAAAAAATCATGAAGTTTTGACCAAGTTAAGGTGGTCAGACAAAGTTTTTATAATTTTTAAAAGTTGTAATCAAAGAATCATAATTAATTATTTACTTGGAAAAAATTACAAAAAAAAAATGCATCACATTGGGACATGAGTCCTCTACTTATATCTAAAATATTATAATTTTATTTTGGTTAGGTGGTCGAGATACCTACTTCTTATTTTTTCCCTGAAATTTAAGTACTAGTGCATTGAAATTTCAAATTTTCACCAAATAGATTTAAAAAAAAACCTAGTAGTTTAGAATCTACATTCAATTTGCTATAGATTCCATTTTTACATATTTTTCAAATAATATAGATAACTTATTCAAATTTTTACGTCAAGTTTCCTAATTATGATTTTTCTAAATTTTTTGCCACTTAAGGGCCTATTTTTTCCATGATGATCCTGCACATACCTACAAATTTCCTCTTATGTGTCTTCACATGCAAGCTATTGTGTTTTCCAAATGGTACACTACTTTCCAAATGGCACTGCAATTTATTCACCACCTTTGTTAATGTCCATTCATCATTATTCATTAAATGTTTTGAGTTCATACAAGAAGTGATAGTTAATCATTAATACAAGGTTTTAGGTATTTTCACCTTAATTTTAAAGTAGAGGTAGATGCAATAAGGGCATATTTTCTCAATTTTTGGTGCATTTCAAAAAAGTGATCGTTAACAATTTAACTAAATTGGGAAGTGATATGCTACTACCTCCATCAAAGATGTTTCAACATATTTTATCATGGCAACGAATCAAGGTTTTCTATTGAGTTATTTTCATTGAAAAGCTCAATTTTGGAAAAGATTAACTATTAGCAAACATTTGATCGTTTCTAGCTTTCTCAAAGAATAAATGCAATTTCTTCACCAAGACCCTTTTACACCCGACTCCTAGGGATTTGCTAGGGATAATAATATTAGAATATTATTTTGGGTCTGAGTTAGACATCCTCGAGGATGTGTAGGATCATCATGGAAAAAACAAGCCCTTAAGTGGCAAAAAATTCAGAAAAATTAGAGTTAGGCAACTTGAGGTAAAAAAATGAATAAGTTATCTATATTATTTAAAAAATATGTAAGAATATAATCTATAGAAAATTGAATGTACTTTCTAAACTACTAGGTTTTCTTTTTAAAAAAATCTATTTGGTGAAAAAATTGAAATTTCAATGCAGTAGTACTTAAATTTTAGGGAAAAAATAAAAAGTAGGTGTCTGTCTGACCACCCTGACCACAATAAAATGATAATATTTTTTTATAATAATTTAGATATAAGTAGAGGACTCATGTCCCAATGTGATGCATATTTTTGTAATTTTTTTCCAAGTAAATAATTAATTATGAATTTTTATTACAACTTTTAAAAAATATAAAACTTGTATGCCCCATCTTAACTTGGTCAAAACTTCATGAAATTTATTTTTTTTTTTAATTCTATAGTATGCAAAGCATAGAATGTGGCGCATGTTTTGGATTCAAAAAATGTGATACTGTTTGAAAGATATAGATGTTTTTCAATCAGCCTATCAATGAGGACTTTAGTCATAATTCAAATAGAAAATGAATAATAATTATTTATTAAATTCAAAATAAAGCATAATTTATATTGATGGAAAGCTGATAATCTCCTTTAAAAACCCTTTTCATTTCATCAATTTTGGGTAAAAAAAAAGTTGTCAGCCACATACCCTACACATACCCATCATATCACCACTTTTTGGCCCATCATGATTCTACACATACCCCCTCTTAGCCAAGAATGGTAATAGATCAAGGAATTTTTTTTTCAAGGATTACCTTATTTTTGGGTAATATACCTTGGTAGACACTACTCCATTAGTTAACATAGGATGCAATAATGAAAAATTCCTAATTCTTTAAGACCAAAAAATTCCCAAAAAAGAACATTTTTTCTTTTCCCAAACTTCTTGTTTAAGAACTTCAAACAATGATGCCAATTTATGTTTTAACATTACTGAGCTTAAGCAAGAATAACGTGATTTTACTATTTCCTCCCAACCAAGCACAAGCAAGAGAAAAGAGGGGTCCTACATTTTGATTTGGAAAACTGGGGCATGTTGTGAGACTACACAACAACAAGAAACCAACAAATTGACCAAACCGAAACAAGATTACACCCTGGAAATGACAACAATATATTGAAAACTTTAACTCTTGCAGTTATTGCTATTTTCACATCAACCACAAATTAACCTCCCTTAATCAAAGTAATAACATTAGAGTTACGGGTTTAGGTGTGTGCAAATGTTTTATCCATTTTTATGGTAATTTTTTAATCGTGGGCTCTTTGAGATCCTCTATTTCTACCCCTCCTTAAAATGAACACTTTTTGAGTTATTTATAAAATATAACACTTAAAAATTAATTACAAATGATCAATGGCCAAGATTCACCCTAAAAAATCAATGGTAGTGGGTGATCCCACAATAGTGGTTTACAATTTTTGGCCAAACTAGACACTAAAACAATTATTTTTAACTAAATCTTCATTTTCCGGCACCTACAGTGGCTAAACCATGAGGAATTTGAAGATGATGCAATCTAGAGTTTTGTGACATTTTGTCTATAGATTCTAAATATATTTTTTTCAATTTTTTTGGAATTAGATTGCACTTCTTTTTCCATCTCCCTCAAAAACTAATTTTTTTTAGAAAACATCATTTTTAAAAAGTGACGCTCACCATATAATGCATAACTTTTTTTCCTTGAAGGATAAAATTCTAATTCTTTAGAATTTAGATTTGTAACTCTGATATCTAGTGCTTCCACTTAGTTAGATATTTTTTTATTGAATATCTTTTCTTTAATCAAGTTTTGAAGTCAAACCAATTACAATTCAAATATAGCGTGACTGTATAACGCATAACTTTTTTTGTATGTATCGAAATTCAATTTGTTCTTTTGTTGTTGGATCAAGGACTTCAATATCCAGTGCACTCATATTTTTCAAATTTTTTTTTGATAATTTTCTATTTTTCCACATGTGCAAAACAAAGAGTTTGATTTTCGGTGAAAAACCTACATTCACAAGAAATAAAAAATAAATATAATAATAAAATTAAATTTATTTAAAATTATATTTTTTGGGAAGCTTATAATAAGGACTACATACTTAATTTTTTTTTTTTAAATGAATTCATTTGATCCCCCAAAAGTTAAATCAAAAGTGGTTTTTTATCAACATTTTGATAGGTGTAAAAGAGACTCTATTATAGGTATGGTTTAAAACTAGCGAGGTTCTATCCAAGGTAGTTTGATCAAACCATCTTCAATTGGAATGCTTTAAATGGAACCTTTTAACGCTTAAATCATTATATTTCCTAAAAATATGTGATTTCAGCAAAAATCAGAATCTCCCATAAATTGTAAACCAGCTTTGTGGGATCACCCTAATAGATTAAACTCATTACATGAGTGACATAAACAAGTAGTCACTGTTGGTAGCAATTTAAATTACCTACAAAAAAAAAAAAATTACTTTATCAAACATTTTAGGCTTTGCAAAATAAACCCACAAAATTGAGATTTATTCATATTTTAAACCATTGTGAACAAGTTTTTCATTTTAGTAAATTATCCCAAATAGTTTCTAGGTTTTATTCCTTGTGCTCTAAGCTTTCTACATTATTTCAATTTTGAATTTTTTTTACAAAATGAAGGAGATATCATTGTTTTAATAGGGTATGTGTAGGATCATGATGGGCCAAAAAGTGGCGATATGATGGGTATGTATAGGGTATGTGCCTAACGACTTTTTTTTTACCGAAAATTGATGAAACGAAAAGGGTTTTTAAAGGAGATTCTCAAATTTCCATGAATATAAATTATTCTTTACTTTGAATTTAATAAATAATTATTATTCATTTTCTATTTGAATTATGACTAAAGTCCTAATTGATAGGATGATTTATAATAAAAAAATCATAACTAAATATTTACTTGAAAAAAAATTACAAAAAAATATGCATCACATTGGAACATGAGTCCTCTACTTATATCTAAAATATTATAAAAAAATATTATCATTTTATTGTGGTTAGGGTGGTCAGACAGACACCTACTTCTTATTTTTTCCTTGAAATTTTAATTACATTGAAATTTCAAATTTTCACCAAATAGATTTTAAAAAAAAAAAGACCTAGTAGTTTAGAAACTACATTCAATTTTCTATAGATTCTATTCTTACATATTTTTGAAATAATATAGATAACTTATTCAAATTTTTACGTCAAGTTGCCTAACTCTAACTTTTCTGAATTTTTTGCCACTTAAGAGCTTTTTTTTCCATGATGATCTTGCACATACCCAATAAAACTATTTTTTTCACCTATATTCTTCATTTTCTTCACGAATTTAAATTTTGGAAAACATTTAAAATGTTTATAAATGTTATTTTAGCCATGTGATAAAATGAGACATTTTAAATGTTATAAAAAACTCAAGATTTTTGAAAACTTGGGATTTTTGAAAATTTCAAGTTTTTTGAATTTTTGAGATTTTTTACCACTAATGGAAATTTTAGGATTTTTTAGAAATTTTAGCATTTTGGAAATTTCAGGTTTTTGGAAATTATGAGTTGTTTGAAATTTTGGGTTTTTGGAAAGTTTAGTTTTTTTCGTTGCTACTACACTTTTTTTTTCGTAACGCATAAAATACCCACTGAGCCATAACTTGCTTATTTTTTGAATATTTTAAAAAATTCTTAAAGGTAACCCATGTTATTTTTCAGTGTTCTTTCCATCTATGATGAAATCTCCACCATTTGGAATACCATATTTTGGATTTTGAGCTTATGAGAAATTTCCAAGTGATTTTGATCAAGAGTAACTAAATCTAAGATTTTGTTGGACCTAGATAAATTGTTGATACTACAGAGCAAGCTAGACCTGCCAAAAAAGGGGGTCCTTATTTTTCCAAAAGAAAATTGGGCATGTTGTGAGACTACACGAGTCTATAAAAGAAGAGTTGGAAATAGAAGAGTAATCATATATTATCTTGTGATCAAACACCTATTTCTAACCTTCGATAGTGCTACCACAATAATGGGTTACACTTTTTGGGACATCCTGATTTTTGCCTGAAATCACATATTTTTAGAAAATACAATGATTTTTGACTTTAAAGGTTCCATTTAAATTATTTTAATTAAAGAGGGATTGATCAAACCCCCTTAGATCAAACCCCCTTGAATAGAACCTTGTTAGATTTAAACCATACCTATAATCGACTCTCCTCTACACCTATCAAAATGCTGATAAGAAACCACTTTTGATTTACCTTTTGGGTGATCAAATGAATTCATTTAAAATTTATGTTTTGTAATCTTGTAGCCCTTATTATAAGCTTCCCAAAAAGTATAATTTTAAATATGTTTAATCTGATTATTATATTTATTTTTTATTTCTCGTAAATGTAGGATTTTCAATGAACATCAAGTTCTTTATTTCACACATACGAAAAAATAGAAAAATAGAGAAAAAAAATTCTAAAAAATACATGTGCACTAGGTATTGATGTCCTTATTCCAACAAAAAAATAATAAATTAATTCAAATGAATACAAAAAAATTTATGCGGGCCGAAGTACACTTCTATCCAAATTATAATTACGTTGACTTGGAAAATTAATTAAAACAAATATATGTAACAAAAAATTATGAAAAACTATTCATTCCCTAGATATTGGTGTGAAAAATTTGTATTTTAAAAATTAGAATTGTATCATATCTATAAAAAAAATTACATGGGCCGAAGTAAACATCACTTTTTATAAATGTTGATTAGTAGAAAAATAAGTTATTAAAAATTACATAAAATGATTCACAATTTATTTTTTAATTTTTTTTAAAAAATATAATTAGAATCTACACAAAATATATAACAAATAAATAGTTTGATTCATGTTCAAAACCTTAATGGTTTAGCTGCTATAGGTGTAAGAAAGTGAATGTCTGGTGAAAGATCCTGATTTTAATGTCAAGTTTGGCCAAAAATTGTAACCCATTATTGTGGGATCACCAAAAGTTAAAATCTCATGTTCATATTTAAGGATGAAAACCTTATTAACATCAAAATTTGGAGGATAAAATCCATCTTATCCAATCAAATAATTTCATTCAAGGATCATTAATGTGCTAAAAGGATTCAAGGAGTTAGAGTTTCATGAGTATTATTAAATATTTTTAGATTATAAAGTTTACCACATTAATCTATATTGCTACTATGGTAATCCATACCACTATAATATCACACTATAGTTCAAAGAATAATTTGACAATATAGAAGATTCTAGTTTGTATATTAGTATTCATATTTTTGAAAGGTTTCAATATTTTATCTATTAATCTATATTTATTTCTATACTATATAATTTTTCTTATAAAAGGGTTTCAAGAATATATTATTAATTGAAGAGTCTCCATTTCACATTTTATTGTGATAATAATAGATTGGGAGGTGAGTTTAGAGATTTTGGGAAGGATGTACAACTACAATAGAAACCATGTTAGTCTTAGATAGAGGCGTAACCCTTCAAGGGCTCCCTAACCCCAATTTTAGACTTTAGAATGATTATAAAGAACTACACCATCCTACTGTAAGTTATTTTCAATATTGTTGACTATTGTTCCATGCATTACAACCTATTGTATCTATTTATAGATATAAATTGGTTTGAAGCATTAGTTTAAAGGATTTGATAGTTATGCACCTATGTAGAGTGTTTGGTGAAGTTTCTATTGTAAGGTATAATATTTTTCCCATATTATTTCTCCTTTTTTATTAGTTGTTCCACTAAGCATTACTATTTATATTTCTAATGCGTATTTATCCAATTATGAGTATTTGTTCTTATTTTTATTATAGTTTATTCTTTCTACTATTATATAAATTTTTATTTCGTTGTAACCTCATGGGATATTAGCTTGTAGCTTCACATTATATTAGCATATGTGATCTAGATGCTACATATATTACTTGGTTTTATGTTACTCATTAGAAAATAATTGAGTATTGAATATTTTTTATAATTTTCCAATATCAATAAACAAATATTTTATCATGTGATTTTACATGTTTTTTTACTCGAATAGTATTGATTTTTAGTGAGAATTCATTTGATGTTTTATTTTGGAAGGATTGCAACTAGAAATTTCATATTATATTTGATTTTGAAGTAGTGTTTAGAAGGCTTAGCAACCAAGACCCATATAATATTTTATATTTTTCATAAAATACATTGTAATTTATGTGCCATACCACAAAAAGTATCGTATACTTAAATATTTCCTTGCATTCTACCCACTGTATGCTCTCAGCTTTCCCATTCTAGGATCTTGGTAATCAAGAAGTGTTAAATTTATACATAAATATTGGGTTATTATCAATATTATCAAATATACAAATGAAGACAAACAAATAACATTAATTAACTCTTTAATACAAATAATGGAAGAAAATCAACACTAAGAAGGCAAGTCACATAGACTAATATCTAAAAATTACTAAATCTTTGATGATGTGATTGAAAAAGAAAACCTTAAGTGCTTTGATAGCAAGAGTTTTGACTAAAGGTAACCTTAAGTAGTTGATAATAGGTGACCATGGTAAGATATGGTAATTAAAGGACATACCAATCCTAAAGCTATCACCAATTCTAAATAGTATACCATTCATCAATTACTTTCATATTTTCCTAGTATAATACCAAAAAAATATCACATAATTTTCAATGAATTTTTTAGCTAATCCATATATAAAGTTAAAATATATCAATCAAATATAAAGTACCTTTAGTCACTTTGAAATACATCTTTGGTAGGTGGTTGAGGAAGATCTAATTCATTTTTTTATCAAAAAATAAAATCTAATATTATGCTATGGAATAAAATCGAAGACTTTTATTTTTTAACAAATTAACATGTGTATTTTCTTAATATTTTATGTTAACTAATAATTTATACTTGAGTATTTTAATAAGATTGTCATATAACTTTACTAAAATTTCATTTCATAAATTGTAGAAATATCATATCTATAACTATCATACACATTATCAAGTTGTATTTTTCTTTGTAGTTTTTTTAGATAAGCTAATAACTTGTAATGTTACACAAAAATGACTTTAATTAATTTTTTAAAAATAATTAAATTATAATTTTAAAGTAAAAAATTAAGATTATTATGATAATTTTTTTTACATTAGCTAATAACTTATACAAATCTTTTGATAAGATTTTCATAAAACTTGATTAAAGCCATTTTATTTCATTTTCATAACATATGAAAATATCATACTATAACTATCATACACATAATCAAATTATATATGTCTTATATATAGAGCATTTGATCTCATTTTTCTTATAGTTGATTATTTCTGTTATTGTATTTCTATATTTGGTTATAACCTCATAGGATGTTAGTTCACGTAGCTTCACAATATATTAGAATATGTGATCTAGCTATTACATATAGTATTTGGTTTTATGTTACTCATTAGAAATCAAATGAGTATCAAAGATTTTGGTAATTTTGTAGCATCAATAAAATAATATTTTGTCTTGTTGTTTTTTGTGATTATTTGCTAGAATACTATTGATTTGTAGTAATAATTCAATTGATTTTTTATTTTGGAAGGATTGATGCTAGAACTTTCATATTACATATGATCTTGAAGTGGTGTTTAGAAGGCTTAGATGCTAAGACCTACATAATATTTTAGATTTTTATGAAATGTATTATAAGTTGTGTGGCCTACTACAAACAAGTGTAGTAGGAGTAAATATTTTTGCATTCTAGCCATCATATGCTCTACCTTTCCTGTTTTAGGATCTTGGTAATCAATAAGTGTTAAATTTGTATATTAATATTAGATTATTATCAAGATTATCAAATATCCAATTGGTGATATTCCAATAACATGAATGAACTCTTGTATGCAAATGATGGAAGACAAATCAACACTAAGAAGGTAAGTCACATAAACTAATCTCTAAACATGACTAAATCTCTGATGATGTAAATGTTTTGCAAAAAAAATCTTAAGAGCTTTGATAACAAGAGTTTCAACTAAAGGCAACCTTAAATAGTTGATAATAGGTGACCATGGTAAATTATGGTAATTAAAGGACATACTGATCCTAAAGTTATCATGAGTTCTAAATAGTATAGCATTTATCAATTATTTTCTTAGTTTCCTAGTATAATACGAAAAATGATCACACGTTATTTTCAAAGAACTTTTTAGTTAGTCTATATAGCATCAATCACTTAAAAAGTAGCTTTAGTCAATTCAAAATATATATTTGATAGGTGATTGAGGGGGATCTAATTCATATTTCAATATAAACGCAAAATCTATTATCATGCTATAGATTAAAGTCAAAAGACCTTTTTTAATTTTGGAAGAAATTAACATGTGTCTTTTCTTTATATTTTACATTAGTTAATAATTTTTACTTCTTTTAATAAGATTGTCATACAATTTTGCTGAAATTTCATTTTCATAAATTGTGAAAATATCATATCTTTTATTATCATACACATCATCAGATTGCATTTTTATTTGTAATCTTTAAATAATCTAACAACTTGTAATATTACACAAATATGACATTAACTGATTTCTAAAAGATAATTAAATGCATAAATTTTAAAATGGAGAATTATGATTATTATACTAGAAATTTTATATTAGCTAAGAACTTTTACAAGTCTTTGGATTAGCTAAGAACTTTTACAAGTCTTTGGATAAGATTGTCGTAAAGGCATTCTATTTCATTTTGATAAACTATAAAAATACTATATCTATAGCTGTCCTGCACATCATCAAATTAAATGACATATTTTAAATAAACTAACATGGTGTAATATTACGCAAATATGACACTAATTAGTTTAGAAAACAAATTAAATATATAATTTTAAAAGGGAGAACTATTATTATTATAATAGAAATCAATTTCAAATGGAAAATACACTAAAAGCAGGACCATGGAACAAGTTTGGCCGGGCCAGTGAAAAAAATAATCTGCAAAACAGACCCACAGAACCGGGTCCCAACGACCATTGAATGGTAAAACTTGTCTGGTCAAAGAGAAGAAGCCCGCTCTCAGTGGCATCGATCACTTTTGGAAAAAACCAGAACCACCTCCAATCAACTGAAAAAATGGAACATTTACTTTTCATGATATACTATAATAATCATTATTTAAATGATTAAAACCTGAGGTCCTCATCTGTTACCTCTGTATACACCAGTCCAACCTTTGAAAATCTTCATTCCAGACTCCACTTGCCAAACTTTACAGATTTCTATGCCCACTACTCACCCACCATGACGTATCATGTTGGATTTTCATCATTCTTTCACAGTCTTCACACCATCATTCAATACGTAAAGATTTCGATACCAGGAAAATAATGTGCATTCATTGGTATTTGGAATGAATTGAGAAGTGTGCAAAGCACCTGTTGTTATCCTCTTGACTCTGTCAATGTCTTGTCTCTCAAGTGACTGTCTGGTGGATGTAACATGTGAAATGGGCTCCTGTCTTTTGACTGACTTTGCTTCTGGTGTGCCTTGACTAACTTTCTTTCAATAAGATTGAAGTATCTGTCGAGAGAGCATTGATAGAAAGGGTAATGCGCATGTTTGTAAAATGTGTTGTATTATAAAAGCTGAACAGGCCACCGAAGTTTAGGGTTGATGGTTGAATTGTCAGTTACGTTATAATGTGACTGGGAATGCTTGACTGGACTGCTTCGTGAGCCAATGGAGGTGTTATGACGGTGCACTGGACCAAACCATTTTATATTTCTATAAATATTTGCACCATGACGGACTTTTTGATTCTGTGATCCGAGAGATGTATGGAACCAGTCATATCAATCGTGTTGAAAGTAATATTATTTTTCTGTTTGACAGCTTTGATTTTGAATAGATTCTTGTGAGTCATTTAACTTGCTCAATACACTAAGGCTTACGTGATAACATTATTGGTTTTTTTTTTAATTATTATTTTGCTTTACTGTTGAAAGATTTTGTGTCAAATTTATATTGGTTTTATAATTTGATATGTGAACACAAGTTTTTTTTGTGGAGAGTTAAGGATTAAGGTGCATGCATTATGTAAAAGTTGTTTGGGAATGATTTAGACATCATTTCTTATTTATTGTTTTTAATATGGGAGCACAAATCTAAATTGATACCTCTTTTGTTGAGAGTCAATGATGAGGGATATTGTCCAGCCAAAGCCAATTGTGTTTAGAAAAATGGATACAAATAAGCTTGGAATTTGATGGTCACCTTGACTATGATATGAAAATTTTAAGAATTCAATTTAGTTTTAAAATAAAACTAATTCATTATTATGATTTATTAACATTTATAAATGTGAATTTGTCTCGTCACTTTAAAGGGTATTGGGTTTTCCACTTTGCAATATTTGATCTCAAATGGACTTTTTGTGAGTTATTTAGTTCTACTAGTAAACCAAGGGTTATGTGACAATATGACTCTTTAGTTGGAGAGTTTCATGTCAAACCTATGCCATTTTTGTAGCCTTAGGGCATGAATTTGTGTAGATACCTCTTTAAAAAAGAGCTAAGGATTGATGGGTATTCATTTTTCCAAAGTCTACTAGAGCATGACCCTAGCCTCATCCCTTATCTATTGCATTTATAGGGGATTTGGACCTTGGTGGATGGTTTAATTAAGCAACATACACCAATATCCTTTGGTGACAATATACATTTTCTAGAATATAATTATGTTAAAATCAATGGATAGAAGCAAGCCTCAATTTAATAATCACCTCTAACTATAATATAAAAAATATAAATTTTAATTTAATTTTAAAATAAAATTATGAATTTTTATAATTTATTAATATTTATAAATGTAAATTTTATAAATAATATATTTATTTTAAAATAAATATATTGTGTTAGTTCATTGTAAGCCATATTTTAAATTAATAATAGGAATCAAATGCAAAAAAAAATATTCTTATTAAATAAACTATCACAAACCTCATATAGAGCATGCAAATGGAATACACATACAAACATGAAATAAAGAAAAGTTACCATGAAACTCTATGGAAAAATATGGTTTTCTCCAAGTAATTGAAATATGGATGGTTTTTGCACAAAAATGACATATTTTGGCAACACATAGTTATCATAATAGAAAATGATAAAATGCATGAGATAGTGTGTCTATTTATAAATTTTTGGGAAGAATAATGAATGGTGGAGATGTGAAGAGAATATATAATATGGAGAATGAATAGGGAAACTTTCTTATGATTGAGGAGAGGATCAACATTCATGATGAGGTTTGTTTGAAAATGAAGAACTATGATTGCATTTAATAAAACTAGTAAGTTATAGCAACCATAGGAATATGGAGGACAAGTGTTTTTAGTGGCTCCTTTATTCTTGGAATTTGGTAAAGGGAATATAGCTTAATTAAACAATAACATTATTTAATTATTTAAGCCATGTGAGTTGAAAAATAGGATAATTAAATAATTAAATTTATAATTTTGTGTGAGGGAAAACATCTAATTAAATAATAGAATTATTTAATTTGGTGTGGTGCATTAGGTGAAGTGGATTAACTAAATAAATCAATAATTTAGTTATTTATGGACAAGGATGTATTAGGAAAAAATTACATGTCTACATTTTCCCCATCTTTCATACAATGTTGTGACTAAGTGGCATTGTGTCAAAGAAGAATAAAAAGTGGGATGAAGTGGAGATTTGGTGGTAGGTTCCCTTGGTTTCTTGGGAGAATAAAGATGAGGATGGAGGTGATGCCCCCTCAAGAGATATTTTGGGCATAATGGAGCCTAAGAGGTCTCCTAAAATACAAAGGAATATGAGAAGGCATGCCATTGTGAATAAAATATTATGTGAGAGAAATCATATTTAAATGATAGATGGACCATGAATATATAGTTAAAATTTTATGAGGATTGGACATGTGGATTGATGCTACTTGGATTATTGGATTATATGATTCTAAATTTCCTGGATGTACATGGTTGATAATAATTTCTCACAAGGATTTAATGTAGCTATGACGACACATGATTTTTTGGATATAGAATGAAAAAGTGCAAGAAGGATGGGAAATATTTAAAAATGGATGAGCGGTGAAAACTATAAATATTACCATGTGCAAAGAGAAAAATATCATTTGATATAACACTAGCATTATGCATCATGATATAATAGATCATGATGATAGTATGTCATGTACACATGGTTTGATACAAAAAAATAAGATATAAATAACATAGTGATAAAAAAGACATAGTTTTGAGGCACACCATCATATGAAGAATATCCTAGGAAAATAATGATGGTTTGATGTATGGAGCACTAGAACAAGAGGAAACAAACAAACACAAAAAAATTAGATAATAATTAAAAAATATAGAAGAAACATGAGTTGGTGTCAAGTGACATGTTGAAGTCAAGGTGTATGAGACGATGAGTGGAAGGAGATAAGGGATGGATGAAAGGGGGATTGAGGAATATTCTAAACAAGGATTAAATCATAGTATAAGGACTCAAAGGGATGTGATGTGATGATAGATAAAAATGAAAAGGTCATTCAACCCAGTGGTGATATGTGTGGTAACCATTCCCTAAGAAATGTTAGCAAGGGGATGCCCCCATTTTAGTACAAAATTAAGGAAAAAGAAAAATGTATAGGGAAAGTGGATTAAAATAAAACAAAAGGGATGGAGTGAGGTAAATGAATGGATGAGTGATATGTGGCTAGGAATGAAAGTTAGATGGAGTGTCAATAGGTGAGAAATCTCATGAAGGAGGATGAGATGAGTAGGTGATGAATGTGGATGGGATAATAGAGAGGAATGGGATGAATGATGGAAGTATGATAACAAATGATAGATATGAAGCTTGAGTGAATTATAATCCAAGGTAAAGGAGATGAAGGGATGGGTGGATTGTGATGAATGCAATAATACAAAGTGATACATGCTCATAGAATAAAGTGGTTTCCTACTACACATGAAAAATTATTACCGGGTTTTAATCACATGGTAATTTCCCAAGTCACCAAAATAAGTGGTTTTCACCAATGAATGAATTTATTTTACCTTACTATTTTTTAATTTTTTTAGAAATTTGTTGATTTTCTATTTCTTTGGTTTTTTGGATTTGGAAGACTTTTTAAATTTTAGCCATATAAGTCCTTGAAATGTATAATATTCATAATATCAACCAATTCATAATGATCTGAGTAGATAGATTTTATGCTCCTAATCCAAATTTAGTAGTGATGACATAATCCAACTTGACTAGTTTGGCTCAAATTTTCCCTTTCTTTTCTTTATCTTGTTTGGTATTCTTTGGTTTTCTTTAAGAACAAGGTATCCAACCTAAAAAAGTTCTAGTGTATATGTGCATTTTATAGCTACAATGCAACCTATGTTTGTATAGTTTAAGGTGATTAAGAGTTGGGATGTGGTGCTCTTCAAGGAGTTCAAGGTCATTTTGTAAGGCCACTTGGGAATCTTCTTTTAAGATAAGGTTGCACAAAGACATACATAATGATGGTAGCTCAAACTCAATTAGCTAGATTTTTTTGGCATCATAGGCAAGGGAATATGGGGTGGAACCTCTTCAAGTGTGATTTTTAGTGTGGTAGGATGAAAGGTCAAGATTTAGCTAAATGTTCCAATCTTGGATAGCATCATTAATGATTTTCTTGAGAATTTTTATGATTTTTTATTGGATTCCTTAGCTTGGCTGTTACCTTGTGGGTAATATGAGGTGGATTAATTTTTCTTGATATGGAGTTTTTTGCATAGGTATCACACTTCAAGGTTTTTGAAGGATTTTATGTTGTCTATGATAAATGATGGATGGGATGCTAAAGTGAAAAATTAGATGGTTGAGGATGAGCTTTAAAATATGGATATTGGTGATAACAATAAGTGGAACTATTTTATACCACTTGGTGAAGTACATGGTAGTAGTGATGATGAATATGTATCAATTGGAGGATGTGGGATTTTAATCTTGCCAATAATATTGATACCCCATGTAGAGAATGAGCATGGGGTTGCGATGGGTTAAAGCTTGATTATAATTCTGCATGAATTAGGTCCTCATTTTTTAAAAATATATTAATTTATTCACATGTTGATATGAATTTGATTCTATAGTAGGCCAATAATACCCTATTTAAAGGATATTATTAGTTATAATCACATGCCATTTTTTATGAGCACCACAAATACCATTATTGACTTTTAAAGTGCTAGGTTAGCCTCATCTAAATTGAGACATCTAAGTGAAGTGCCATCATAGCCCCTACAATAGAGTGTGTTTTCAAGGAGGATTTAATGAGAGGTATGGTGAATAAGAGTTTTACATTTGGTAGGTGATATGTTGGGTTGAATGGTTTTTTTTTGGAGATAAGCATAGATGTCACCATACTAGGTAGTGTCAAGACCAATAATGTTGCATATCTTGTTAAATTTAGGGATATCATAAGGAGGGATGATTTATGAAAAAGGAATTGATACTCATGAGATTCATTAAGCATATCTAAAATATATATTATAATAACCATTGAATCAATAGCTTTATTGTTAATGTGGTGAACTTACTCAAAAGATATATTTAAGAAATATTTCTTACAACTATCTAACATGTTCTTACAAGGTATAAGTTTTTAATCGCTCATGAGGAAATCATCATTGACATTTTTACCACTAATTATGAATTACCAAATACTTTTAAATAGTATATGTTCCATTGTACTAACATCTTCAACCAAAAACTAGTGCTTAATACTTTGCTATGTTGTTTGTACAAGAGAAGTTGATGCAAAATAATTTTTGGATGAAATCACCTTGAGGGGTGATGAAAAGGATGTTGGAACCTAAACTAGATGAGGTAAAGGATTCATAAAAATATAATCTCCATGGTTTTTATTCATTTATGTGAAGGATAAATTCATCTAAAAATTTTGTGATCAAAGGATGATGGTTTGGAATTGGAGCCTCTATTAACTAATTTATAACAAATTTCCATTTAATTTACATTTTATTGACATGATCAATATTAAATTTAGTAAGGACTATGACCTACTTTACCATTCTACTAGTAAGGGCTACTTTGGACAAGTAATTCAAAGGGTTAACTTTGGTAATGAGATGAGTAGTAGCATTAAACATATAATCTGAAAGCTTATATAAGGAAAATACTATTACAAGGAATATTTCTCCATGGAGGAATAATTGAACTCACACCCAACAAATGTATTTTCTAATTAATTTATGGAACTCTCTCATATCTTGTCATTGTTTTATGCTAAGAGAGGGCCTGAGATATGTTGTGTAATTGAGATGCAGATTAATAAAGTTCTATTTAATGTAGGTGCCACTGTAAATTACATATTATAAAGGTATTCTTTGATATATTCAAATGATATTAGGCACAACTGATCCCATTTGAATCTAACATTATTTTTGGATGTGAAAAAGGATGTCACTTGTCTATTAATTGGGTAATAAATAATATAATAGCCTATATTTTTCCTTGTAAGCTATGTAACTATGTGATATTCCTAGGTGGGATTTCTTTTATATATTTCAATTTATCTGGATCTACTTCATAACAACATATAGAAAAATAAACCCTAAGATCTTTCCTCATGTGACTCCAAAAACACATTCCTTTGGATTTAGTCTAACCTTATATTTTTGGAGTCTATAAGATATAACATAGGATGGTCAGATGATCTACTTTATTTTTTTATTTTTATAAGATATCATCCAATAATCCCCAAAAATATCATTTATCATATCATGAAATATGATGGTCATGGCTCTTTGATATGTGGTACTAAAAATTTGGAGGTTGAAAAATGAATTAGTTGTACAAAATTTTCCCCAAGGGGTGATGAAGGAAATTTTATGTTTATCTCTAGTTCTATCCAAATCTAGTTATACCTAGAAAATCCATCCATAAGGGACAACATCTCATGAAAAACAATTATATCTACTATCATATAAATATTTTGAAGATTTAAAGTGGTCTTTTAATGATATCTCTAAAATTTGTATATAACTTAATTCATTTTGTTTCCTTTTTCACTAGAACTAAATTGGAAACTCACTTTAGATAGTTAATAGGTTGAATAAATCCAACATCTAGAAACTTCAAAAGTTCTTCCTTTACCAAGAGGGATACCTTAGGATGCATTTTTTCTTATCATTTGGAAAATTGGTTTAGCCTTTATTTATACCATAAGTTGGTGAATAACCAAGGATGGATCCAATCTAGGCATGTTGGCATAAGACCATGAAAATATATGTAGGTAATTTCTAAGAACCATAGAGATGTTTAATTTTGACTCAAGATTTAAAATCACTACTATCTATGTCATCTCAAGTTCTTTATTTGTACTCAAATTTATGTCTATGACTTCCTCAATAAGGAGAGGTGATCCATATTGATGTGGGGTAGGAGCCAATGGAGATGGATCTCACTATCAATGGTTGTATCTATATCAAGTGTGGATTTTGTTAGTTCCTCTTAGGGATCTAATCATTCTTTAAAATATGTAGATGAGCTTAAAAGATGTAAAAAACTATTTATCATATCTTTGGAGAACATGATTAAAGGATTAAATAATTTATAAGATGAAATTATCATTTTGAAATGTATCCTACGTGGGGGATTTTTTTGTCTCAATTGATAAGGTTAGGATATTGTAGGTTGATATAGATGACAAGGATGGTGTGATAATAAAATAGGCTTGTGGTGGTAATATCTTTGAAGGGACTAGTGATGAAATCTAATTCACTATCATCAAGGTCAAAATATTTTACATACCCTTGTACTCTGTTAGATCATTATTCGACCAATGTGAAGATAGTAGTGGAAAAGGAAAGACTTAATGAAGGTAGAAAAAATAAAAATTCATCTTAAACACATATACAATAAAGGATTAATATTTTAATGAGAAAATATTTAGCTTTAGAGAAATAAATAAATAGATTCTATAAGATACCTCTAGCAATAGATAATTGGAACAAAATTGTAAAAGGTTGGAAAATCGTATTCAAGACTATAGGAGAGAGAAAATCTATGTGTAGTAGAAAGTATGAGAATTCCCTCCAAGAAAACCTCATTGAGTAAGAATCTGAGTTGAAAAGTAACCCAAAAAATGAAGATCTAAATGAAAATTTGATATTTAACAAATGGGCGGGTGCATGAAGTTGGGTTACACTTTTGTGGCCAACTCCAAAAAAAAATTGAAACTGACATAACATGCTTGCGTTATGTCATTTTAAAAGAAAAAAAAAGTGAAATCTATTCATTTTCTCTTGTCTATTTTTCTGCTCTGCCTGCGGCCAAAAACCCTCATTTTTGTGCTCATGTTCTAGGAAGAGGAATTCTACAAAATTCATCAACAATAGTTGCTTTTCCTTTGCAAAGATGGTGCCACAATGACGAAGAGGTGCAGGAGGTAAGTATTGTTTTCTATTTGTTTTGAATTTCTTAGTTTCAAGTTGATTTTGTTTGTTTTAGGTTAGATTTGATTATTTTTTTAAAATTTGTAAGAGATACAAATGATCCTGCAAATCCTCAAAATCCTCAACAAGAAGAACAGGAAAATCCTCCTCAATAGAATCCTCAACAAAATCAACCTCCCCCAACAATCACTCAACACCCTCCTGGCACTCAACAAAATTTGAGGAGTGAAATTGAGAACAACAAAAAAAAAATTGAGGATCTTATCAATAGGTTGATTGATCCAAATGCTTCAACCGCAAAAACAATGACACTAGAAAATTCAATGAAAGAGATGTTAAAAAATGTAGATTCAATAACCCAACAAATAACGGGATGGCAAGATAGGAGGCAGGCAGCTAGGGCATATTATGCAGATAAACTATCAGATAAACAAGTAAAATATTTAAAAATTACTAAAGGTGATTTGTGCTCTTTATTCACTGACCCTAGAACAAATCAAAATATTAGCCTCAATGCAAAGAGGTTTCCTATTCATTGGTGCCACCACCAAGAGATTAGGAACCATTTTTATGATAGGTGGTACTTGGTCTTTGATTACCAATTATGAAGTCCCCCAATATTTTCTTAGGAAACTATACGGTGAGTTCGTATTGAACCAAATCCCAAATTATTTTGATATGAGGGAGTTCCAAGGGAGAGGTGGGGGGTCAGCTCAGGATAGGCCCGGTGTACAGCCAGATCCTAGGTGACAAGGGAGATGGCCTCTCGCTAGGACGCCTTGTGAGCACATTGTTATGCTTGCCATTGCGAAGGAGAGTGCTGACATAGAGACATTGCAGGAGATCAACACTTTGACCCAGAGTGTCATCCATCATACTAGCCCTATTGTACAACGCCATCTAGGGGAGTCTTCGGGTGGTGGCCTTCGAACCCATGTGTGTCAATCTTGTGGGGCGACTTGTTCATATGACCCCACTGGCACTCAGGAGGCTACTACGCAGGATCCGTATGCTGCTATGCAAGATCCGTATGCTACTACATAGGATCCGTATGCTGCTACAGGGATGGAGAGGATGACTGGAATTTTGCATCATGCATATGGAATTGATAGTTAGGTAAAAGTCAACATGTTCATTGAATTTAATTTTCTAAATTTTTTTTTTGAAATGCAAGACTAACTAATTTAGTTTTATTATTTTAATAAAATTACAAGATCCACGATTTTGGGCTGGATACACCGGTCCTCCACCTACTTATTTTTGTAGTACACCTATCAGTGGGGTATGTAACTAGTAAACAATTATAAATTTATTACATGTTAATAGCATTGTTTTACAAATGGTATTTTAATACATGTGATTTTGGATGTTGAACATGCTAATATTGGCGGTTTCAAGCAAACACCTCCTAGTGCTAGTGGATTTACTCAAGCGTACACAGAGGTAATAGAATAAAGAGAACTTAACTAATGAATTCTACTTAATATATTTTTGTAGTTTATATTCATATTGTTGGCTACGTTGCATTACATATCATTCAAACTCAAAGCATTACTTCAAATTCCATAACTAATAACTATATGTTGATAGATGACAAAATTTCAACTGTACAATATAGTTGTTTAGAAAGTCAACATAAGCAACACGATGCAATTACTTCACATGGAGGCATGTGCTTGCAAAGGTGCACCAGAACGACAAACTATGGATGCTTGGAAAAATCTATGAAACTATAATAGTAAGCAATAGCATAGACAAGGCAGTTAGTGATGCAGAGCATCATATCAAAAAACTCAATCATCAAGGTACATCTGATGCAGAGCATCCAACAAACACCATCAACATCATTTCTTCAAGGGATTTCAATCCCAAATAGAATTAGGAGAAGATCAAATATAATTTCATCAGAAATCTACTTTTCATTCAACCGAAATCCACTCAAATTCTCTTAAGCCATTCAGGCCATTCATCATTCCACTAATTGGTATTCCAGTTGACTCATTCAAAGAAAAACCATATTAAAGAAAAATTTGACTTAATCAGTTAGATTCTATGGACATCAAATCTGCAAATGGTTAACAATATTAACATAATATCATCATGTTAGTCCTTTGAAAAACATTAGATTTAACATCCCTATGAAATACTTGACTATGATAAAATATGCAAACTAGATAAAACAAAGATAATGAAATGCAAGCATATAAACATAATCAAAACTTCATTTCATAGTGGATTGGTGCTATTGTTGAAAATAGCCCTTTCCCAATCCTTGATAGATAAGCTAGATGATGATGATAAGATGGGAAAAATCAGTTCTCTTGAAGAGAGTGACTTTACATGAGTGATTGTGGAGATTTTTGTGGAGTTGTGGACAAAATCAGTTCTCAAATGCCCCTAAATTACCAAACTTATGGAGAATGTGGGACTAAAGATAAACCAATGGGAGAGGCCACTTGTCATCATGTGAGTGGTTGATGCATGGCTGCAAGAGATTTGGGAAATGTGCCCATGAGGAGGGAGAAATTCAAATTTGTTGTGATATAAATGTTGAGTTTGACTTGTGCAGGGGACATGTAAGAGCCATGTAAGAGCTTATAAATGACTTGTTGGATGTACATTTCAACTTTCCTTTTGAATTCAAACATGATGGAATATTCCTCATGGATGCCATGTTGAGTAAAATTGCTGATTTAAATAAAAATAAATTGATTTATTTGTGCAAGTGGCATTATCTAGAGGATGTGACATGCATTAGATTAGATTTAATCAGGATTAATTAGCTAGGATGATGATTAGGATGTTTGACCTCTTTGACTTGAATATTTGGATTTATTTAAATCAGAAAAGGATGGAAATGACTTTTGAGATTTTAATTAAATAAAGTCCTGGTTTATTTAATTAAATGGATGATGCAAGATAAAGGTTGAATGATTTATGAGAGATGAAATGCTATTATTTGATTAAACCATTGGATTGGTACCTTATGCATGGCCCCATTCTATAGATTCACATCATTCTCAACCACTATAAAAACCACATAAACCTAATTATTGACACTTGAACAATTCATCCTTTCATTTATTCACCAAGGCAACAAATCAACTAAACCATACCTCACTATTATCAGTCCATTATAAAGCACTGTACTCACCATATTTTGACTGCAGTAGTCTATTTATAGGTTAAAAACTCCTGCTACAACAGAATCTTGATTATCATCTTGTGGTTAATAACCAATTTGCTCAAAAGGCTTCATAATACTCCCCATCCAACCATCAAAGCCACCAAACCTATCTTGTACACCTTAACAAAATTTAGTAACATCAATCATATCATTAGTTTGATAGTAACCAAGCACTCAATATCATCCTTTCCATTGTTTAAGAAACAAATCTTTGTTGATCAAGGCAAATATCATATTCCTTTAGTAGGTCTGTCAACCATTGAATCGGGTAGTTACATTCCTATCTCAAAGCTTATTAAAAAACTCAATGCACATTTAGAAACACTTTCCAACACATCATAACATATCAAAGTTCTTAGATGTTTGACATAAAGAAAATCATCAGATTTCAGACTGTCCTTTGAAGAAAGGCTAGTAGATTAGGCTTGATTTACAAAGGAGACCCCTTCAAAACCATTTCAAATCACTCAAAACCTCAAAACAGTCTTCAAGCATGTCTTATAACTCAAGATTTCACCATTTATAGGGATTGAAAACCATGAAAATGTTCTGATCCAATAAACCCTCATTTATATGGTGTAAAAGCACAAATCAAGGAGGGTTTTGTGAAAAATACTCTTGCAAACCTCTATTTCTCTGGCCACCACCTGGAACATGATTTTTTATGTCTACCAAGACCTTCTACATCATTTCCAATCCCCTACAAGCTTTATTTATTCATGATCCATGACTGTAGAATCACTTTGTGTAGGAAAATCCTCTATTTTCTAGTGTAGCAACAACTCCACCATGGTATTCTTGATTTTCCCCGCACTTAGAATCATCAAAACATGCAAAAAATCCTAACATTAACCTACTCCACCAATTTAATTGACCTACATTGGTGGAGTAGTGAAGAAAAACCCTATTGGACTCTCAAACTTGCTTCTAAAAGGACTCTGTTGGGCACTTAAAACTGCTTCTTATTCTTTTGTTTCCTAAAACTAACCAAGTGCAACTCTTGAAATTGGAAACTAACTCCTCTTTACATGTATTCACACTATGATTTAACTTTGGGTGTTCCTAAATTACCAACACAAGAAAAGAAAACAATGGAGTAATGCTGCAAACTCAGAAACAGGGAATTTTTATTTCAAAATCTAATTACAAGAACACAAACTTCTACTTTTTCTCACCTTTACATGCCTTTTAAAGATATTTCCTTTTCCACAACTATCTTTCCATCAGTTGAAACTACCCCTTTTAACCCTTAATATGCCTAATTTCCTTGTTTTTGTCAATTTAACAACTTTTAACAATATTACATTATTGCATTTTTTGCATTTTCCCACTTTGACCACCTAGAACTTACCCATAACCTTAAATACATTCAAATAAGACCTCATATGACCTTGAAAATGCTTTAAATCATTTTTCCATGACCTTTTGTGATTGACTGAATACAAATTTGAACACTCATCCCTTTTGTAAAATTGAAAAGTATTTGATGACCTAGGTGCTCCTGCACCAACATCTGACCCAATTGAATCAGGAGAAGATCAAATTGAATAAGTAACTAAAATTTCTTTCTATTTTCATCAAAAATCACATTGTTTCATTTGCAAACCACAAGGAAAAAATAAGCCAAATCATTTCAATACTTCTTATCATCCTCAAGCTTCAAACATCTTATTTATCAGCAAAAATGACTAATCCATGCACAAGAAACCTAATTAGAGTCACTAAACAATCCACTCTTTCATCATTCACCAAGGTACCCTTCCACTCAATTTTCTTTACCTAGGAAAAATAACCAAAAAAAATCTTTCATGTTACAACCTATATCCATCAGATCCTAACACACCTTTGTCATCATCAATTTATCTGAATTCAAAGCAAAAAACTGATAAAGAGCTCTAAATATTTCAATTCCTTAAACAACTCAGCAAATTTTCACTTTTACCAACTAGTTCCTCAAGACCAAGTTACTACAATCAACCATTTACACCTCAATCATTTCATCTGACTTCCAAGACATTACTCACATCATGTTTATTGACTAAGCTTATTCTATGCACAAATCAATCCCTACAAAGGAGGGCTTATTGCATAAGGTACTTACAAACCTTAAATACTCCTACCACCACCACAAAAACCATGGAAATAGCCCGCATAAGCTTTAGAAATGGTGCAGAGTGGCAGGGAAGGAAAACTCACAATCACAAATGGCAAAGTCACTCCACTGAATGCTTCTCTCAAATACTCTTATGAGGAGTCCTAAACTCCACTATTCTTTAAGAGATCCATCCACACACCTAGGGTTCACAACTTAGACCACTCACAAAGCTTGAAAACATTTGGATCATGTATCATGAAGTCAAAAAAAGGCTTAACAACCCTTTGGCATTTAGGTTTCAACAAACACCCATCACTATGGTGACTTAGACCTCACTCTCTCTTAAGGCTGGAAACCCTTGCTCGGTAGGATAGTTAGAATAAAAACATAAAGAATACTATTAAGACACCAAACCTATGGATTCAGACCCCTAAGATGGACCCCTACAAGGTTCCAAAACCCTTCCTCTTGACTATCAAAACATCACTCACAATGGCCCTTTCTACCACTGCTCCAAAAGGCATAATTCACAGACCTACACCTAGGTCTTGAATATCTTGGCTCTCCCCTTCACCACAAAGCCCAAATTAAAAATACTAAAATTTCTCCACACCTGTTTCCACCATTCCTAAGTGCCTCTTAAACAGATTCTTCAAAATCAAGCAAAAACTCTTTTTTTTTGCTTGTCAATTATGCTTGCCACATAGAGATGTCAAGCCAAAATTCATGCACAACTTCCAACAATGAGCCTGTTGTTCTCCAAAACGTTGAGGATATGATATTACAACCTTATATCTTCCATCCCACTGAGATTTAGCAATTTTACAATGTGGGAATGGAAGAAATATACATTTTTCACCCAAAACACTAATTTTAAGGGTTTTCAGACCACCCAATAGAGAAATTGGAATATCTCCCTTGATAATCAATGAAATATCACCACTCCAATGCAAAAGGAAAGCTTATTCAATTACCTATCCAACCATTATGGGCTTGGATCATGAAAGTGAACATACAATCCGTACCAAGTACAGGATAAAAAAATTCTTTAAAAAAACACAGGAAAAACAACAAACTTCTTATTGAAACTTATTCAAAACATCAACATCAACCTTGCCTCAACCAAGAGAGGCATATTTGAAGTCTTAAAAACTCCCTCCAACTTCTTGCAACTGTCTTTTGAAAAGAGAGACGTTGGAAAACAACTAATCTCATGCTTTGACTTCTAATTGCCTAGTTAAGGCAATGTGAGCAACTTCTACCAACTTGACCACAAAGAGCCTTCCAAAATGTGTCAAAGGAATTTAAAACCTTGTAAAAAAGTAAGGTGACTCCCCTCAGGTGTCTAGATATAGCAAGGCATCCTTTTTCCTTGTTTTTCCAAGATGCACTAGACTTACAAAGGAGGATGGAGACCTTGTTGTACAAAGAAGTTGGTCACCAAGACCAAAAACTCAACCAAAAACCTAGAAGACCTACTAAAAAGCATTGAAATGGTCCATAAGACCTTATTCCATCCATAAAACAAGAAACAAAACATGAAAAATTATTCTAGATCCCTTAGACCCATGGGTTGTCCTATACCATACTCCCAAGCAAGAAAAAGATCTCAAGTCCTCTTTGAGATCAGGTCTTCTACAGTAGTTCCATGTTGTTTAATATCATTTTCTAGCATCCATGTTGCTTCCTCTTCAGGTAGACCTTACCATTTGACCAGGCATTCCTTGTAAACCTTCCTTCTAGTCTTCTTTGTCTCCTTAGTGTTTAGGATGCATTCAAGAGTCATAGGTTGGTTGGGGGGTAGTTCCTTCACCCAATATTCATCCTCCATTGCTATTGTACCTAATCCATTACTTGCATTCACAGAAGCTTTGAAAGGATACAAGTCAGAAATGTTGAGGATAGGAGAGATTGCCACCCCAAGAGGTAGCTCTATTTCATAAGCATTTTGGCCAAACTTGTGGACCACCTTGCAAGGTCCTATCTTCTTCATCATGAGTTTGGTATACTTTCCTTTTGGAAGTCTCTCCTTCTTCAAGTATGCCATCACCAAGTCTCCAACCTTGAATTGGAAATTCCTCTTCTTTAAATCTTCCTTTTCCTTATACTTCTCAACATTCTTTTGAAGGGTTTCCTTCACTTGTTGATGAATATCCCTGATTGTAACAACAAAGTCCTCACCTTGAGCAATTTTCTTAGCAAATCCTTATAGATCTCTTAGTTCATAGACCCCTCTAGGGTGCATGCCATAGACTACTTCAAAAGGGCTTCTACCAATGCTCCTATTCATGGAGTCATTATATGCAAATTCAGCCTAAGGTAAAATTAGATCCCAAGCTTGTCCATGATCCTTGGTAAGGCATCTTAAGAGGTTTCCCAATGATCTATTCACCACTTTAGTTTGTCCATCCATTTGTGGATGGTATGCTAAACTAAAGGACAAATTTTTGCCTTGAGTTTCTTCCACAAGGTCCTCCAAAAGTGACCAATGAATTTAGAATCCCTGTCAGAAACAATGCTTAAAGGCAGTCCACGTATCCTAACAACCTCCTTAAAGAAGAGACCTGCTATATGAGATGCATAATTGGTGCATTTTCAAGGAAGAAAATTGCCATCTTACTAAATCTATCAACTACCACAAAGATACTATCAAAACCTCTTTGGGTTCTAGACAACCCCAAGAAAAATTCCATACTTACACACTCCCAAGGCCTATTGGGAATGGGCATGGCTGATAGAGTCCTGCATTTGATGAAGTTCCCTTTTCCCTTTGACATATTGTGTAGCCTTCCACATACCTTCTCACATCCACCTACAACTTTGGCCAATAGTAAAATATCCTAACTTGTTCCAAGGTCTTGTCAAGGCCAAAGTGACCTCCAAGACTCCCACTGTGTTTCTCCTTTATGATATTCTCCCTCATTGAGCATTTATGCACACACAATTGGATTCCTTTGAAGAGAAAACCATTCTGCAATAAAAATTCAGAGAATTCACCATAAAAAGAATTCAAATGTTGCTCACAAACATTGTATACCTCCTTGAAATCTGAATCTTCTTGATACATATCCTTCAATGCTTCAACCCCCATGCTTTGGAGTTGGATCTCTTGCACTACAAGTTCGATTCTACTGAGAGCATCTACCACCTTATTTTCTTAGCCATTCATATGCTTTATTGTGAAAGTATAGGCTTGCAAAGACTCTACCCACTTCATGTGCCTATGATTGAGTTTTCCCTGTGCATTCAAAAAACTCAAGGCATGATTAATAGTATAAACAACAAATTATTTAGGTAACAAGTAGTGCCTCCACTTTTTGATGGCTTGGACCATAGAATACAATTCCAAATCATAGGAAGAATACTTCCTCTTTGCTTCATTCAACCTCTCACTGAAAAATGCAACCCTTCTTCCTTCTTGGCTCAAAACAACCCCTATTGCTTGATTGCTAGCATCACACTCAATGGTAAAAAAATTATCAAAATTAGCGAGCACAAGTATAGGCTGTTGTGCTACTCTCATTTTCAGATATTCAAACCCTTTATTAGCCTCATTGGTCCAAGAAAACTTACCTTTGTTACCTCCTTTGATGGTGTCCAAGATTGGTGCACAAATTTGGCTAAAGTTCTTGATGAACTTTCTATAAAAGCTTTCTAGTCCATGGAAGCTTCTCACATCTCCCATGGATTTTGGTGTTGGCCAAGTAAGAATAGCATCCACCTTTGAAGGATCCATCTTCAAACTTCCCTTGGAGATGAAAAAACCAAGGTAGACTAGTTCTTCCTTCATGAATTCACACTTTTTCATGTTGATCAACAACTTCTCCTCTTGTAACCTCCTTAGTACCATGTCAAGGTGCTTCAAATGTTCTTCTTTAGACCTGCTAAACACAAGGATGTCATCTAAATAAACTACAACAAAATTTCCAATGAAAGGTCTCAATACCTCATTCATAAGGCACATAAATGTACTAGGGGCATTTGATAACCCAAAGGGCATCACCAACCACTCATAGAGCCCTTCATTAGTCTTAAAAGTTTTCTTCCATTCATCCCCCTCTCTGATCCTTATCTAATGGTACCCGCTCTTTAGATCAATCTTGGAAAAGTAAGATACTCCTGATAAACAATCCATGAGGTCCTCCATTCTTGGCATCAAGAACCTATATCTGATTGTGATCCTATTAATGGCTCTTGAATCAGTGCAAAGCCTCCAATTCCCATCCTTCCTTGGTGCTAGGATAGTAGGAACAAAACATGGGCTCAAACTCTTCCTCACTAGCCCTTTATCCATCAACTCTTGCACTTGTCTTGCAATCTCCTCATTTTGAGCAGGTGTCATCTTTTATGCGGCCTTATTGGGCAATGTATCCCCTAGAATTAGATCAATATGGTCGCTTATATACCTAATGGGAGGTAGGGAACTAGGTAATTCATTCACCATTATGTCCTTGTACCTTTCCAACAACTCTTGGACTTCCTTTGGTGCATCTTCCTTCTTATTTGTGGGTAGATCTGCTTCAACTTTTGGCTTCATAATCAGGAAGAATCCTCTTCCTCCTCCTTCCTTCAAGGTCCTCATGAACTCCTTCTCACCCACCATCAAAACACTAGGCCCTTCATGCTTTTCCTTGTCTTCTTCTAGGAGAGGTGAAAGGTTGTAAGTCTTCCCATCCTTCACAATGGAGTATGTGTTCTTCTCCCCATCATGCTTGTTCTTCCTATCAAACTACCAAGGCCTACCAAAAATATATAGTTTAATAATTGTACTCAAAATTTTGTTCATAGATCTCATATATTATAAGTCATGACGTGGATTGCTATTGTAACTTTTTTGTGATTGAATAATTTGTTGTTTTATTTTCAGATGTTGGTTGTGGAAACACCTCCAAATGTTACAAGGGAAATGGATATCGATGTTTCATCCACTATACAATCCTCGATGGCTCTGATAGAGGAGGTATGAGGCAAATTAATAAATTTCAATTTACATTCGTTGTTATAGATGTTAGTTCTAGTGAAAAATAAAACCATTATTGATTTGTAGTTTAATTCCTATTTGGATGGTTTATACAGGGCTTAAGCATGCCTGAGCATCGACATGCAAATATTTCCATCGCGGAGAGTGATCATGAGATGGACGTAAGTGATTATTTTGTTAAATATATCATTTTTTATAATGTAATTTCTATATATTAATGTCTTTACTTCTTATTGTAATAGTTAAAAATTCACTAGGAGCTAAACTGTAGGAGGAGCAACAAGAGCACTCCTCAAGCACAACAAAAATGAGTGACAAACTTATCGCCATTGGATCACCAAACAAAGGGAAATAATTTATTTCCAGAGCATGGAGAGAAATGAATTTTGATTCCAGAGCCCTTTGTTGTATGCCTAGACATGGCAATTTTGTACATATCTTGTATTGGAAATATTTGACATTGTATGCCTATATGGCTATTTTGTAACTATATTTTATACGTATATCGACATATGTTGATGTATTCGTACATGACTATTTGGTTAATACAAATATTTTTTATCGATGGTGTCCATATTTGCTCTTTTTGACAATGTGAAAAGCATGGCTGCATACAGATTAGGAAAAAGACTTTTCCTTTTAGATTAGCAATGCATGGAAGTTTCAAAAAGTATCCTTGATATTACAAAAAATTATGTGTTTATACCATAGAAACAAAAATCTTTTGGGGAAAAAATCAGCAAACCAAAAGTGTAAGATTTTTTGAAAAAATCAGGAAAAAGTCTAGAACAAATCCGAAAACAATCATATTTAAAGAAAAGGGTAAAACAAAGTAGAACAAGAGATAAATTTTTTTTTAAAAAAAAATTAAAGGAATTTCCATACCATAGAGATATAGAGAGCAAATAAAATAAAGAGTTTAACTAATAAATTGTAAAAAATAGATTTTTGTAGTTTATATTCATATCGTTGATTACATTGCATTGCACATATTTCAAACTCAAAGCATTGCTTCACATTGCATAACTAATAACTAGATGCTAATTAGATGACAAAATGTCAATTACAATATAGTTTTTACAAAGTCAACCTAAGTAGTTATGCAATTACTTCACATTGCATAATTAATAGCTAGGAGCAGCTCCCAATTGCCTTTGCTTGTCATGGAATTCTATGAGACCGCATTTCTTTGAGGCATTTTTTCAAACAATTCACTGCCTTGTCTATACTACCACAATTTTGATACATGTATACCAAAGCATTTTTCCAAATAGTTCACTACCTTGTTGCTATGGCTGAAAGCCTAAAACAAGTGCTTTCGAACAAGCTATGGATGCTTGGAAAAAATCTATCAAAAGCATAATAGTAGGCAATATCATAGACAAGAGAGTGAGGTCTTTGAAAAAATGCCTCAAAGAAATGAGGTCTCATGGTGATGGAATGCCATGACAATCAAATTCTTTTGATTGTCATGGCATTCCATCACCATGAGACCTCATTTCTTTGAGGCATTTTTTCAAAGAGTTCACTGCCTTGTCTATGCTAACACATTTTTCATACATGTCTATCAAAGAATTTTATCAAATTGTTCATTGCCTTGCTGCTATGGCTAAAAGCCTAAAATAGGTGCTTTTGAACAAGCTATTGATTGTCATGGCATTCCATCACCATGAGACCACATTTCTTTGAGGCATTTTTTCAAACAATTCACTGCCTTGTCTATGCTACCACATTTTTCATACATTTTTACCAAAGCTTTTTATCAAATAGTTCACCTCATTGCTGCTATCGCTAAAAGCCTAAAATAGGTGCTTCCAAACAAGCTATGGATGCTTGGAAAAAATCTGTCAAAGCATAATAATAAGCAATAGCATAGACAAGGCAATGAACTATTTGAAAAAATGCCTCAGAGAAATGTGGTCTCAATGGTGGTGGAATGCCATGACAATCCATAGCAATTTTATTGTCATGGAATTCATCATGCCATTCCATCACCATGAAACCACATTTCTTTGAGGCATTTTTTCAAACAGTTCACTGCCTTGTCTATGCAACCACATTTTTCATACATGTTTACCAAAGCATTTTATCAAATAGTTCACCTCCTTGCTACTATGGCTAAAAGCCTAAAATAGGTGCTTCCAAACAAGCTCTGGATGCTTGGAAAAAATCTATCAAAGCATAATAATAAGCAATAGCATAGACAAGGCAGTCAACTATTTGAAAAAAAGCCTCAAAGAAATGTGGTCTCAATGGTGGTGGAATTCCATGACAATCCATAGCAATTTGCTTGTCATGGCATTCGTCATGCCATTCCATCACCATGAAACCACATTTCTTTGAGGCATTTTTTCAAACAGTTCACTGGCTTGTCTATGCTACCACATTTTTCATACATGTCTACCAAAGCA
The DNA here is from genome assembly GCA_007258455.2 of Sequoia sempervirens. NCBI lineage: Eukaryota > Viridiplantae > Streptophyta > Pinopsida > Cupressales > Cupressaceae > Sequoia > Sequoia sempervirens. The sequence goes on from VDFB02105785.1 coordinate 55,416,549, forward strand.
TTTTATCAAACAATTCATTGCCTTGCTGCTATGGCTAAAATCCTAAAAAAATTACTTTCAAACAATCTATGGATGCTTGGAAGAAATCTATCAAAGCATAATATTAAGCAACAAGCTATGGTCTTATCATTTTTTTCACACGAAAATCAACGTGATTTTATTCACATTTTTTTGCAGGTTATAGACACATTTTATTTTGGAAATTTTGTTGTTTTAAATGAAATTCAAGTTTATGGTGGTTTTTTTGTTTATATGATGATATGTGATATTCTAATCCTAATTCATGCTTCTAGGTTGCATAGATATATATTTTGTTTTTACATGTTTTTTGTACCAACGAACCCAAAACGAACTAAACCCCACTCCAAAAAAAATTGGCCAAACCGGTGAACTGCACCCCCAAACTTGAACCTCAAAACCTATTCCAACACTCTTCATTTTTCCTGCACAAACTTAATTGACCACCAAATTATGTTGCCCCTTGACTTTACCCATGTTTACTCCCTCAAACCTCTCTTTTTCATTCAAAACCCCTATTTTCCCAACTAGGGCATGTCATTCCATAACATACTTTTGACCTCCCCTGTCCTTGCAAACCTTTTGAACACATCAAAATCCACAATCTCACCCTATTTCCAACCTATTCTAACTTATTTTCAAGCAATTTCTTCTTTTCACCTCTTCCAGCCTTGCTTTTAAGGGGCCTCAATTTTGAATTTTCAATAGGGGCAAGCGTTAGTAATCTCTTCCAATGCCCTTACTAATGCTATTTTCTTATTCCTACTCCCTATCCTACTTACATCAGGCCCATATCACCGAGACACGGCCTGAACAATAGGTGGAATGGCCTATTTCAACATACTACACTCAAACCCTTGAGGGATCGATCCAGTTGAACGTAGCTTAGAGTGATTCTGTGTGTTTGGGTGAGAAAGAGGACCATGCCTAGTGTGAAAATGCCTATTCAGATGCATTGGAATAGTTTGTTTGGTCACACGAGTTGCAGAATGAAAGTTGCACCACTTTGAAACTTTCCACTACTTCCATTTGACACTTTTTCCATCAACTAAAATCTGGACACCATAGGAGAACCACTATTAGATAACAAAAACTGAGAGACATTATTGTAGAGAGGTCCAACATGATCCCATGGGATTAGACGAGAAATTTCTAAGCGTCACGGTGTTTGAGTAACCTCATGCTGAAGTTTGCAGCCATTTTTCCCTTTGGACCCTTAAGGGATCGATCTGGTTGAACGTAGCTCGAAGAAATTTCACGTGTTTGGGTGTGACAGAGGACCATGCCTAGCGTAAACATGCCTATTCGGATGTGTTGGAATAGTTTGTTTGGTAACATGAGTTGCAGAATGAAAGTTGCACCACTTTGCAACTTTCCACTGCTTCCATTTGACACTTTTTTCATCAACTGAAAATTGGACACCACGGGAAAACCACTCTGAAATAACAAAAACCAAAAGAGGTTATTATAGAGGGGCCCAACATGATCCCATAGGATATGCAAGAAGTTTCTAAGCATCACAGTGTTCGAGTAACTTCATGCTGAAGTTTGCAGCCATTTTTCCCTTTGGACCCTTAAGGGATCGATCCAGTTGAATGTAGCTCAGAGTAATTCCACGTGTTTGGGTGTGAAAGAGGACCATTCATAGCATAAACATGCCTATTCAAACACGTTGGAACAGTCCGTTTGGTCACACAAGTTGCAGAATGAAAGTTGCACCACCTTGCAACTTTCCACTACTTCCATTTGACACCACAGGAAAACCACTCCAAGATAATGAAAACCCAGAGAGGTTATTATAGAGGGGCCCAATGCAATCCTATAGGATCAAATGAGAATTTTCTAAGAATCATGGTGTCTGAGTAACCTCATGCTGAAGTTTGCAGCCATTTTTCCCTTTGGACCCTTAAGGGATCGATCCGGTTGAATGTAGCTCAGAGTGATTCCACATGTTTGGGTGAGAAAGAGGACCATGCCTAGCATAAAAATGCCTATTCAGATGCATTGGAATAGTTCGTTTCATCACATGAGTTGCAGAATGAGAGTTGCACCACTTTGCAACTTTCCACTGCTTCCATTTGACACTTTTTCCATCAATTGAAAATTGGACATCACGGGAAAACCATTTCGAGATAATGAAAACCGAGAGAGGTTATTTTAGAGGGGACCAACATGATCCCATCGGATTAGAAAAGAAGTTTCTAAGCATTACGATGTCCGAGTAACCTCATGCTGAAGTTTGTAGCCATTTTTCCCTTTGGACCCTTAAGGGATCGATCCGGTTGAACGTAACTCAAAGCGATTCCGCGTGTTTGGGTGTGAAAGAGGACCATGATAATGTGTAAAAATTCCTATTTGGATGTGCTGGAATAGTTCATTTGGTCACATGAGTTGTAGAACAAAAGTTGCACCACCTTGCAACTTTCCACTGCTTCCATTTGACACTTTTTCCATCAACTGAAAACTAGACACCATGGGAAAACCACTTTGAGATAATAAAACCGAGAGAGGTTATTGTAGAGGGGTCCAACAGGATCTCATAGGATCAAATGAAAAGTTTCTAAGCATCACAGTGTCTAAGTAATCTCATGTTGAAGTTTGTGGCCATTTTTCCCTTTGGACCCTTAAGGGATCGATTCGGTTGAACAAAGGGTCTATACTCTAAACTTATCCAAGCCTTATTAACTCTTGAGGCAGAAATTATAAGGTGTCAAAACTTCAAAATACATAATCATATCTCAGTTATACCACCGTACAATGGGTAAACCACAAAACCCTCTATTGTAGCCTAAACCCTAGGGGTTTATTGAAAATGATACTTCCAAAGCTAACCACAACCTAAAAATTACTCAAAAAAGATTGTGATACCCTACACAAGCTCAAACAATCATAAAATAACGCTTCCCTACACAAAAACACAATTTGACTCTTCAAAACCACCATTTTTCTTAAAGAAACTCACTTTTACACACATGGGTTTCACACCCATCTCACTTTCAGACCTTCCCAACACTAACACATAATTCCCACACCTTAATAATGTTAGTGCAAACCCATTCCTCAAGTTATAGAGGCTACAAAAAGAGGAATGGGTCAAAAATCCATTTTTATTGACTCAAAACCTTCAAATGTACAAGTTCGGGTCAGTTTTAGTAAATTGATGATATTCTACTCCTTATTTTCCTTGATGAACAAAACCTACTAAATGGTGCTCCTGCACCAATCATACATTGACCTTCTTGTCCCTCCTAAATTTTGGACCACATCCATTACCTCCACATAAAACTCAACATCATTGGTCTTCTTGGTTCCCATGCCTTGATATGGTTATGCAAATGAAAATGAAGCAAAGAAATCATCTCCTTGTCCATTGGCTAGAAGAATGCATGCTTAATGTTTTGATACATGATATTAGCTATCTCATCTACTCTCATGGTTGAATACCGAAATCTAGTATGGTGGGCCTTTAGAGTTCCAGTCATCTTTCTTCCTCTTCCACCAAATGCTAGCCTGGTCCACACATCTGCCAGCCTAATTGACTTTGTTTTTGAAAGCTGAAGTTTCTCCTGAGTCACTAGTGTTGCTCTATCTGCCTTTTCAAACTCTTTTATTGCTACAAATCATCTCTGGGATTTAATCATTTGTACCACATGTGGTTGATGTGCTTTGAATCCTTGCATCTAAAGGAAATTTCTTCAACATAAATACTCTCTCAAGTTTAACAATCATACATTGACCTTCTTGCCCATCTTAAAGTTTGGACCACATCCATTACCTCCACATAAAACTTGACATCCTTGGTCTTCTTGGCTCCCATGCCTTGATATGGTTATGCAAATGAAAATTAAGCAAAGTAATCACCTCCTTCTACATTGGCTAGAAGAATGCATGCTTAATGTTTTGATACATGATATCAACTCTCTCTTCTGCTCCTATGGTTGAATATCGAAATACAATATTGTGGGCCTCTAGAGTTCTAGTCATCTTTCTTCCTCTTCCACCAAATGCTAGCCTGATCCACACATCTTCCAACCTAATTGGCTTTGTTTTTTGATAGCTAAATTTTCTCCTGAGTCACCAATGTAGCTCCCTCTTCCTTTTTAGACTCTTTCATTGCTACAAATCATCTTTGGGATTTAATCATTTGTACCACATGGTTTATGTGCTTTGAATCATCAGTAATAGTCTTCAAAATTGGTTACTAGTACAAGTTCATTCTGCTTTCATAATACTTTACAACCATGGAGTTCATCCATTCCTTGATGCCATCAAGTGAAGATTGAGGAATGGCGTCAATGCAGAGTACATCCCGCTTGAAGTCTTTGAAAGCAATAGCCATATCAAATTCCTTTTGCCCAAGTCCTACTCTCTCAGGGTTCATAATCTCAATCTCACTAATAGTGATTACTACTAAGAAAGGTAATTCCACCAACTCTACCAAAAAATTTACCATAAGAATAATAAAAGCATAGGCTTTGAAAGGAACTCCATGAAAACCAAGCTCTCTAAATGGTACATATCAAAGTCTATTTCAAAATATTTTAGATGAGGCTACTCCCATAGCTCTCTTACTCGCTTGACAAATCTTTGAAACTCTGTATTGATTTTATTTTCCTATCCCTCTCTTGTTGTTCTTCCTCAATTTCATCAAGATCATACATTGACCTTCTTGACCCTCCTAAAGTTTGGACCACATCCATTACCTCCCATAAAACTAGACATCCTTGGTCTTCTTGGTTCCCATGCCTTGATATGCTTATGCAAATGAAAATGAAGCAAAGTAATCATCTCCTTCTCCGTTGTTGGAAGAATGCATGCTTAATGTTTTGATACATGATATCAAATCTCTCTTCTACTCTCATGGTTCAATACCAAAATCTAGTATGGTGGGTCTTTAGAGTTCCAGTCATCTTTCTTCCTCTTCCACCAAATGCTAGCCTGATCCAAACATCTGCTAGCCTAATTGAATTTGTTTTTGAAAGTTGAATGGTGTAGGAGCACCCACACCTCACCCTAAATTTGTGATTTTTTGATGGTAAATTGGGAGGACAGTTGGTAAATGTTAGTATGTTGAGGTCTTTTTGTCTTGAATAAGGTCTAATAGACCAATCTTTTATGTACTTTGGGAATTAGTAGGTTAGGGTGGACAAATATGCAAAAGCACTCTTGAATTAAATAATTGTTGATATTGCCATAAAGGAAAATTATGTTAAAAGTAGGTGGGAGTGTAGAGAAAGAGTCTAAAAGTCATGTTATAAGGGTTTCTAAGTGGTCCTAGGCCTTTAGAATAATAAATTTGCATGATAAAGCTTATTAAGCAAAACCATTGTTAAATACTAGTATTTGTAGGCTTAATAAGGGTTTGGTGGTTCAAAGGTAGTTATGGGAATTGAAGGAAGATGATTCTCATTTGAAATGTATTAAAAACATCATTTAAGCCTGAATGGGGGTTCAATCAATAGTTTTTTTGAAGATTGGTGCTCTTCACAATGCCTAAAACTAAGGAATTTCAACATTTTTTTGAGTTTTCAGTTTCTTTTCTCTATGTACAGCCTAGTACAGGCCTCTTATGAATAGAAATTCATGAAAAATTGTGGTGGTAGGTCTTAACCTAGATTTCAATCTGTTTTGATACACCTTTGGTTGTTTTAGTGAAAGGAAAATCCATTTTTATTTATTTAGCCTGTATAGACCAGTAGGGTCAGAGTTTACTTTAATTTTTGTGATGGAGCCATTCCTCCTACTGTGGTGAATTGTGACTCAAAGGAAAGGTTTACAATGTGTTTTTTTCAAGTCTCCTTAACTCTTTTAATAATGGTAAGGTTTTTATAGGGTTGGTGATGTTTTAGGTTGAGAATGTGAGATTCTGGCTTGAAATGGAGGAACCAAAGTGATGTTTTTGAGATCTACTAAGTCTAAAGGCTAGGTGAAGGTTTATTATGTGTGTGAAGACCCTAAAAAACTTGTTTGATTCTTTGGTGAGGTTTGGAAGGCCTTGGAGTTGTGAGATGCTAAAAACCCTAGGTATTTGTTAGAAAATTGAGGGTTTTAAGAAATTATGGCTTAGAGGTTTAGTGCTTTTCTAAAACCTATGGAATTGGGAGTTTTGTGACCTATTTGATGACTTTCCAAGAGCTTGTGGGGTTAGAAGAAGTTTAAAGAGTAGTTTGTTTGTAAAACATGGCTAATTTTGTAGCCTTTTTGTAGGGCAGTTTGAAGGATCTCCAGGAAATTGCAAAGAAACCTTGTATGTTTGGCTTGGGAATGGTGTTGGGGGTTTTATTAGATGCTATATTGATGATGAGGTGGTCCTTGAGAGGAATTCTCTAAAATTTAAGCCAAATTGTTGAGTTTGGAAGCCTTTTTGTTGGTAGTTCCAAGATGGCCAAATGATATAAGAAAGGTTGTTGATTTACTGAAATATGATTTGTTTGAGTCTTCTCCACCTTGACTCTGCATCACTAAAGTTTCTCCTGAGTCACTAGTGTAGCTCTATTTTCCTTTTCAGACTCTTTCATTGCTACAGATCATCTTTGGGATTTAATCATTTGTACCACATGGTTGATGTGCTTTGAATCCTTGCGTCTAAATGAAATTTCATCAACACAAATACTGCTACTCTCTGAAGGTTAACAATCTCAATCTCACTAATAGTACATTTACAACCATATTCAAATATTTTCCTTCAAAAGGCTACAAATTCAAATATTGACTTAAATAGCCTTCAAGAGGCTTTAAATAGCCTTTACAAATGATTCTACATCTTTCCAATCATGCCTAACTATTATTTTTGTAACTAACATGAATTATTACATTATAAATCAATTGTGGATGTGTTATGACCTTATTCAATTGAAAAAACTCAAAACACAAAACTAACTTAAAAGATTTTTCGTGAACCAAATTCGCTCAATAACCTTGGTGCCCCTACACCAAATTTCATTATTTCAGTAAATGTCATTACGAGTAAATCTCATTACAATGCCTTAGGTACTCTGTTCTAACAGATATTTTACAATGTCACTCATATATTCGAGATTCTCTTATAATGTCTACATCATAGGTTCTCGTTTAGAGGTTAACTTCAAATGAGAAACTTGAGATTACCTCACAAAGCTTCACACACTCTTTTATAATGGCTTGAAATCAAAATTGAGATTTTTCAAGATCATCAAAATAAGGATGTTGCATTGCTTTTTTGGTTGAGATTCTCTTCGATGACTCCAAAATCAGCATTTTCTACAAGGAGAGACCAATCAATTTTTACTAGTTTAGTTACAGATAGGAAAAGTAAAAGAATAAAAAGAAACAACTCATGTCCAAAATGGAAATGAAATGAAAATAGATGGAAGGCACTTATAGATAGGCATGGTAGTCTCTCAACTTAGTCACTCCTACTCATACATCTTCACTATGAGTTCCAAGATACCTATTGCACACAACACCTCTCATGAATCTAGAATATCTTGAAATTTGAGATGCTCCTATAATTTCTACATCATAGGTGCTCATGATAAGGTTAACTTCAAATGAATAACTTGAAATACATATAAACAAAGTAAAATAAGACATGATATCATTGGCATCAAACAAATTAACATGGATACAAGTATAAATTAATAAGAACCATTGTTCATATACTTACAAATTAATCCAATGAACCATCCAGATATGCTCTACTCTTTATTGTGTCAAGTATTGACTCATGGTCAGACTCATGGACCTTCCACAAGGTCTTGTTCAAAGGTCTACCCCGATATTTTCTCAAACGAACATTGGATACCACAACAAGGTTTGAGTAATGAAGAATCTTATGATGCATGTCAAATTCCTCAAACAACCAATGTTTAACACTCTTATGTGGGTACATTCTAAGCCATGTTCCAGTAACAACAAATGAGCTTGTAGGGTATTTTATGTTTTCTCTATCTATAACTAGGGCTTCCAATTTCTTTTTGGCCTTAACACAATTTCACAAGTAATAGTCTATTCCCTCTTTGTTTTCTTCATTTGCAATAACTGTATAAACATGCCCTGCATTGATATGTGTATAAAATCACTTGAAATTAGTGAACATTACGAATATAGTACAAAGTAAGATAACAATATGGAATTTCAAAAACTAAGCAAGTAGATATATTACCTAGTTGAACTAGATCTAATATGTGGTCAAAATCGACTGATGATTCCATCTATGTTAGTTCCAATGCCATTGGAGGCAATATGTGTGAAGTGGGGTAAGATAACTTGTCAACCATTTGTCAACCCACTCCCCTAACTCACAATCATTCCAGGCTTGCATTGTACATGAAGAACAAAAGCATGCCATCTTACGTGTATCAATACTCCATGAACCTGCATTTGAGCTAAGGAAAGAGTGTAGCTCACTCGATCCTATTAGTGTACAACAATCCTCATATGGTGCAATGTTAGTATCATCCATCAACCAAAAAAATCTACTAACTAAAGCATACCTTCATTACCTAGACCCATCGAAGCATTACACCACTTGACAATTGAACTTGCATCTATCAACTTTGCACTGTCTTTATACTTTAACTCTTCTCATGCTAATGCTCTTTTCACACATCTCATGTACCATCATGCTCCCCCTTTCCATGCCTAGCCTCACAAAATTTTCACATATGTGAAACACCAATAGTGAGATGCATCCTATACAACGAGTAGAACATGTGCGCGTTCTTGAACTGTGCTGCATAGTTATTCGACCATATTATATGCCAACCGTATGCTCTGCCCCTCCGAGCCAAATCACTATAGAACATCTGGAAGAAACCTTGCACGAAATTTGGAGAATGTGTGTGATCATCACTAATATAAAAGTGATACTCCCTCAATACCTTCCTTTAGTCCTTTGTACTATCAGCTGCATGAATGAATGCTATGTGCACAAATATCGAAACCTATGTGGAGTTGTAATATTGTGACTGCACCTCACACTGTGGCTGTAGAGTGTATTTCTCTGCAAAGTCAAACTATGATACTATGCTACTAATTGGAAAGGTGTCCTTGCATACCTTGAATTGCATGTCTAGCCATCGAGCTCTATGGGTATTCCTTGCATACTCATACACTATATTCTCATGAAACATGGACATAAATTGATACATTGGAATCTTCTCAATAACCAAATCACACCTTTTTGCTTGAGACCCATCTTTTTTAGTGTATGCCACTGTTTTATACTTCCTAAAATCTACTAGTTTATGTCCCACCTCATCTGTGCTTTCCATATGTTGACATACTGGCATTCGTTGCAAGCCACCACAATGCTCGCATGAACCATCCAAGCATGTTGTCCTATAGAATATTTTTCCATCCTCTATTTGACATAAAGTTTTTGATAAGAACTCTCTTGAAGATTTTGGTGGGGCTTTTATGCCACAATCCTGCAAAACATCATTAGTATGCAAATCTAAACATATAGAATGATAAACATCATAATGGTTAATTCAATATTTAGTCTACAACAACAAGTAGTGCATGTATGATTTATCTTGACATAAAAAGGTTTACGCATTTCAAAAAATATTTGAGAAATACTAATTTGAGGATAAGCATTTTGAAATTTATGAAAAGATTGGGTTTGAGTCGTATCCAAAAAATGATTTGGATGTGGCTCACGGTTCCGACTACCGATTCTCCTTCTTATGACATCCCTTTGATTCAAAGATGGCCTTGTATTATTCTTCCAATAATCTTCAATTAGTGTTCTCAATGCTTCAACAATTTTTTTTATCTTTATGTGGCAGTCTTCTCAAGAATGCCCATAACTCATTTGAATCAGTGCCCTCAATTCTTTGCCGCCTTTGAATGGCTTTTGATAAAAAATTTCTACTAATTCTCATTTGTTCACTTTTCTTTTTAATGAGACGAGATGTCTTTGTTTGATAGCTTACCAAAGTCGATGTAATGACACATCGGGCAACATTACTATCCTTTGAGCATGAGGTCTTACCCACACTCTCATAAGCATCCATTATATTCTTCACAATAGTGTTTTCACTTGATGCATTTGATGTTCTCAACCCAAGAGTCTTCATGATGTTTCTGTACTTTAAACCCCGCATCATTTGAACAAATAGTTGACATCTTCCAGTCTCATTTAGCCTTTCAAAGAAAATTTTCCAAATCTTATCAGCATATCTTCTACAAGTGCATTCTGGAATCTTACCTTCCATGGGCTACAAAATATCCTTATCAATATTAATCAAAAACGTTGGCTTTCTACGCAAAATTCTAGGTGGTGTTCTCTTAGGTACATACATCTCAACATTATCAATTTCATCAATATTTAATTGAGGTGGGTTAGATTGCGTACCTTCGACTGAGGGTGGAATAGAATACATACCTTGAGGTTCACGCGGGGATGATGGCATACCTTGTTTGTCAAATATGAGTGATGATGTACTCTCAACTTCAGATGTGGTGGATGGTGTCCAACCATACTCACTTGTGGTATATGGTGTCCCTCCATATTCACTTGTGCTTAATGGTGTCCCTTTGTATTCACTTGCGGTAGAGGGTGTGTTTCCAACTATGGTATATGCATCTCCCCTAGCATGACTCTTTCACATTCATGTCCTTTGTGCTGCCAATTTCTTTTCTCTTTTTGACGGTTGAGGTTCCTCTTCAACTGGTTTGTTTTCATCAATCCTTCCCAATTTCTGCTTTTCATGATATTCCCTCATCCATTTTTTCTCTTTATCTTTGAAGGCTTGGAGCTGATCATCTGTTGGTTTTTTCCTTTTAACAGTTCATTTCTTTGGCATGATGAATAATTTTACCTGTGCAAAAAGTGCTAAGTCAAGTCAAATTAACTAATAGTGAATGGTTGTAAAAGTCTATTAAAGAGGGAGACCAATGGCCACCTCTTTCAAACGTTAGTTTTCAATGTTGAAGTGGTTTTTTTTAAGAGGGAAACATTATAAAAGGCCATGATAAACTTTAATGGAGGATGATCTTGGATTGGGCGTCAAACAAAATTGAGCTTTTGGTGACTAAAATTGAGTTTCTGAGTTGGGAAGCATTATTTTATGTTAGATTGAGCATGAGCAAGGTATATTAGGCTTGTTTCAACATTTTTGAAGTTTTGGAGTGTTTGGCAAGTGCTACTTTCAATAAAATATACAGTTTCTAAGCCTAGGGAGAGGGTTTTATGGTTTGGGTGGTAAATGATTGAATCTCTACAATTTAATGCTATAATTTGAAGTTTTGATCGATATAAAGTGACACCCCAAGGTTTCAGGAGATTTGGACAAGTTTTGAAGGTGGTCCCTTTGTAAAAGTGGGCTAATTTGGGCCCTTAAAAGCGTAGAAAACTTAATAATTTGTGCAGTTTGGTACAAAAAAAGCATTGGTGATTGTTGGATATGTTGAAAGGCTCTCTAATGGGTAAAATAAAGGTCCTAGGTCTGTAGAACAACAAATTTGCATAATGAAGCTTATTAAGCAAACCATTGCTAATACTAGTACTTTTAGGCTAAATGAAGGTTTGGTGGTTCAAGGGTGGTTATGGGAGTTGAAGGAAGTTGAGACTCCTGATTTGAAAATGTATGAAAACTATAAGCCTGAATAAAGGATTCAATGAGTTGCTTTTGAGGATTTTGTGCTCTACTCAATGCCTAAACTTTGGAGTTTCAAGTATTTTTTCTGTGTTTTCAATTTATTTTTCCTGTGTACAGCCCAATATAGGCCTCCCATGATTAGAAATTCATAAATCACTATGGTGGTAGGTCTTAACTTGTACTTCAATCTATTTTGAGACTCCTTTGGTTGTTTTAGTGAACGAAAAACTCCATTCTTCATGATCAGCCTGTACAGACGAGTAGGGTATGAATTTTACTTTAATTTAAAGATGGAGCCTTTCCTCCTTCTATGGTGACATGTGATTCATAGGAAAGGCCTATAATATGTTGTTTTCAAGTTTCATGTTTCTTTTAATAGTGGTAAGGTGTCTATAGGAATGGTGATGTTATCTTAAGCTGAGAATGTGAATTTTTGGCATGAAAAGGAGGAACCAAAGTGATGTTTTTGAGATCTATTGAGGCTAAAGGCCTAGGGAAGGTTTATTTTGTTTTTGCAGACCTTGAAAAACTTGTTTGATGCTTTGGTGAGGCTTGGAAGGCCTTGGAGTTATGAAATATAGAAAACCCTAGATATTTATGAGAAAATTGAGGTTTTTTGTATTGGAAACTATTTGAGCATGCAAGGTCCTAAAACCTAGAAAATATTTTGTTTTGAGACCTAAGTAAAGATTATTTTTGGATTTGGGGGTCTGTTGTGAAGTGAGAAGGTTGTGTGGGGAATTATACCTGATTAAGTGACTTTGATATGCTACAACCTAAACAATGTGAATTTTTTGAAAGAAGAGGTCATGATGAAATTTTAAATTTTAAATTTGTTTGTAGATTGGAGTTGTGTGTTTG
>VDFB02105785.1:55429115-55444140 GCA_007258455.2 Sequoia sempervirens
CTTGATTGCTAGCATCACACTCAATGGTAAAAACTTTATCAAAATCGGGGAGCACAAGTATAGGCTATTGTGCTACTCTCATTTTCAGATATTCAAACCCTTTATTAGCCTCATTGGTCCAAGAAAACTTACCTTTGTTACCTCCTTTGATGGTGTCCAAGATTGGTGCACAAATTTGGCTAAAGTTCTTGATGAACTTTCTATAAAAGCTTTCTAGTCCATGGAAGCTTCTCACATCTCCCATGGATTTTGGTGTTGGCCAAGTAAGAATAGCATCCACCTTTGAAGGATCCATCTTCAAACTTCCCTTGGAGATGAAAAAACCAAGGTAGACTAGTTCTTCCTTCATGAATTCACACTTTTCCATGTTGATCAACAACTTCTCCTTTTGTAACCTCCTTAGTACCATGTCAAGGTGCTTTAAATGTTCTTCTTTAGACTTGCTAAACACAAGGATGTCATCTAAATAAACTACAACAAAATTTCCAATGAAAGGTCTCAATGCCTCATTCATAAGGCGCATAAATGTACTAGGGGCATTTGATAACCCAAAGGGCATCACCAACCACTCATAGAGCCCTTCATTAGTCTTAAAAGTTGTCTTCCATTCATCCCCCTCTCTGATCCTTATCTAATGGTACCCGCTATTTAGATCAATCTTGGAAAAGTAAGATACTCTTGATAAACAATCCATGAGGTCCTCCATTCTTGGCATCAAGAACCTATATCTGATTGTGATCCTATTAATGGCTCTTGAATCAGTGCAAAGCCTCCAATTCCCATCCTTCCTTGGTGCTAGGATAGTAGGAACAACACATGGGCTCAAACTCTTCCTCACTAGCCCTTTATCCATCAACTCTTGCACTTGTCTTGCAATCTCCTCATTTTGAGCAGGTGTCATCTTTTATGCGGCCTTATTGGGCAATGTATCCCCTAGAATTAGATCAATATGGTGGCTTATATCCCTAATGGGAGGTATGGAACTAGGTAATTCATTCACCATTATGTCCTTGTACCTTTCCAACAACTCTTGGACTTCCTTTGGTGCATATTCCTTCTTATTTGTGGGTAGATCTGCTTCAATTTTTGGCTTCATAATCAGGAAGAATCCTCTTCCTCCTCCTTCCTTCAAGGTCCTCATGAACTCCTTCTCACCCACCATCAAAACACTAGGCCCTTCATGCTTTTCCTTGTCTTCTTCTAGGAGAGGTGAAAGGTTGTAAGTCTTCCCATCCTTCACAATGGAGTATGTGTTCTTCTCCCCATCATGCTTGTTCTTCCTATCAAACTACCAAGGCCTACTAGAAATATATATAATTTAATAATTGTACTCAAAATTTTGTTCATTAGATCTCATACATTATAAGTCATGACGTGGATCGCTATTGTAACTTTTTTGTGATTGAATAATTTGTTGTTTTATTTTTAGATGTTGGTTGTGGAAACACCTCCAAATGTTACAAGGGAAATGGATATCGATGTTTCATCCACTATACAATCCTCAATGGCTCTGATAGAGGAGGTATGAGGAAAATTAATAAATTTCAATTTACATTCGTTGTTATAGATGTTAGTTCTAGTGAAAAATAAAACCATTATTGATTCGTAGTTTAATTCCTATTTGGATGGTTCATATAGGGCTTAAGCATGCTTGAGCATTGACATGCAAATATTTCCATCGTGGAGAGTGATCATGAGATGGACGCAAGTGATTATTTTGTTAAATATATCATTTTTTATAATGTAATTTCTATATATTAATGTCTTTACTTCTTATTATAACAGTTAAAAATTCACTAGGAGCTAAATTGTAGGAGGAGCAACAAGAGCACTCCTCAAGCACAACAAAAATGAGTGACAAACTTATCACCATCAGATCACCAAACAAAGGGAAATAATTTATTTCCAGAGCATGGAGAGAAATGAATTTTGATTCCAAAGCCCTTTGTTGTATGCCTAGACATGGCAATTTTTTACATATCTTGTATTGGAAATATTTGACATTGTATGCCTATATGGCTATTTTGTAACTATATTTTATACGTATATCGACATATATTGATGTATTCGTACATGAATATTTGGTTAATACAAATATTTTTTATCGATGGTGTCCATATTTGCTCTTTTTGACAATGTCAAAAGCATGGCTGCATACAGATTAGGAAAAAGACTTTTCCTTTTAGATTAGCAATGCATGGAAGTTTCAAAAACTATCCTTGATATTACAAAAATTTATGTGTTTATACCATAGAAACAAAAATCTTTTGGGGAAAAAATCAGCAAACCAAAAGTATAAGATTTTTTGAAAAAATCAGGAAAAAGTCTAGAAAAAATCCGAAAACAATCATATTTAAAAAAAAGGTAAAACAAAGTAGAACAAGAGATAATTTAAAAAAAAATAAAAATTAAAGGAATTTCCATACCATAGAGATATAGAGAGCAAATAAAATAAAGATTTTAACTAATAAATTGTAAAAAATAGATTTTTGTAGTTTATATTCATATCATTGATTACATTGCATTGCACATATTTCAAACTCAAAGCATTGCTTCACATTGCATAACTAATAACTAGATGCTAATTAGATGAAAAAAAGTAAATTACAATATAGTTTTTACAAAGTCAACCTAAGTAGTTATGCAATTACTTCACATTGCATAACTAATAGCTAGGAGCAGCTCCCAATTGCATTTGCTTGTCATGGAATTCTATGAGACCGCATTTCTTTGAGGCATTTTTTCAAACAATTCACTGCCTTATCTATACTACCACAATTTTGATACATGTCTACCAAAGAATTTTTCCAAATAGTTCACTGCCTTGTTGCTCTAGCTGAAAGCCTAAAACAAGTGCTTTCGAACAAGCTATGGATGCTTGGAAAAAATCTATCAAAAGCATAATAGTAAGCAATATTATAAACAAGGGAGTGAGCTCTTTGAAAAAATGCCTCAAAGAAATGAGGTCTCATGGTGATGGAATGCCATGACAATCAAAAGAATTTGATTGTCATGGCATTCCATCACCATGAGACCTCATTTCTTTGAGGCATTTTTTCAAAGAGTTCACTGCCTTGTCTATGCTAACACATTTTTCATACATGTCTATCAAAGCATTTTATCAAACTGTTCATTGCCTTCTTGCTATGGCTAAAAGCATAAAATAGGTGCTTTTGAACCAAATATGGATTGTCATGGCATTCCATCACCATGAGCCACATTTCTTTGGGATTTTTTCAAATAGTTCATTGCCTTGTCTATGCTACCACATTTTTCATACATTTTACCAAAGCATTTTTATCAAAGCAGTTCACCTCCTTGTTGCTATGGCTAAAAGCCTAAAATAGGTGCTTCCAAACAAGCTATGGATGCTTGGAAAAAATCTATCAAAGCATAATAATAAGCAATAGCATAGACAAGGCGATACCATTTGAAAAAAGCCTCAAAGAAATGTGGTCTCAATAGTGGTGGAATGCCATGACAATCCATAGCAATTTTATTGTCATAAAGGAATTGCCATGCCATTCCATCACCATGAAACCACATTTCTTTGAGGCATTTTTCAAGCAGTTCACTGCCTTGTCTATGCAACCACATTTTTTCATATGTGTTTACCAAAGCATTTTATCAAATGGTTCACCTCCTTTGCTGCTATGGCTAAAAGCATAAAATAAGTGCTTCCAAACAAGCTATGGATGCTTGGAAAAAAATTCTATCAAAGCATAATAATAAGCAATAGCATAGACAAGCGAATTGTTTGAAAAAATATCAAAGAAATGTGGTCTCAATGGTGGTGGAATTCCATGACAATCCATAGCAATTTGCTTGTCATGGCATTCGTCATGCCATTCCATCACCATGAAACCACATTTCTTTGAGGCATTTTTTCAAACAGTTCACTGCCTTGTCTATGCTACCACATTTTTCATAGATGTCCACCAAAGCATTTTATCAAACAATTCATTGCCTTGCTGATATGGCTAAAATCCTAAAAAAATTACTTTCAAACAATCTATGGATGCTTGGAAAAAATCTATCAAAGCATAATATTAAGCAACTAGCTATGGTCTCATCATTTTTTTCACACGAAAATCAGCATGATTTTATTCACATTTTTTTGCAGGTTATAAACACATTTTATTTTGGCAATTTTGTTGTTTTAAATGAAATTCAAGTTTATGGTGGTTTTGTTGTTTATATGATGATATGTGATATTCTAATCCTAATTCATGCTTCTAGGTTGCATAGATATATATTTTGTTTTTACATGTTTTTTGTACCAACGAACCCAAAACGAACTAAACCCCCCTCCAAAAAAAATTGGCCAAACCGGTGAACTGCACCCCCAAACTTGAACCTCAAAACCTATTCCAACACTCTTCATTTTTCTTGCACAAACTTAATTGACCACCAAATTATGTTGCCCCTTGAATTTACCCACGTTTACTCCCTCAAACCTCTCTTTTTCATTTAAAACCCCTGTTTTCCCAACTAGGGCATGTCATTCCATAACATACTTTTGACCTCCCCTATCCTTGCAGACCTTTTGAACACATCAAAATCCACAATCTCACCCTATTTCCAACCTATTCTAACTTATTTTCAAGCAATTTCTTCTTTTCACCTCTTCTAGCCTTGCTTTTAAGGGGCCTCAATTTTGAATTTTCAATAGGGGCAACATTAGTAATCTCTTCCAATGCCCTTACTAATGCTATTTTCTTATTCCTACTCCCTATCCTACTTACATCAGGCCCATATCACCGAGACACGGCCTGAACAATAGGTGGAATGGCCCATTTCAACATACTACACTCAAACCCTTGAGGGATCGATCCGGTTGAACATAGCTTCGAGCGATTCTGTGTGTTTGGGTGAGAAAGAGGACCATGCCTAGCATGAACATGCCTATTCAGATGCATTGGAATAGTCTGTTTGGTCACATGAGTTGCAGAATGAAAGTTGCACCACTTTGAAACTTTCCACTACTTCCATTTGACACTTTTTCCATCAACTAAAATCTGGACACCACAGGAGAACCACTATGAGATAACAAAAACTAAAAGACATTATTGTAGAGGGGCCCAACATGATCCCATGGGATTAGATGAGAAATTTCTAAGCGTCGCGGTGTTTTAATAACCTCATGCTGAAGTTTGCAGCCATTTTTCCCTTTGGACCCTTAAGGGATCGATCTGGTTGAACGTAGCTCGGAGCAATTCTGCATGTTTGGGTGTGAAAGAGGACCATGCCTAGCGTAAACATGCCTATTCAGATGTGTTGGAATAGTCTGTTTGGTAACATGAGTTGCAGAATGAAAGTTGCACCACTTTGCAACTTTCCACTGCTTCCATTTGACACTTTTTTCATCAACTGAAAACTAGACACCACGGGAAAACCACTCTGAGATAACAAAAACTGAAAGAGGTTATTGTAGAGGGGCCCAACATGATCCCATAGGATATGCGAGAAGTTTCTAAGCATCACGGTGTCCGAGTAACTTCATGCTGAAGTTTGTAGCCATTTTTCCCTTTGGACCCTTAAGGGATCGATCCTGTTGAACATAGCTCAGAGTAGTTCCACATGTTTGGGTGTGAAAGAGTACCATTCCTAGCATAAACATGCCTATTCAAACATGTTGGAATAGTTTGTTTGGTCACACAAGTTGCAGAATGAAAGTTACACGACCTTGCAACTTTCCACTACTTCCATTTGACACCACAGGAAAACCACTCCAAGATAATGAAAACCTAGAGAGGTTATTGTAGAGGGGCCTAACACAATCCTATAGGATTAGACAAAAAGTTTCTAAGCATCATGGTGTTCGAGTAACCTCATGCTGAAGTTTGCAGCCATTTTGCCCTTTGGACCCTTAAGGGATTAATCCGGTTGAACGTAGCTCGGAGTGATTCCACATGTTTGGGTGAGAAAGAAGACCATGCATAGCATAAACATGCCTATTCAGATGCATTGGAATAGTCTGTTTGGTCACATGAGTTGCAGAATGAAAGTTGCACCACTTTGCAACTTTCCACTACTTCTATTTGACACTTTTTCTATCAATTGAAAATTGGACATCACGGGAAAACCATTTCGAGATAATGAAAACTGAGAGAGGTTATTTTAGAGGGGACCAACATGATCCCATTGGATTAAAAAAGAATTTTCTAAGCATTACGATGTCTGAGTAGCCTCATGCTGAAGTTTGTAGCCATTTTTCCCTTTGGACCCTTAAGGGATCGATCCGGTTGAACGTAACTCAAAGCGATTCTGCATGTTTGGGTGTGAAAGAGGACCATGATAATGTGTAAAAATTCCTATTTAGATGTGTTGGAATAGTTCATTTGGTCACATGAGTTGCAGAATGAAAGTTGCACCACCTTGCAACTTTCCACTGCTTCCATTTGACACTTTTTCAATCAACTAAAAATTGGACACCACAGGAAAACCACTTTGAGATAATAAAAACCAAGAGAGGTTATTGTAGAGGGGCCCAACATGATCCCATAGGATTAAATGAGAAGTTTCTAAGCATCATAGTGTCTGAGTAATCTCATGTTGAAGTTTGTGGCTATTTTTCCCTTTGGACCCTTAAGGGATCGATCTGGTTGAACAAAGGGTCTATACTCTAAACTTATCCAAGCCTTACCAACTCTTGAGGCAGAAATTATAAGGTGTCAAAACTTCAAAATACATAGTCATATCTCAGTTATACCACCGTACAATGGGTAAACCACAAAACCCTCTATTGTAGCCTAAACCTTAGGGGTTTATTGAAAATGATACTTCCAAAGCTAACCACAACCTAAAAATTACTCAAAAAAGTTTGTGATACCCTACAAAGCTCAAACAATCATAAAATAACGCTTCCCTACACAAAAACACAATTTGACTCTTCAAAACCACCATTTTTCTTAAAGAAAACTCACTTTTACACACATGGGTTTCACACCCATCTCACTTTTAGACCTCCCCAACACTAACACATAATTCCCACACCTTAATAATGTTAGTGCAAACCCATTCCTCAAGTTATAGAGGCTACAAAAAGAGGAATGGGTCAATAATCCATTTTTATTGACTCAAAACCTTCAAATGTACAAGTTCGGGTCGGTTTTAGTAAATTGATGATATTCTACTCCTTATTTTCCTTGATGAACAAAACCTACTAAATGGTGCTCCTGCACCAATCATACATTGACCTTCTTGTCCCTCCTAAATTTTGGACCACATCCATTACCTCCACATAAAACTCAGCATCATTGGTCTTCTTGGTTCCCATGCCTTGATATGGTTATGCAAATGAAAATGAAGCAAAGTAATCATCTCCTTCTCCATTGGCTAGAAGAATGCATGCTTAATGTTTTGATACATGATATTAGCTATCTCATCTACTCTCATGGTTGAATACCAAAATCTAGTATGGTGGGCCTTTAGAGTTCTAGTCATCTTTCTTCCTCTTCCACCAAATGCTAGCCTGATCCACACATCTGCTAGCCTAATTGACTTTGTTTTTGAAAGCTGAAGTTTCTCCTGAGTCACTAGTATTGCTCTGTCTTCCTTTTCAAACTCTTTCATTGCTACAAATCATCTATGGGATTTAATCATTTGTACCACATGTGGTTGATGTGCTTTGAATCCTTGCATCTAAAGGAAATTTCTTCAACATAAATACTCTCTCAAGTTTAACAATCATACATTGACCTTCTTGCCCATCTTAAAGTTTGGACCATATCCATTACCTCCACATAAAACTTGACATCCTTGGTCTTCTTGGTTCCCACGCCTTGATATGGTTATGCAAATGAAAATGAAGCAAAGTAATCACCTCCTTCTCCATTGGCTAGAAGAATGCATGCTTAATGTTTTGATACATGATATCAACTCTCTCTTCTGCTCCTATGGTTGAATATTGAAATAC
The DNA here is from genome assembly GCA_007258455.2 of Sequoia sempervirens. Classification (NCBI taxonomy): domain Eukaryota; kingdom Viridiplantae; phylum Streptophyta; class Pinopsida; order Cupressales; family Cupressaceae; genus Sequoia; species Sequoia sempervirens. The sequence continues at coordinate 55,437,034 of VDFB02105785.1, forward strand.
AGTATTGTGGGCCTCCAGAGTTCCAGTCATCTTTCTTCCTCTTCCACCAAATGCTAGCCTGATCCACACATCTTCCAACCTAATTGGCTTTGTTTTTTGATAGCTAAATTTTCTCCTGAGTCACCAATGTAGCTCCCTCTGCCTTTTTAGACTCTTTCATTGCTACAAATCATCTTTGGGATTTAACCATTTGTACCACATGGTTTATGTGCTTTGAATCATCAGTAATAGTCTTCAAAATTGGCTACTAGTACAAGTTCATTCTGCTTTCATAATACTTTACAACCATGGAGTTCATCCATTCCTTGATGCCATCAAGTGAAGATTGAAGAATGACGTCAATGCAGAGTACATCCCGCTTGAAGTCTTTGAAAGCAATAGCCATATCAAATTCCTTTTGCCCAAGTCCTACTCTCTCAGGGTTAACAATCTCAATCTCACTAATAGTGATTACTACTAAGAAAGGAATTCCACCAACTCTACCAAACAATTTACCATAAGAATAATAAAAGCATAGGCTTTGAAAGGAACTCCATGAAAACCAAGCTCTCTAAATGGTACATATCAAATTCTATTTCAAAATCTTTTAGATGAGGCTACTCCCATAGCTCTCTTACTTGCTTGACAAATCCTTGAAACTTTGTATTGATTTTATTTTTCCTATCCCTCTCTTGTTGTTCTTCCTCAATTTCATCAAGATCATACATTGACCTTCTTGACCCTCCTAAAGTTTGGACCACATCCATTACCTCCACATAAAACTAGACATCCTTGGTCTTCTTGGTTCCCATGCCTTGATATGCTTATGCAAATGAAAATGAAGCAAAGTAATCATCTCCTTCTCTGTTGTTGGAAGAATGCATGCTTAATGTTTTGATACATGATATCAAATCTCTCTTCTATTCTCATGGTTCAATACCAAAATCTAGTATGGTGGGCCTTTAGAGTTCCAGTCATCTTTCTTCCTCTTCCACCAAATGCTAGCCCGATCCAAACATCTGCTAGCCTAATTGACTTTGTTTTTGAAAGTTGAATGGTGTAGGAGCACCCACACCTCACCCTAAATTTGTGATTTTTTGATGGTAAATTGGGAGGAAAATTGGTAAATGTTAGTATGTTGAGGTCTTTTTGTCTTGAATAAGGTCTAATAGACCAATCTTTTATGTACTTTGGGAACTAGTAGGTTAGGGTGGACAAATATGCAAAAGCACTCTTGAATTAAATAATTGTTGATATTTCCATAAAGAAAAATTATGTTAAAAGTAGGTGGGAGTACAGAGAAAGAGTCTAAAAGTCATGTTATAAGGGTTTCTAAGTGGTCCTAGGCCTTTATAATAATAAATTTGCATGATAAAGCTTATTAAGCAAAACCATTGTTAAATACTAGTATTTGTAGGCTTAATAAGGGTTTGGTGGTTCAAAGGTAGTTATGGGAATTGAAGCGAGATGATTATCATTTGAAATGTATTAAAAACATCATTCAAGCCTGAATGGGGGTTCAATCAATAGGTTTTTTGAAGATTGGTGCTCTTCACAATGCCTAAAACTAAGGAATTTCAACATTTTTCTGAGTTTTCAGTTTCTTTTCTCTGTGTACAGCCTAGTACAGGCCTCTTATGAATAGAAATTCATGAAAAATTGTGGTAGTAGGTCTTAACCTAGATTTCAATCTATTTTGATACACCTTTGGTTGTTTTAGTGAAAGGAAAATCCATTTTTTATTTATTTAGCCTGTACAGACCAGTAGGGTCAGAGTTTACTTTAATTTTTGTGATGGAGCCATTCCTCCTACTATGGTGAATTGTGACTCAAAGGAAAGGTTTACAATGTGTATTTTTCAAGTCTCCTTAACTCTTTTAATAATGGTAAGGTCTTTATAGGGCTGGTGATGTTGTTTTAGGTTGAGATTGTGAGATTCTGGCTTGAAATGGAGGAACCAAAGTGATGTTTTTGAGATCTACTAAGTCTAAAGGCTAGGTGAAGGTTTATTATGTGTGTGAAGACCCTAAAAAACTTGTTTGATTCTTTGGTGAGGTTTGGAAGGCCTTGGAGTTGTGAGATGCTAAAAACCCTAGGTATTTGTTAGAAAATTGAGGGTTTTAAGAAATTATGGCTTAGAGGTTTAGTGCTTTTCTAAAACCTATGGAATTGAGAGTTTTGTGACCTATTTGATGACTTTCCAAGAGCTTGTGGGGTTAGAAGAAGTTTAAAGAGCAGTTTGTTTGTAAAACATGGCTAATTTTGTAGCCTTTTGTAGGGCAGTTTGAAGGATCTCCAGGAAATTGCAAAGAAACCTTGTATGTTTGGCTTGGGAATGGTGTTGGGGGTTTGATTAGATGCTATATTGATGATGAGATGGTTCTTGAGAGGAATTCTCTAAAATTTAAGCCAAATTGTTGAGTTTGGAAGCCTTTTTGTTGGTAGTTGTTCCAAGATGGCCAAATGATATAACAAAGGTTGTTGATTTACTAAAATATGATTTGTTTGAGTCTTCTCCACCTTGACTCTGCATCACTAAAGTTTCTCCTGAGTCACTAGTGTAGCTTTGTCTGCCTTTTCAGACTCTTTCATTGCTACAGATCATCTCTGGGATTTAATCATTTGTACCACATGGTTGATGTGCTTTGAATCCTTGCATCTAAATGAAATTTCATCAACACAAATACTGCTACTCTCTTAAGGTTAACAATCTCAATCTCACTAATAGTACATTTACAACCATATTCAAATATTTTCCTTCAAAAGGCTACAAATTCAAATATTGACTTAAATAGCCTTCAAGAGGCTTTAAATAGCCTTTACAAATGATTCTACATCTTTCCAATCATGCCTAACTATTATTTTTGTAACTAACATGACTTATTACATTATAAATCAATTGTGGATGTGTTATGACCTTATTCAATTGACAAAACTCAAAACACAAAACTAACTTAAAATATTTTCATGAACCAAATTTGCTCAATAACCTTGGTGCCCTACACCAAATTTCATTATTTCAGTAAATGTAATTACAAGTAAATCTCATTACAATGCCTTAGGTACTCTGTTCTCACATATATTTTACAATGTCACTCATACATTTGAGATTCTCTTATAATGTCTACATCATAGGTTCTCATTTAGAGGTTAACTTTAAATGAGAAACTTGAGATTCCCTCACAAAGCTTCACACACTCTTTTATAATGGCTTGAAATCAAAATTGAGATTTTTCAAGATCATCAAAATAAGGATGTTGCATTGCTTTTTTGGTTGAGGTTCTCTTCAATGGCTCCAAAATCAGCATTTTCTACAAGGAGAGACCAATCAATTTTTACTAGTTTAGTTATAGATAGGAAAAGTAAAAGAATAAAAAGAAACAACTCATGTCCAAAATGGAAATGAAATGAAAATAGATGGAAGGCACTTATAGATAGGCATGGTAGTCTCTCAACTTAGTCACTCCTGCTCATACATCTTCACTATGAGTTCCAAGATACCTATTGCACAAAACACCTCTCATGAATCTAGAATATCTTGAAATTCAAGATGCTCCTATAATTTATACATCATAGGTGCTCATGATAAGGTTAACTTCAAATGAATAACTTTAAATACATATACACAAAGTAAAATAAGACATGATAGCATTGGAATCAAACAAATTAATGTGGATACAAGTATAAATTAATAAGAATCATTGTGCATATACTTACAAATTAATCCAATGAACCATCCGGATATGCTCTAAACTTTATTGTGTCAAGTATTGACTCATGGTCAGACTCATGGACCTTCCAAAAGGTCTTGTTCAAAGGTCTACCCCCATATTTTCTCAAACAAACATTGGATGCCACAACAAGGTTTGAGTAATGAAGAATCTTACAATGCATGTCAAATTCCTCAAACAACCAATGTTTAACACTCTTATGTGGGTACATTCTAAGCCACGTTCCAGTAACAGCAAATGAGCTTGTAGGGTATTTGATGTTTTCACTATCTATAACTAGGGCTTCCAATTTCTTTTTGGCCTCAACACATCACAAGTAATAGTCTATTCCCTCTTTGTTTTCTTCATCTGCAATAACTGTATAAACATGCCCTGCATTGATATGTGCATAAAATCACTTGAAATTAGTGAACATTACGAATATAGTACAAAGTAAGATAACAATATGGAATTTCAAAAACTAAGCAAGTAGATATATTACCTGGTTGAACTAGATCTGATACGTGGTCAAAGTCGACCGATGATTCCATCTATGTTAGTTCAAATGCCATCGGAGGTGACATGTGTGAAGTGGGGTAAGATAACTTGTCAACCATTTGTCAACCCACTCCCCTGACTCACAATCATTCTAGGCTTGCATTGTACATGAAGAACAAAAGCATGCCATCTTATGTGTATCGATACTCCATGAACCTGCATTTGAGCTAAGGAAAGAGTGTAGCTCACTCAATCCTGTTAGTGTACAACAATCCTCATATGGTGCAATGTTAGTATCATCCATCAACCAAAAAAATCTACGAACTAAAGCATACCTTCATTACCTAGACCCATCGAAGCATTACACCACTCGACAATTGAACTTGCATCTATCAACTTTGCACTATCTTTATACTTTAACTCTTCTTGTGCTAATGCTCCTTTCACACATGCTCATGTACCATCATGCTCCCCCTTTCCATGCCTAGCCTCACAAAATTTTCACATATGTGAAACACCTGTAGTGAGATGCATCCTATACAATGAGTAGAACATGCGCACATTCTTGAACTGTGCTGCATAGTTATCCGACCATATTATATGAGAACCGTATGCTATGCCCCTCCGAGCCAAATCACTATAGAACATCTGGAAGAAACCTTGCATGAAATTTGGAGAATGTGCGTGATCATCACTAATATAAAAGTGATACTCCCTCAATACCTTCCTTTAGTCCTTTGTACTATCAGCTGCATGAATGAATGCTATGTGCACAAATATCGAAACTTATGTGGAGTTGTAATATTGTGACTGCACCTCACACTGTGGCTGTAGAGTGTATTTCTCTACAAAGTCAACCACTGATACTATGCTACTAATTGGAAAGGTGTCCTTGCATACCTTGAATTGCATGTCTAGCCATCAAGCTCTATGGGTATGCCTTGCATACTCATACACTATATTCTCATGAAACATGGACATAAATTGATACATTGGAATCTTCTCAATAACCAAATCACACCTTTTTGCTTGAGACCCATCTTTTATAGTGTATGCCATCATTTTATACTTCTGAAATCTACTAGTTTATGTCCCACCTCATCTGTGCTTTCCATATGTTGACATACTGGCATTCGTTGCAAGCCACCGCAATGCTTGCATGAACCATCCAAGCATGTTGTCCTATAGAATATTTTTCCATCCTCTATTTGACATAATTTTTTTGATAAGAACTCTCTTGAAGATTTTGGTGGGGCTTCTATGCCACAATCCTGCAAAACATCATTAGTATGCAAATCTAAACATATAGAATGATAAACATCATAATGGTTAGTGAATTCAATATTTAGTCTACAACAACAAGTAGTGCATGTATGATTTATCTTGACATAAAAAGGTTTACACATTTCAAAAAATATTTGAGAAATACTAATTTGAGGATAAGCATTTTGAAATTTATGAAAAGATTGGGTTTGAGTCGTATCCAAAAAATGATTTGGATGTGGCTCACGGTTCCGACTACCAATTCTCCTTATGACATCCCTTTGATTCAAAGATGGCCTTGTATTATTCTTCCAATAATCTTCAATTAGTGTTCTCAATGCTTCAACAACTTTTTTTAATCTTTATGTGGCAGTCTTCTTGAGAATGCCCATAATTCATTTGAATCAGTGCCCTCAATTCTTTGCCGCCTTTGAATGGCTTTTGATAAAGTTTTTCTACTAATTCTCATTTGTTCACTTTTCTTTTTAATGAGACGAGATGTCTTTGTTTGATAGCTTACCAAAGTCGATGTAATGACATGTCGGCGACATTACTATCCTTTGAGCGTGAGGTCTTACCCACACTCTCATAAGCATCCATTATATTCTTCACAATAGTGTTTTCACATGATGCATTTGATGTTCTCAACCCAAGAGTCTTCATGATGTTTCTGTACTTTAAACCCCGCATCATTTGAACAAATAGTTGACATCTTCCAGTCTCATTTAGCCTTTTGAAATTTTCCAAATCTTATCATATCTTCTACAAGTGCATTTTTGGAATCTTACCTTCCATGTGCTGCAAAATATCATATCAATATTAGTAAAAACTTTGGCTTTCTCATAAAATTCTAGGTGGTGTTCTCTTAGGTACATACATCTCAACATTATCAATTTCATCAATATTTAATTGAGGTGGGTTAGATTGCGTACCTTCGACTGAGGGTGGAATAGAATACATACCTTGAGGTTCATGTGGGGATGATGGCATACCTTGTTTATCAAATATGAGTGATGATGTACTCTCAACTTCAGATGTGGTGGATGGTGTCCAACCATACTCACTTGTGGTAGATGGTGTCCCTCCATATTCACTTGTGCTTAATGGTGTCCCTTCGTATTCACTTGTGGTAGAGGGTGTGTCTCCAACTACGGTATATGCATCTCCCCTAGCATGACTCTTTCACATTCATGTCCTTTGTGCTGCCAATTTCTTTTCTCTTTTTGACGGTTGAGGTTCCTCTTCAACTGGTTTGTTTTCATCAATCCTTCCCAATTTCTGCTTTTCATGATATTCCCTCATCCATTTTTTCTCTTTATCTTTGAAGGCTTGGAGCTGATCATCTGTTGGTTTTTTCCTTTTAACAGTTCATTTCTTTGGCATGATGAATAATTTTACCTGTGCAAAAAGTGCTAAGTCAAGTCAAATTAACTAATAGTGAATGGTTGTAAAAGTCTATTAAAGAGGGAGACCAATGGCCACCTCTTTCAAACGTTAGTTTTCAATGTTGAAGTGGTTTTTTTTAAGAGGGAAACATTATAAAAGGCCATGATAAACTTTAATGGAGGATGATCTTGGATTGGGCGTCAAACAAAATTGAGCTTTTGGTGACTAAAATTGAGTTTCTGAGTTGGGAAGCATTATTTTATGTTAGATT